>OX387435.1:2295304-2602804 GCA_947563755.1 Lochmaea crataegi
CCATCATAGCTCCTTTTGTAAATTCAAAATGCACAATACCTAATAATATGCACTATTTGTCTCTTGATAAACGTGGCCCCTAGGGTAATTTAACATATTCTAATTCCTTATCAATTCTTCTCCATATCGCTATATATTATTTGGTTCATTTCTCAATTTTTTTTAGATACCTACCCACATTATAGGTATCTACATTCCTTTCAATTTTTTAGTTTTTATGAAGGTTATAATTCATTTAATAACGTTATGTATATATACCAGAAATCCCGACTGATCACTGATTATTGATTATAACTTGACAAAAACGTCATTCTTCTTTTTTAAAGTGTTAATCCTTCATAATCAAATAACTTACTGAAATCCGCGTCATCGCCATGAAATGAGAAGATTTCAAAAATGTTGACCCCTATTTTTTTCTTAATTACTCCCTCTGATATATTTTCTATACATCTTTTACCCCACAACCCATATTTTGAATTGTAAAAATATTGGGCTAGTTTTACAATCTTACTAATTTAAAATCAGTTTAAAAAATACGCTCTGCAATCTGAACTCTATTTATCTTAATTCAATACCTCACAGCTATTTTTAGGTCTTAAAATTTTGGGGTTGTAGCACCCCCAATTTAAAAAGCTAGAAATTTCCACTTAAATTTCAACAACTCACCAAAGTTTCAAAGCAATCGCGCGTATCAATGGTATGCTTCACAACCTATATTTTCACTGTTTAAGATAATAAAATATAAGGGTTGATTCAACCCCTTTGTAAACAAACCAGAAACCTTCCCTAAGGTGTCAGCAACAACTTACAAAAGTCTCCTAGCAATCGTATCAACGGTATACATATAAACAAACATTCATTTTTATAGATACCCCATTACCCACCCACACCTCCGTCCTAAAACTGTAACTTCGGCGTCAGTAAATATATAAATTTTATATGCCAGTGTAGTCAAACTTGCGTAGCCGAACTTCACACTTTATTGAGTGAATATATGTGTAACTTCGGCTACGTAGCCAAACTTGACGTTCGGATCCCGAACTTTACGTCTTATAAAAAAATTTGAGGCCGAACTTGACGCCTGCCCTATATATATATATATATATATATATATATATATATATATATATATATATATATATATATATATATATATATATATATATATATATATATATAGACAGATAGTAGTAGACTGAATTCAAAATCACTAAAAAAATTAAACTTAACAACTTCACTTATAATTTATATTTTGAGAAAAATAGGTAACGAAGTACAAATTTTCTTAAAGAAAAGGTTATCTCAAGATTTAATTAATGAAGATTGCAAGTTTATTAATGCACAGGCTATGCAAACAATGTAACCTTAAAAATTGAGCTCAAGCCCAACTAAGAATTAAGTTATAAAATTTAAATGATGATTTTAAAAAAACAAGTGCAAGATTATAAATTAATTTGTCTACTCGGTCACATAAGTTTCAGTTGCTCCGGTGACAACCTTAGGCCTTCGAAGTCGCTCAGAACGGAGGTAGGAGTGGATCCCTTTTATTGATCTTCCGGACAAAATAGTAGACAACTTGTGTGGGCGCCAACTGAGTTTTCCACTTTGGCCTAGAGCAACTAAATTCCCCCGATAACCCAGTAAAACAAGGGATGACAAGAAAAGGCAATCCTCAGCTTATGTTCCTTATAATAACTAAAATAAAAAAAAACATTTAATACCCTTAAGGGGTGTTTTACCATTAATACTACTACTACTACTACTGAAAACCCTAGTAAAAGCCCCCCCACTTTAAAAAAAAAGAAAAATAGTGTGAACAACTGTTTCACACCAATAGTGAAACTATTAACACTAAAATTCCAAACTATACCAGTTAATTTGACCTACTTAGTGTGAAATTAATATGGCTGTTCAAGTGAACCAGTAGTGATTAAATAAGAACGTATTAATTATATATGTTCTATAAACGAACCTGAAAACTAGCGTACAGTTTATAAAATAAATTCCATACAAGGCGACACCGTAGTCAAGGCGTTAGTACCAAGGCAGAGACGCATGCGCAAGTGGATAAAATTATAAAAATTAAATTGTGAAAATTCACCGCAAAATATTAATTTCCACCATTACAATTGCATAATAAAATAAATCAGTAGGAACTACCTAGCTAATGAATATACATGTTGGCGTAAAGCCTAAAATAAAAATAAGTAAATAACTCAGAAAAAACCCCCGATACCGGGTTACCCTCAATGTGGTCTTCTTCAAGGAGTTGTTGAAAAGTAGCAGCAAACTGCAGAAGACATCATTATCTATCCACCAGGTAAATTCCGAACATCCCGAAGTGTGTATCTGGAAGGTGGTAAGTATACCCTGGCCCCACAGGTGAAGTGTGTATCTCGCCCCACAGGTGAACCCTTTTCCAAAAAGGGTCCAATACTCAAAATTTTCCTCTCACTGAACGGCTACCAACAAATAACGAACCAACAAAGACATGTGGCACGCCTCCAATTTCAAAACTTCAACGTTGGCGGTTTCAATCGTTTTAGTGCAATAAATCCCCTATAAGGGTTTGTGAAAACGGCTTCCAGAACAGGACGGAATTCTTCAACAATACGAACTCCCGTAGAACCAAAATACTAAACCGTATATTCCACAACTAATTCAGAACGATAACCTATAAATCCCAGCAGGGGATGACTACCCAGTCAATAACAAAATTCAGATTCTCGTTCGATGCACTTTTGCTAACCATCTATCAAGTAGGAGCACACACCGGAAAGAAGGGTGACTGACACTTCCTCAACGTCAATACAGAATACTACCATAAAGAAACCTACCCGAAACATACATCCGAACTACACTGTTCACTACACCGAGCGTGTTCCGCACAGATCAAGTCATAAAGTGCTACACTTCCCTCTATGTAAGTCAATACGCATTCGCGAGTAAAACAGCCTACACTCCTGAGTAGCATCGATCAAACGCTCTAACAGTTCCCTAAAACGGAGCGACAACATTTGTCTTTGGACTCGTAAAGTCACAGAGCAAACGCTCTATTTCTGCCGACATCAGTGCGACAAACTAAGTTGCCTGTGGACTCTTCAAGTCACAGAGCATTGCTCTATCTATACCAACATCGGCGAGACAAACTAAGTTGTCTGTGGACTCTAAGTCACAGAGCATCGCCTAACATCCAGTACGACTACACTCAGCGGCATGACGAACGAACGCGTTTATCCAAGACACGACTGTCACGGCCAATTGTCAATGTCATCCAATAAATAATTCGACTTTGTAAACAATAACAGAGAAAAATAAAATATATATTATAAATTATTCAAATAAATTTGAGCAATAGATAGTACCACAATACCCTCCTGTCAAAGTAAACAAAGCAAGATCAAACACTCGGATTTAACATACAAAACACATGGCGATAACAGCTAATATATATTATAAGTAGATGTTCAGAAAATATTCGAATGTCATCTTACATAGAAGATTTCTAACTAGTATGTATTTGCTTAAGCCAAAATATGGTAGATAAATGAAGAAAATATACCTTTAACTCAAAAGTAAAGTATGTCTATATAGATCAATAAGTTTTATGAAACCTAATTACTACTTTAAATGTTTTAGACTTCAAGTCGAGGAGTCAGTAATAATTTATAACTGAACCCTAATAAACTTTAGCCTTTATCAAGCTGAAGCGGACAAAGTATTTGGACTACTGTGGCTACACCCCAAAGGTGATATAATCAAAGCCAGAAACAAAATCAGTAGTCCCACGGTAACTAAAAACTAAAGTAACATCCACAAGAGAAAATCCCTTACTACCCTTAATTATGAATTATAAGAAACGAAAAGAAATAACTGAATCTATCTATACGGACATTTACCAGGTAGGCGCTCGTTTTGTATTACAAAACTTACATTATTTACACTACCTGGCGACAAAATATTTAATTTGTTATCTTGATGTGAAGACAGGTTTGGTTACAGCCTGCACCACTTCACCGGAAGGATGATGGCAGAGTAGTCCCTAAAACTCTGGGCTGACAGAAATTATATAACTACTGAAGTACTTTCGTAGTGAACAAATGATATTAGAAACATAGAGACAATATCGGTCAGGTAATTACTACATAGAAATACTTTATATATACAATAGACGTAGTGACAAATTCAGCCGTTACAGATTCTCCCCTTACTTCAAGAGAATTCACTCAGGTGACTTCTCACCAGCGCTAGCTGGCTTCAAATCCTTGATATTCCAGGTACCACGGTCCTTACCCTTGTCATCCATCAGTACATATGTCCATGGTAAAACTCTTTTTTTAACTAAGTAAGGACCTACCCAACGGGGTGCCAATTTCTTGGTGTAAAACTGCGCCGCGTCAGACAAAACAAAATTCTTACGCCAAACAAGTTGGTGAGGAAGCAACTCCTCTCGTCGCCGCCGGAGATTATACGTTCTCTCATTTTTCTGCGAAGCCTTGTCCAAGCGAGCCCTAACTTCCTTAAACAACGCGTCAAACGCTTTACTCTTCCCTGCATCGTCAACAGCAGAACTCCTATCCGAAGTGCAATCCCTAATCCTATCCTTTAAAGCAAATTCATCACCTTTCAGAACCATATTCCTACCAAAATTGAGATTTGAGATTTTTGTTTAGTGGACTCATTAAAAGCTGTTCGTAACGCACAAGTAACTTTAGCCAGATGAACGTCCCATTTCCGATGATTATCCGAAACATACATGGCTACATCGTCTTCAAAGTTCTATTATACCTTTCCGTGGGATTCGCCTGAGGGTGGTAATGGGCGTTGAAACGTACCGACACTCCATACTCCTTCATCAAAGCCGAGAACACACTCGAAGTAAATTGAGGACCATTGTCGCAAATCAACAAACGTGGCACGCCAAACAACAAGAATACGCCCTCCTCGATTCTTTTTCCTACCAATTGTGTGGTAGAAGACCTCAAAGGAAAGGTAAGAGTAAATTTCGTGAACAAATCAACCACAACCAAAATGAACTTATGTCCAGCCATAGAACGAGGTAATGGTCCTATCAAGTCAGTAGAAATAATCTCCCATGGTCGAGTAGCTCTGGGCTGAGGTGTCATCTGCCCCTTCGGTCCACTTTGATCAACCTTGTGCGCCGCGCACACCACACAATTCCTAACAAAAGAAGCTACATCCGACCTAAGCTTAGGCCAATAAAACCTAGCACTGATACGTTTGAAGGTTTTTAGTACACCCATGTGGCCTGCTAAAGGCGGATCGTGCAGTTGTTGCATAACTCTCCATCTATCAGCCTTCGGAACAACATCCTTCCAATCATCGGCAGCATCGCCTAAGGATCCAGAATTTGTGCGAACGTGCTTATACAACTTACCCTCGAGAACTCGCCACTGTGAATACTTGATCGGATACTTAAAGACTTTCCGAATCATTCCGACATACCAACGATCCTTAACGACTGAAACCTCACTGATCTGAACCTCCGGTATAGCCCTAGACAAAGTGTCAGGTACGACGTGCTCTTTGCCCTTGCGGTGTATGATCTTAAAATCGTATTGCTGTAATCTTACGCTCCACCTCGCTAGACGACCTGCAGGATCCTTCAGATTCTGCAACCACACCAGAGAATAGTGGTCGGTGATAACCGAAAAAGGGACTCCTTCTAGGTACGGTCGTAGCTTCTCCACTGCCCATAACACAGCCAGACATTCCCGTTCAGTAGTGGAATAGACTCTCTCCTGCTTACTCAATGAACGACTCAAATAACAAACAACGCGGTTTCCTTCAGGATGAGGTTGGACGAGAACAGCCCCAAGTCCATACCCACTAGCATCACAATGAACTTCAAACGGAAGATTTTAATCCGGACAGCTTAACACAGGAGCCTTTACCAAACATTCTTTAATCTTACTAAAAGAGGCATCACACTCTGGTGTCCAGACGAACTTCCTACCCGTACGCAACAAAGCTGTGATCGGAGAAATCAGGAATAAGCCTGCGATACCACGAGAAAGTGCCAATTACACAACGCACATCCTTCACACATTTCGGAGGCGGTAACATTAACATAGCCTTGACCTTATCAGGATCCACATGAAGTCCAGTACTATCTACAACATAACCCAAGTACTTCAACTGAGGTCGACAGAAAAAACACTTATCCCAGCTGACGGTCAAACTGGCTTTACCAATCCGCCTAAAAACTTCCTCCAAAACGGCAAGGTGTTCTTCAAAGGTTTGAGTAACAATAACCACATCATCGAGATAGGTAAAAACGTTGGGTTCCAAGTCGGGTCCAAGAACTTGATCGATGAGTCGTTGCCAAGTAGCTGGAGCATTATGGAGACCAAAAGGCAACCGTTTAAATTGAAATAGACCACGTCCCGGAACAGTAAAAGCGGTATAAGGCCTTGAAGACTCCGCCACCCTCACCTGCCAATAAGCAGACTTAATATCCAGGGTAGAAATATAGTGAGCATTCCGGAGCTTATCCAAAGTGTTGGAAATGTAGGGGAGAGGATAACTATCCCGTTCAGTGACAGCGTTTAATTTGCGGCAATCCTCGCAGAAGCGGAAAGTACCGTCCTTCTTTTTAACTAATAAAATAGAAGAACTCCACGGACTGTTCGACCTCTCAATTACACCAAGACGAAGCATTTCCTCTAACTCCTTATCAATATGCCCCTGCATCACTGGGGAAACTGGATAATATCGTTGTTTAATGGGCGGGGAATGACAAACTATAGTATGTTCCGCAACATTCGTACAACCAAGACTAGTTCCCAATATAACCTTATTATGCTCAATCACTGCATCCAACCGAGACTTCTGTAAGTCGCTTAGCAAATATCTACTACGAAGATGATCTACAGCTGCAATCCCAACAGGTGACTCTGAAAAATGCCATTCATTGTTTCTCAAGTCTGGAACAACACCCATGATTTTCCAAAGGTCTGCTCCCAAGATGAGCGTATGAGGGACGTCCAATACCACCAAGACAGAGATGATCTTCAATTGATCGCGGAGAGAAAATGGAACTAAACACTCACCAATAGACTCACACATCTGTCCATTCGAAACTCTGCAACTAGTCCCCTTAGTGGTGTCCACCTCTAAGCCTTAAGTCTGCAACAGTTTCCAACCAGTACTACCCAAAATCGTTCTCGTAGCTCCCGAATCCAAAAGTCCTAATACCTCAGACCCCAAAACATTCACCTTAAGATTCGGCCTCTCATCGTTCACAGCATGATCTAAAATAAAATCAAGAATAGGTTGAACTTCGGGCGAACGTCTTACAGCGCTACCTCTTCGACCAGTTAAGAGCGCCTGTTCTCGTTTCCCTGGCTACACTTGGGACAGGTCCTCACAGTATAACCTTCTCGCTGACATTTAAAGCATTTCAATTGCTTGGGAAGAACACATCCAATGGCTCGATGGCCAGGCTTCTTACAACGAAAGCAAACAACCGATGACTTTTTATCGCTCGACAAATTCTCTACATCCAAGCGATCTACGGGCTGAGATGAATCAACCTCGACAAAAGCCAGGTCCTTCTCTAAGACATTACCCCTACGAACACTGAGCTCGACATAACTATTAATAGCATCGCGCCTATCCTCCATACGACGACATAAATGCCTCAACTCCTCTATAGTAGTAGGTAGTGGATCTCTTAAACGGTCTTGATAGAAAGGGTGCAAATTCTTTATAATAATCGCCATCTTCGCCCCCTCAGGAACAAAACAACCTAACCTACTGAAATAACTTGACATGATCGCGAGATAAACTCCTATTTATTCTGACGAGTGCTGAGTCCTCTTCCTAAGCTCCTCGAACAAATCATCCGTATGATGGGCGGTCAAATACTCTCTTCTAAATTCATCCTTCAACTCGTTCCAAGTATGAACTCGAAGTCTGACATCCTTGTAGAATTGGTACGCCTTCTCCGAAAAAAGATCTACACCAGAACCCAACAACACATCGTCTGGAACATGACGAGCCATTTTAAGTTCTTCTACTCGTTCAAGAAAAGCTGTAATGGACAAAGATCAAGAAGAACCAGAAAACTTCTCCAAACCCCACTTATGTGGTGGTATCATCTTTGAAAGGAAGCTATTTGATACAATACACTGTGTGGTATTAATCGGTGGGTGATTTGCAACGGGAGACGAACTAGCGACATTCTGCACACCTGCCAAAAATTGTCCTGTCGAATTGCCAGTAATGACATCTAAAGCTGCTGGCACAACAACTTCAGCAGTAATACGAGTGGATATGGGGTTAAATATATCATAGAGACCTATCAATTAAGTCAGCAACTCCGACCTCTTTGTTTCCCCTGCAACGTCCAATTGATCAAACCTATTCAACGCGTGAGATACCTTCGTCTGCAACTTCTGTGTTTCACTGACATTGGAACTGCCACTGTAACTAGCCAACAAAGTTTCGATCTCTGTACATTTCCTAATAAGAGCAGCCTCATCTTCCTCAAATGGGAATGAGTATTTGGGATACCTGAAACTGTCACCAGATTTCTCCATACGAAGAGCCATAGAAAGCTGAGTACGCATCTCCTCCGCAGTTCCGATCGTAAGACCCCTAAACTTAAGCTCCCACTCAAGCTCCTCCTTCTCCAACCTATTAATAAACATTTTTCGACCCATCTTGATGTCAATATCAACAACGAGTCAAGGATACGAGAAAAAATATCAACAATATAATCAACCTCAGTTATAAAAAACGATATTTACAAGCTATGACGAGCAATACAACAGGTTTAGGGAAAATAATATAATATATAGTACACTTAATACACTACGACTACTATGCAATAATCAGTTTATCAAAATGGTAACCATATACTCAATTTCACGAAAAACAGCCATATAACTACCACAAAACTATAGCAAGTCTAGCTTCTGAACAAAAACATGCCCACCACTAAATAAAAAAGGGCCCCACGTTGGGCGCCAAAAATGTAACCTTAAAAATTGAGCTCAAGCCCAACTAAGAATTAAGTTATAAAATTTAAATGATGATTTAAAAAAAACAAGTGCAAGATTATAAATTAATTTGTCTACTCGGTCACATAAGTTTCAGTTGCTCCGGTGACAACCTTAGGCCTTCGACGTCGCTCAGAACGGAGGAAGGATCCCTCTTATTGATCTTCCGGACAAAATAGTAGACAACTTGTGTGGGCGCCAAGTGAGTTTTCCCCTTTGGCCTAGCGCAACTAAATTCCCCCGATAACCCAGTAAAACAAGGGATGAAAAGAAAAGGCAAACCTCAGCTTATGTTCCTTATAATCACTAAAATAAAATAAAACATTTAATACCCTTAAGTTACAATTAATACTACTACTACTACTGAAAACCCTAGTAAAAGCCCCGCCACTTTAAAAAAAAGAAAAATAGTGTGAACATCTGTTTCACACCAATAGTCAAACTATTAACACTAAAATTCCAAACTATACCAGTTAATTTGACCTACTTAGTGTGAAATTAATATGGCTGTTCAAGTGAACCAGTAGTGATTAAATAAGAACGTATTAATTATATGTTCTATAAACGAACCTGAAAAGTAGCGTACAGTTTATAAAATAAATTCCATACAAGGCGACACCGTAGTCAAGGCGTTGGTACCAAGGCAGAGACGCATGCGCAAGTGGATAAAATTATGAAAATTAAATTGTGAAAATTCACCGCAAAATATTAATTTCCACCAATACAATTGCATAATAAAATAAATCAGTAGGAACTACCTAGCTAATGAATATACATGTTGGCGTAAAGCCCAAAATAAAAATAAGTAAATAACTCAGAAAAACCCCCGATACTGGGTTACCCTCAATGTGGTCTTCTTCAAGAAGTTGTTGAAAAGTAGCAGCAAACCTCAGAAGACATCATTATCTATCCACCAGGTAAACTCCAAACATCCCGAAGTGTGTATCTGGAAGGTGGTAAGTATACCCTGGCCCCACAGGTGAAGTGTGTATCTGGCCCCACAGGTGAAACCTTTTCCAAAAAGGGTCCAATACTCAAAATGTTCCTCTTACTGGACGGCTACCAACAAATAACGAACCAACAAAGACATGTGGCACGCCTCCAATTTCAAAACTTCAACGTTGGCGGTTTCAATCGTTTTAGTGCAATAAATCCCCTATAAGGGTTTGTGAAAACGGCTTCCAGAACAGGACGGAATTCTTCAATAATGCGAACTCCCGTAGAACCAAAATACTAAACCGTATATTCCACAACTAATTCAGAACGAGAACCTATAAATCCCAGCAGGGGATGACTGCCCAGTCATTAACAAAATTCAGATTCTCGTTCGATGCACTTTTGCTAACCATCTATCAAGTAGGAGCACACACCGGAAAGAAGGGTGACTGACACTTCCTCAACGTCAATACAGAATACTACCATAAAGAAACCTACCCGAAACATACATCCGAACTACACTGCTCACTACACCGAGCGTGTTCCGCACAGATCAAGTCATAAAGTGCTACACTTCCCTCTATGTAAGTCAATACGCATTCGCGAGTAAAACAGCCTACACTCCTGAGTAGCATCGATCAAACGCTCTAACAGTTCCCTAAAACGGAGCGACAGCATTTGTCTTTGGACTCGTAAAGTCACAGAGCAAACGCTCTATTCCTGCCGACATCAGTGCGACAAACTAAGTTGTCTGTGGACTCTTAAAGTCACAGAGCATCGCTTTATCTATACGGACATTTACCAGGTAGGCGCTCGTTTTGTATCACAAAACTTACATTATTTACACTACCTGGCGACAATATATTAAATTTGTTATCTTGATGTGAAGACAGGTTTGGTTACAGCCTGCACCACTTCACCAGAAGGATGATGGCAGAGTAGTCCCTAAAACTCTGGGCAGACAGAAATTATATAACTACTGAAGTACTTTCGTAGTGAACAAATGATATTAGAAACATAGAGATAATATCGGTCAGGTAACTACTATATACAAATACTTAATATATACAATAGACGTAGTGACAAATTCAACCGTTACAACAAGAGCATCTGTATGCTGTAATAAATTATGGCCAATAACAGAATGTGGTTTTAAAAAACCAAATTCTCTTAATCTGCTAATTACCCTTTCAATATGAATTCTCAAACTCGCTATAACTTTCGTTTCCATCACCTCATGCTTTGAAGGTTTTATTGAACTACTCACACTTGGGGTCTTAAGAGCTTACAATGTTTTGATTGTAACAAAGATTCAATTTCTTTAAAACCACGATCTGCCATTACCACAGCATTGTCAGGTAGGCAATTTAAATAACCACACTCTTGTGTTAATGTTGTATCAGTAATGCGTCCACCATAGCCTGTTGATACAAAATTTACAAATCCATCAGGGGTACAAGATATGAGATATTTGACTGTGTTACATTTTTTGTATTGTGACCAAGTCAATGCTTGGTGCACAGGATTAGTAGGCTTCTGAATTTCTATTTCAAAACAATCCATAATGGATTGCACATTATTATATTTTGCTCGAAATGGAATAGGCAAATGCTTTTTTATTTGGCTTTCTGAAGGCCAAAATATTAATGTTTTCATATAATGTTCAATTTTATAAATGTCAGTTTTGAATATTTTTGAAACTCCATTTACTGATAATGAAAATTGATCTGCTAATCTTGCAAATGAATCATTTAATTTGATTTTCATTAGGCATATTATAACATGTTCTTTATTTAAATTATTTTTACCAAGTAAGTTTATTAAAATGTCATACCACACTTTAGGAACACCGATATATCTCTTCGGATATTTCTCAACGAGAGTGATTGTATTCTGCAACTGTTCGTCTTTTGATTCACTTGTGTCAGTTAGTGACTCAAAATCACTGCTTGAGGGTACAGTTTCAGTTGTTGCCTCTGCAAAAATTTCTTTTTCATTGGTGAGGTAGTTGCTTCTTTTGTAATAGTCAGATCTAAAGTATCCAATTTAACAGTATTCTGAGATGTTAACCGACAACTAACAGCAAGACTTTTTACCTCTAAAGGACTTGTTTGTTGGTATTGATTGATCATTCCCCATGAGGTTTGAGTACCAACATCATAATTATGAGAATCCTCTGTTAAAACAGGTTCATTTGGGACTACCAACTCATCTATTTTCAGCTTTTTGATTGAAGAAGATTCTGGCCAATTAAAAATGTGAGGCACAACTAATGGTTTCAAAATAATTTTCCCTCCCATCAACGAGTGTTTAACATAATTTTCCATGTCACTTTCAAACTAAAAATCAAACATATTTAAATATATCGATACTTTCTACACACACATATATAATTACTTACATCAAAATGATCTTCACAGCAATAGAAACTAGTTGTAGTCTGTTTATATTTCCTTCTAGCAGCCTCAACCACAATTTTCGTCTTACTTCTACTGCAGGCACAGTTACAAACTTTTTACGAGGCGTTGTAACTGTTGTGTTCGTGCAGTATGATACAAAACAAGATTTATATGATTTTGACATTATTCCAACTTGAAAAATTGTGGAGAAAAACTAACTAAAAAAATTCAACACAATGCTTATTTTTTATAATATTGAAACGTCAAGCTCGTATAAACTGTAAACAAAAACAAAAAACTCATATATATTATAGACTTTGACAGTTCTTCAAACTTCAAATTCGAATGGCCTTTTTGTAAATGGCTATTTGTTCATAAAACATCTGAATCAGAAAGTGGCTAGCTTCATCTATAAGTGCATGACGTATCTATAGTGAAAATTGCAAACATTTAGGAATTCTTAATTTCCAGTTTTCTCCAAAAATATTCGGTTTAAAAATGTTTTAAATTGATTTTTGCAAAGTGGTACTAATATACTTCAATAAAATACCAAAAGCCGGATATCGGTTTAACACCCCATTGTTGAAGTAGGAACTGTTCTATACCGCTGTTGATATATATTTTTTTAGCGTATTGTTGCTGGACCGTTATACTGTTTAAGTGTTTTTTCCCCATTGTTGATTTGAACAGGGACCGTTATTTCATTATAATATACTATTTTTTTTCCTTTCCGTATTGTATATTTCAAAAGTGACCGTTTTGCCGGTGCTAGTTTTTTTTCTTCTTTCCGCCTCTGTTGATTTTTCATTTTGGAAGAAGAAGAAGAATACGTCTGAGCTGAAGTTAAAAGGCTAATGTCCAGAAGAAACTCCGAAGATCTTGACTTACCCGTTTTGTTTTATCAAGAAGAAGCTGAAGAAACCGAATCCGTTCCTCCAGTACCGACCGTAAGTTCCGTTGGAGAAATAACCGACAATCGAGTAAGCTGGGTATACTTACTGAAGAACGAGGGACTTAATACCGAGCTAGTAAAGAGGAATTTATCGGTTGCTGGAACCGTTCCTAACAAACGGAACAGATTCGTCAACTTTTTGAGACAAAGAAATATTGCTCCACGAGATCAAGAGGAATATCCGACCGCTATGGCAACTCCACCGATAAACGTACACGATTGGAAGGTGTCTTTTGGAAACCGAGGAGATCCTGCTGCATTCATCGAAAGAATTGAAAAAATATGTACCGCAAGGAATGTCCAGAAAGACAATCTGCTTCCTGTGTTACCGGAACTACTGTCAGGTGACCCGGCATTTTGGTACCGCAACAACCGGAGTAGGTACACGACCTGGGATGAATTTGAGGCAGACTTCCGAATTTTCTTCTATCCCGTTAACTACGAGGTTGACTTAGAAGCCGAGATAGGCCAACGTTTGCAAAGAAGGAATGAGTCCGCCGCCACTTACATCACCGAACTCCAGACTTTAATGCGTATACATGGAAAGCTAACTCCCGAACAGCAGTTAGCATGGCTGCACCGTAACTTGTTGCCCGAATACCGTCTGCAAATCCGAAAAAGGGACTTTGATGATTTTTCCACCTTTTGTCAGGTGGTCAGGGAATATGAGCTCCTCAGGAAGGAACTCCAGTCTGTACCCACCCACAGCGGACCGAACAGGGGACCAAATCCCCGTCCGCAGCCTATGAGTTCGCCGAGATATGGACCTTCCCACAACACGATGCCTGGGTCATCCATCGCCGGTCCCAGCCAACCGTCATCGACCGATACTTCTCGCCGTCCGCCGCCTGATACTACTCGTCCGTCAACCGTCTGGATCATCTTCCCGGCCACCCATCTGTTTCGGTTGTGGTGAGTCTGGACATTATAGGAACAACTGTCAAAACCCGCCGACGATATTCTGTTCTCGTTGCCATAAGGAAGGAGTATTTTCCAGAGATTATTCCTGCAGGAGGCAGGAAAACTAATCCGAAGCTGTCCCGAGGAGAGGCCGACACAGCTTCCGCAAATCTTTGTCTCTCATACCGAACCACCAGAAGAAATAAACGACCCCCGACCGCACATAGACGTCGAAATAGAAAATCATATGTTTAGATCATTGTTGGATACCGTAGCAGCAAAGTCGTATATTGGTGATCAAGTAGCTAAGACTTTTTCCCAAAGAAAGCAAACTACCTCTCGTCAAGCTACGAAGGCCCGTTTAGCTAATGGAAATCTAGTCTCCATCACCGACATATATAAGCTGAAATGGAAAATCAATGACGTCACAATGGAGGGGTCGTTGGAGCATTTCCCTGGTCTAATAACCGACATTGTATTAGGACATGATGTCCTCCGAAAGCATAATTTCCGGCTGGAGTTAGGAACCGGAGAAATATACGTAAATAATAAATTAGTGAGGCGTTCACAATTGGCCAGTCCTGTTGAAATATTGGAGGCCGTGAACCCGCCTAGGGAAGAAATCGATGCCGCGGTAACGATAATATGCAATGAAGATACCAGCCATCGTCTTAGTGAAGACCGCCGTTCTGTAAATCTGTTTGTCTCCAAAGTCTCTGCGTCCTCCCTGGAATTAGGGGTCGACAACGAGCAAATTGTTTCCGAAGTCTCTGCGTCTTCCCTGGAGTTAGGGGTCGACAAGGAGCTAATTCGTTCCAAAGTCTCTGCGTCCTCCCTGGAGTTAGGGGTCGACAAGGAGCAAATTCGTTCCGAAGTCTCTGCGTCCTCCCTGGAGTTAGGGGTCGACAAGGAGCAAATTCGTTCCGAAGTCTCTGCGTCTTCCCTGGTGTTAGGGGTTGACAAGGAGCAAACCGTTTCTGTAATATCTGCGTCATCCCTGGATGATTTAGGGGATGACAAGGAGTATGATTGGATAGGATGTCCGTTGGGAACCATAACTCCGGTTACATAAAGAAATTTATCGAAAGAACAGACAGACAGACTGAACATCTTCCTAGACCAAGAGTTATCGAAATTTGGATCCTTGCGAGGTCCAACTACGCTAGTTGAGCATGAAATCCGTTTGCTTCAACCACGTCCGATCAAACAGAGATACCTACCCCAGAATCCGAAAATGCAGGAAATCTGCAATGCTGAAATAGACGCTATGTTAGCAGAGGGAGTGATCGATCCCTCTTCAAGTCCGTGGAGTTCTCCAATAGTCATCGTAAGGAAGAAAGATGCGAAAAACCGTTTCTGTATCGACTTCTGAAAAGTCAACGAGTTAACAATGAAGGATGCTTACCCTCTTCCGTTTATTAATGCTATACTGGATAAACTGCGAAAAGCCAAGTACATTTCCAGTTTGGATTTGAAGTGGATACTGGCAAGTTCCGTTAACACCTGAAAGTAAACATTACCGCCTCTACCGCACCGGGACGTGGATTGTTTCAATTCACGGTTCTTCCATTTGGACTACATTCCGCACCTGCTACATTCCAGAGACTGGTTGATAGATTAATATGTCCAGAATTAGACCCTTACGCTTTTGCGTATCTGGATGACATCATCGTTCTGGGGGAAACGTTTGATCAACATCTGGAAAATCTGTCCGAGGTGTTCCGTCGATTACGAGGAGCACGGCTGAAACTCAACCCGGAGAAATGTCATTTCTGTCTACCGTCCATGAAATACTTAGGACATTTAATTACTGGAGATCGAATCCGTACCGATCCAGAGAAGGTTGAAACTATCGTGAAATTTACAGCACTGAGAAATCTCTGAGTACTGAGAAGATTCTTGGGAGTGGCATCCTGGTATAGGAGGTTTGTATAATCGTTTTCAGAAAAGGTAGCTCCGTTAACGAAATTACTCCGCAAATCTCAGCGATGGAAGTGGGCCGAGGAACAAGAAGCCGCGTTCGCTAGAATCAAAACCTGTCTGTCGGAAGCACCCGTTTTGAGCTGTCCTGATTTTACCGTACCGTTCACTCTACAGACCGATGCCTCAGAATATGGTTTGGGAATAGCCCTTACCGAGCAGAAGGATGGTCATGAACACGTGGTAGCGTATGCAAGTCGCACCCTGAGTCCTACCGAGAAAAATTACTCCGTAACCGAAAAAGAATGTCTTGCCATTGTTTGGGAGAGTGAAAAAATGCGTCCTTATTTAGAGGGCTACCATTTCACGATTGTTACCGATCATCAATCTCTTAGATGGCTGCATTCCATATCTAGTCCGTCCGAACGTTTTTCTACAACAGTATGATTTCGAGATACAGTACCGTAAAGGTGCTCTAAATCGTGTGGCCGACGCTTTGTCAAGAAGCCCGCTACCAATGACCGCCGAGACAGATTCACCGTCTGCACTCTGTTTGACCGATGTAACCGTTGAATGTTCGTGGTACCGGAAAAGGAAGGAAGAGGTCCTGAAGGATCCAGAGAAGTTTCCGGACTACTGCATAAAAGAAGACCGTCTATACCGTCATTTTTGGGACATAAACGATTTCAGAGATCCAGAAATGTCCGACCCTTGGAAACTGTGCATAGCAAAGCCCCACCGAACCCGAATCCTGCAAGAAAACCATGATGCCCCAAACGCAGGACACCTAGGAATTGCTAAAACCATCACCAGGATTGCAAAGTTGTACTATTGGCCAGGAATGTTCAGGGACATCACCAAATACGTGAGGAGATGTCTGCAATGTCAAAAGTACAAACCCTCGCAACAAAAGCTCCCAGGAAAGATGCAACCATCATCGAATCGGCAACCATGGCAAACCGTTAGTTCCGATATAATTGGACCGTTGCCCAGAAGTAAGAAAGGGAACTGTTACATCATTATGTTCCTAGATCGATTCACTAAATGGGTACAGTGTAAACCGTTAAGGAATGCTACTGCCAGTAGCATAAGTACTGCTTTTTACGAGGAAATATTGACGATATTTGGATGCCCCCGTACCGTACTGACCGACAATGGAACTCAGTATGCCAGCAAGTTGTTCAAGGATATGCTGAGTGGGTTAGGAATCCGACACCGTTTCACTCCGCCGTATACACCGCAAGCAAATCCAGTAGAACGAGCCAACCGCACCCTGAAGACAATGATTGCGCAATACTGCGAAGCGGATCACCGAGACTGGGATGTAAGGTTGCTGGACTTGAAGTTTGCAATGAATAATTCAAGACACGACTCGACTGGATTCACACCTGCCTTCCTAAATTTTGGGAGAAAGCCCGAGACACCGAAATCCTTCCGAAGAAAGGTTGAAAATGACACCGAGAAAAGTCCGGAAGAAGACGCCGGATTGGACGACCCTACCGAAGAAGACCCGAAGCCGCATCTCTTGCGAGTAGAGAAACTGCAAGAATGCTTCGACCTAGTCCGTCTTAACCTGTCCCGAGCGTTTACCAGTCAAAGTCGCAACTATAATCTGCGCCTTAGAGACTGGAAGTGCACTATCGGAGACAAAGTTATGAAAAAGGATCATACACTATCCTCTGCCGTTGATCACGTCGCCGCGAAACTCGCTCCGAAGTATTCCGGGCCGTACGAAGTCGTACGTGTCATTTCTCCGGTTGTGTATGACTTACGAGACGAAAAAGGAAAACGGTATAATCGTATACATGTAAAAGACTTGAAACCCGCCATTGACTGAAACTTTTATTTGGCTCCTGTTGTGGACAAATGGACCGAACGACCCCCACCCACCTGGGAAGTATCCAGACGCCGCGCCAGGGCATATCGACTACAGTCATCCAGAGGAAGAGGATCTCACCTTCCGGACCACCCCACCCGATGGCAACGTTCCCCGTTATAAGAACGCGGCATTGAAGATCTGTTTTCTTTATTTTTCATTTAATAGTAAGATAAGTATTTAGATGTTGAAGAATAAAAATATATTATTCTAACGCTTTGACAAAGTTTTGAAAAATTATTTTTCCAAAAACAGTGACCGTTCAACGAAGAAGAAATAACTACTTCCCGGGCTAGATGCCCCGACAGACATTGAATTACACTTCTAAGTCAAACGGGGTTGGTAAATCTAAAAGATTTAAACCAACCATTCTGGTTTGTAACTAGAAGGGATAACATAACTTGTAGACCGGTTTCGGCGTATTGCGCCTCATCAGTACAAGGTATATGTTATCGTCCGAGAGTTAATCCCGGACTGAAATGTGACTATAATCAACAACGGTACATATTGTCCAGTTACGGAAATATTTTGGTTGCGAAAATAGCGACATCTCACCTCTAAGCCACAAACCAAAATTCGAATGAGACAACAAACCACGTGGGTTTGAAACAAAAATGAATTATTACAGTTTCCTGTAAAATTGTCGTATTTAGTAAAGCGTTTTAACAATAGATGTCGAAGAATAAAAATATATTATTCTAACGCTTTGACAAACTTTTGAAAAATAATTTTTTCAAAAACAGTGACCGTTCAACGAAGAAGAAGCAACTACTTCCCGGGCTACATGCCCCGACAGACATTGAATTACACTTCTAAGTCAAACGGGGTTGGTAAATCTACAAGATTTAAACCAACCATTCTGGTTTGTAACTAGAAGGGATAACATAACTTGTAGACCGGTTTCGGCGTATTCAGCGTTAGAATAATATATTTTTATTCTTCGACATCTATTGTTAAAACGCTTTATTAAATACGACAATTTTACAGGAAACTGTAATAATTCAGATAAGTATTTGTTGGTTTAAAAAAAATGGAATGAACGAAAGTTGTGCTTTCGTCCTTTCTTTTTTTCCCGAAGAAAGGGGGGTGTGTAACGAGTTTTTTTGTGGGCACCTATTAGAGGTTGATTTTTTTCCCCTTCGTAACATTTTTTTGGGGTTTAATATAACTCGTTACATACTTTCCAACCTATTCCGTTACCGTATCCAGGTATTTATTTTTCTTCATACTTATATTTTTATTATCCGTCCGGAAGTACGTAAAGTCGAAGTATACTATATAAAATTTTTGATTTAAATATTTCAACCGAGGAGACATTCACTAAATATACAAACTAATTAATTTCGAAAGACACCTAGTATACATGTGAATTTTTTGGCTAGAGATAAATTCAACGACCGCTAATGCCGAAATGTAGAGTGGGAATTAAGATATAAATTTGAAGTCAATTGATAGAATCGCTCTCTTCTCTGCGCTCTTCTCTGCTCTTTGTTCTCTGTTTCAAAAGTGAAGTTTAAAAAAAGTGAAATATTTTGTGAATCCGGTTTTGTTTTGAAGGTGAAATAGTTTTAACTAATAGTATATTCGAAGACTTTGCGTACCGCCGTTTAACATTAAAATTTTGTAGACATTTCTTTGAAAATTGTCATGACCAGTTTTTATGTATTAAGTTCCATTGGAAAGATCTAGTAGGACTTGGGCAATCAAAGATTCTTCTGGGTGACTACAACCTGTTGAGATGAAATGAATGCATAAGTCAAAGTAAAACTGCACTAAGAGTTTTAACAGGCATCCTTACGGGACATTGTCGCCTGAATGGGCACCTGAAAAAGATCAAAATAGTGGAGGAAGAAGAATGTAGATTCTGTGGTATGGATGAAGAAACCTCCATCCACATACTTGCGAACTGCACAGCAATTCGGAATCCTAGGGCTCAACACCTCAATATATATATATTTTTGTTGTTGTTGTTTAAACACTGGCTTTCCGTATTTCTCTTGAATCCTAAGGGCTTTCTTGAACTTGGAAGAGGCTTAGCCACAACTCGTTCGAGAACCCGGCTGATTTAGAAAGTTCTTTCACCGGCTCACGAATCAATATACTCTTTTCCTGTCTAAATAGTAAATTCCCGTGTCTCCATTGAATCCGAAGGGTTTCTTGAACTTGGAAGAGGCTCAGCCACAACTTGTTCGGTTACCCGGCAGATTTGAGCGGTATTTGAATAATCTGACCAGCCTTGTCTGTTACGTCCGTTAAAATCCCAGGTATAGGTAATACATACCTCATTTTCTTTCCCTGTTATTTTGATTGTCACCATAGAATTATCCATAAAATAGACCACAGAGTATTAATAGACCCAAAGGTTTCTTTTTGATTATTTTGTGATATACCGCCCTATTGTGTGATCGTAGGTATACACTAAACCGTAGGTAGTATACCACTCTGCTGAATTCCTGTTTCCTTCATTAACCTGTAATTTATAAAGTGAAGGATCCATATTTGATTGTAATTGAGTAAATAAAGTTGGAACTCTTGACGCTAAGGGTCAAGGGGCCGTGGAGCAAACCACGTTAAAAATCTGGCGAATGAGATTTAAAACCGAATTTTGCATCAAGGGTGTCCATAGTGACGTGTTCGTGTGGTAGGAGCCACGTGTAAGGAAGTAAGCACGTTACACTACGTATTAGGGGAATAGTGACTTCTAGGGATAGAAATGATAAACAAAAAATATTAGGTAAGCTTCTGCAGAAAGAAAAAGGTGTTGCACCTAAAGTTCTAGTAGACCCAGAGTATAGTTTTGTATCAGAAGAAAATGAAATAAAGACAACTCTTGATAGCATAAAAAGTAACAGCAGATTTTGAGGGTACAACTGAAGATTCTTTATATTTAAGAACCAAATCTCGTTTAATTCACATTCAAGCTAGAATAGAAAGAATGTCAATTGATGTTAGTAAGGCAGAGGAAGTTACATTTAAAAATGAAGCTGCTGCAACTTTTATTTCTCTTGTAGCTGATTTAGACGATAAAGTTAAACCTGATGATGTTTTACCACCGAGTGTTGTTGATTTATCTCAAACATATGCATTTAACCAACCTTCAACTAGTTCACCTTATGGTTTTTCTAACAAATCAGTACCTATTTATAAATGGGATTTGAAATTTGATGGTTCAAAAACAGGTTTAGGGGTGAAAGCATTTTTAGAAAGAGTTGAAGAACTTTCAGAAGCTAGGCATGTAAACAAACAGATGTTATATGAATCTGCTATTGATCTTTTTTCAGGAAAAGCTTTGCTTTGGTTTAGACAATTAAAAGAGTCAGGAACAATCAAAGATTGGGATACCGTGGTTTCAAAATTAGAAACAAATTTTTTGGATATTGATTATGATGAATCCCTCTGGGAAACAATAAAATGTAGAAAACAACAATTTGATGAATCCGTTCTCGTCTTTGTAGCAATTATGGAATCTTTATTTAACCGTCTTTCAAATAAACCCGCACTAGTCACTAGAATCACTAGAACCTTACATTAGACATCAGTGGAAAATTAGCCTTAAGGGGAATCTCGAATTTTATTCGATACACACTGCAAGCTTGGTGTTAAACAAGGAGGTACTTACTTTCATATACCGGCCGTGTCCTCGTGCGACCAAAAGAGATGGAGAGCGATTCGATATTTTTAAGACGGTCAGGGCTTATCGCCTACGGTATTATATTTGGTAGAGTGGGGTAAAATATTTCTTCGGTCTTGTTAAATCGGTTAGATCGTATATTCGCTTACAAAGGTATTTCAATTTTATTGGAACAATAGGATTTCCGATTGAAACTACTCTACAAGAATTACACAGGGTGATACAAGAAATTACAAATTCAAAATTGTACATAGTGATGCAAGAAGTTACGAATTCTGAATTACATACTACTTTCTGCATGATACAAAAAAATATAAGGTGATACAACAAGATACAAATTCTTATTTATATAGGTATAATTTTCCGCAGAATATTTATAAAAAGTATAGAAAGTAACATTATTTTATAAAGAATATACAAAAATTATGCAGGGAGGGTACTAGAAGTTACGAATTCTTAATTCAGAAATACACAAGAAATTGTACATTTACACCGGAAGTTAATTCCAAATGATTTTCTACATGATATGGATAATCTTAAGACACACAAGTGCGTTAAATTACAATTTTTTCAAATATTTCAAACTTTTGTTGGTTTATATAATGAGATATTTACATAGGTACACATGGTTTCACAAATAAAGGGTGGAAAATTTTTTCAAAATGTAGTTAGCACAATCTGTTGAAAACATAAAATATTAGCTAGTCGATAGAAACGAAATTTATACGTTAAATAACAAAGTCAGTTTCACGCCAAGATAAAAATATACACAATGAAAGGGTGTCGTTTTATTATTTATTTTATTTTTCAAGTATAAGTATAAGTTTTCGGGAAGCATATTGTCCAGATAAAATGTCTGCAGCTTAGAAAGCATGTTATGCCAACATTGTTCATCCTTCTGAATTTCTGGATAAACATACCCAGCGGTGTCCAAACTATAAAATAACAATATTTGGCTTTGGTTATTGCAAACTGGCCTTGTATTTGGTAATAATAATTACTATTTAGTTTCAAGTGAATTTCGTCGATTTCATCAATTTCCAAATATTTATTTTGGTGTAGGTTATTTATTTGCAGAGAACGGGCACTTAATTTCTATTATTTCCCTTTGTTCAGTTATACCATCGGGTCTAGCTGCTAAATATGCACTCTTCGCCAAATCGAGACGCTGTTAATCGATATGCCCTTTCTTCTTTCCAAATAGGATTTGTGGATTGCCCTCTTGTTTTAATTTCTAACAATCTCTTCCGTAGTTTTCGTTATATGGGTTGAAAATTCTTGTTTTAGTTTTTTCATGATTTCTTCATCCGCTACCTCTAATTCCTGGACACCATAATCAGTATCAGCTGGTGCTGATGAAAGTTTAATTGTCTTTCTTGCGAACAGCTGTCTACGCTTAAGGTTACGCAACCTCTTTTTTGTTTTGTTTATAACAAATTTCCTAGTATGTGTTCCAATGCTCTGTCCTGTTAATTGCATATGAACCAAATAATAAAACTCCTCTTTGGAATTATAGTGTAAAGCAGCTGATCTACACCTTGTATCGTAACTATTTTTCACTGAAAAATTTATTCATTTACCCCCAACAAATTCTGCTATTATGGAGTTATATGACTCTGCGGCATTATTATTCATATTCAACAATAAACTATGAACATGCTGCTGCAACCGATTTCCACAAACCAAAATATAATATTTTGCTCGTCCATGGATTTGTTTTCTTTCCGATGATGGTTTACGGCTGTTTTTATTCCAACCCACAGTTTCATTATATTTGATTTTAGGCGTTTTCGCAGTGGAACGCCAACTATCAATTTCTTGGAACTTATTCTTTTTTTGTAACCTCCCTCAGGCGAGTGCAGTAGTTCCGCAACAAATGGTTTGTACATTCAATTTTACTAATAGGAAACTGATATCCATACGGCCTTTTTACGCATAATTTTTCATATACAGTGCTATTCGAATGGTTCCAAAAATAACATAATATCCTGTAGGTACCTAGTTAACAATTTACTACCCGTTTTAAAAAATTATCAGAAGATTTTCATTCTATATCATGAGTCTTACCATCATCTGTTAGTGACTTAATTTTTTTCTCATATCTGTATTTATTAAATCAATTTTTTGAGATATTTTTGCATGCAATACTGCATATTTCATTTAAAACTGTGCATATTTTCGTCATTTGCAGTGAATATGAATGTGCATATTTTTTCAATTTTTCTTGAATATAAATCCGCGCTTTAATTATGACAATAAAATAAGTTCATTCATTCAAAAGAATTTGAAGGGGAACGTATACTATTTTTGATTCTTTTTGTTTTCATATTTTTATTTGGATACTTTGTATTTCATTATGGATGCCCCATTCAATATTCTTTTAAAATTATAAATGATAAAAATTCATTTAGCTCTAGCTATACTATAACTACCTTACCGATTCCCATAATTTCATTGAAAATCAGTATTAATGTTACTTTTAAAAATGTTCGCTCTCATCAAGACATCAATAAATCCCTACATTTCTCAATATTAAACTGTGAATTTCGCTGATATCGCACTCTTAGCATTTCCTTTACTGAGGTCAATGTATTGGTGTGGTATCAACGTAGTCTCCAGTCCAGGATTATGCTCTCAGGGCTTCTGGACGAACAGCATCTACCTTGTACTGATTTATTTATTTCATTCCAAACAATAATGTTTGAGTGAAATGAATATTACTCAAACCATGTATTTCGATATCAAATAAATCGAAATACTACATTCAATCAAATAATTGCATTGCTTTGAATAATTTTCGAAACCTAAATTAAAATAAACCTATTATTTGAGTTGAATAAACCAATTTATTTCATTCCAACAATAATTTTTGAGTGAAATGAATATTACTCAAAACATGTATTTTGATATCAAATAAATCGAAATACTAAATTCAATCAAATAATTGCATTGATTTGAATAATTTTCGAGACCTTAATTAAAATAAACCTATTATTTCAGTTGAATAAACCAATTTATTTGATTCCAAACAATAATCTTTGAGTGAAATGAATATTACTAAAACCAAGTATTTGTATCTCAAATAAATCGAAATACTATATTCAAACATTCCTTTTTTTCTTTGCATGTAGATTCAATACGTCCATTCCCAGAATCACGTCTTCTTCGATGTCAGCTACGATTACCGTATGCGTGAACTTTTCTCCACCAATTCCCAATTGGATTTGAGTCTCTCCGTGAACATTGGCACTCTCACCGGTTGCGTTCCGGAGTCGCAGCCTCGTTGGCAGAAGCTTCTTCTTAGATTTTATTATCTCCGGCCGTATAATGGTTCTAGTTGCTCCAGTGTCTACCAGCAGAGTATATTTCTTGCCGTTCACTTCGCCATCCACATAGATACTGTCGATACGGCATCTGAGAGAGGCTATCAGTATGAGAGGGTCTTTGGAACGATCCTGGGTCGGTGCTGCCCCCTCATGGCCGACCCGTTCTAGTTTTCCTGGTTCTGGGCTCCTTGGTTCGCTGGAGCCCTAGGGCGCTTACACGAACTGCGTACATGCCCTAGCTCGCCACAATTCCAGCATCTAATCTTCTTCGGCCTTTTGTCTACCATGCTTTTTATCAAGTTGACGATCTGGTCGAGTCTACCTTCGTCACCTTCTTCTTGAATGGTCCTGATTTTGTTGTACCCCGATGCCTTCGTGGCTGCTTCATATTCAAGAGCAGCAGTTAATGCATCGACCAATGTTTTGAGATGCGCCAAACAAAGCGTCCTCTGCATATCAGGATCACGCAAGCCATCAATGAAGGCCTGGATGCCCAGTCATTCCATCATGTTCTCCGGTACTGATGGATAAGCAAATCGAACTAGTCGGGCGATATCCACTTCATACTCTTGAAGAGTTTCGTCCCGTTCCTGCCTTCGGTTCTCCATCAGAGATGGGTACAAGTGCTCTAGATGCTCGTGACCATATCGCATGTCCAACCTCAGCTGCTCGAAGTCATCCGTTTCTTCAAGGGGTATCGTCTGAAGCACATCTAAGGCATGGTTAAGTTCACTGCCTTCTCCTTATCGGACCAATTATTCGCTCTTGCGGCTGCTTCAAACTGTTTAACATAATTGGTCCACGACATCTTTCCGTCGAACGTTGGGGCCTTGACTCGGGCAAAACTTCCAATATCTTCTGTCTTGAAGTGTGCTTCTGGCTTGCATTGTTTTATTTGTTTGATCTTTTTTTCTTCTGTTGGCGTGCCTTGTGTTTTTAAATCTGCCATTTTTCTCTCTAACTCCTGGATTTTTTCGTCCATTTTTGTTATCGTATTCTCCATTTTCTCGTCTATAGTCGTGATCTTATTCTCCATTTTCTCAATATCTGCTTTTAAAGGCGAAATTTTATTTTCGACTTCAGCGGCAATGTCGTTTTTCATTGATAAGATATCGGCAGAAATATCATTCTTCATAGTAGAAATCTCTACCTCCATAGTAGAAATCTTCTCGTCCATATTAGCAAAAATATCGTCTTTCATAGTAGAAATCTTCTCGTCCATATTAGCAGAAATATCGTCCTTCATAGCGGAGTTGTTAGCAGAAATCTTCTCGTCCATAGAGGAAATCTTCTCGTCCATATTAGCGGAAATGTTAGCAGAAATTGACGAGATTAAAGTGGAAGCCTCGTCGTTGAATAAGAATGATTCCGGATCCCATCCGTCATCTTCCAGCGCTATTTTCAACCTTTCAACTAACTCACACTTCTTTCCGGACGTTTCCAACTCGTGATTTTCCAATTCTGCTTTTAGTTCAGTCACTTTCAGGTCACTTAATCTCTTAGCCATTTTTACGTAATTATTTATTTATATTATCTCACTTCTGTCACCAATGTAATGTTTTTATTATTTATTTAAATAGTTTTTACTTGTGGGATAAAATTATACACACTATGGCTAATTACGATCTATTTATTTAAAGAAACACACACACTGTAATTAACTTCTCGCGCCTCGGACGCTGTTCTCACACAGACGTACGTAGCCTTTTTCTAGCAGAGTGCGATTCAATCTAAACCCTAGAAAAACTTTATTTTGAACTGAAATCATTACTTGAACCGGCTGGTTTCCATTTGCATAAATGGGGATCTAATTCTCAAACCTTTTTAGAAAAAATATCTCAAGCAAAAATAACTGAATTTGACATCAATCTAGAACAATCCCATAAGTGATGAATTCCAAATATCTGTACCCACTGAACTCGTCATTGAGGACAATATTACAAAGAGAACTATTTTATCTCACATCTCTCAGTGTTATGATCCCCTGGGTTTTGTCAATCCCGCGGTTATGAAAGGAAAAAAGCTAATGCAAAAAATTTGGCAATTAAAATGTAACTGGGATGATAAAATCAATGACAAAGAAATTTTACAAAACTGGAAAGAATTCATAAACACCATGTGTCAAATCAAACATTTAAAAACTCCTCGTTTCATTTTCAATCACAAGGAAATAAACAAAATTGAACTTCATTCCTTTTCAGATGCCAGTACCGAGGCGTGCGGTGCATGTGTGTATATCAGAACTATTTACACTGATGAAACAGTTTCATGTATTCTGATATCTGCATAGTCGCGTGTTGCACCATTGAAAACGTTCTCAATTCCCAGACTTCTCTGCGGAATGCTTTTATCCTCAAACCTAACTCAAAAGGTCAAAAATGTACTAGAAAATAAAATCACCATAAATTCAGTCAATTTGTGGACTGATTCTCAAATTGCACTCTGTTGGTGCAAAAGCCACCCAAGTCGATGGTCGGTATTTGTATCAAACAAAGTATCCAAAATACAAACTTTAACATCAAACTTCCAGTGGCGGCACGTGCGATCAAGCGATAACCCAGCTGACATACTGTCACGCGGAAAATTCAGTCCTGAAGTCCACCACATGTGGTTTAATGGACCTAAATTTCTGAATGACTTGAGTTCAGATTTTTTTCAACACGAAATTATAGAAAATCTTGACAATAGACCTGAAGAAAAGAAGGTAGCTTCAACAGTCATTGCTGACCAAAACAACTTTTGGCAAAAAATCTATTTAAAACACAGTGGCGTACATTCTAAGATTTGTCCACAATTCGAAAAACAAAGAAAATCAATTCAAAGGACCTCTTTCAGTTAGTGGGTTGAATTCATCCTTATCCTTAATTATCAAACAAGTTCAAAATCAGTCCTTTTCAACGGAAATAGCGGAACTTTTAAAAAATAAAAATCTGTCAAACAAACAACTGATATCCTTATAACCATTTTTAGATCCATCCAGTCTTCTCCGCGTCGAAGGTAGGTTGGAAAACGCCGAAATATCTTTCGAACAAAAACATCCCGTTTTATTACCCTCAAAAAATCATGTAACTTCTCTCTTCCTAAAACAACAGCATGTTCGCTTGGGCCATGCTGGCGGACAAAATGTCTTATCAAATGTACTATTACGCTATTGGCCTCTCAATGATCTAAGGCAAATCAAACATATAATCAGAAACTGTAAAATTTGTTATAGATTCAACGCACAAATGGCCCAACAGGTAATGGCCGATCTACCGAAAGATAAGAGTCACTACTCACGCCCTTTCCAAAAAGTTGGTGTCGACTTCGGGGGCCCCTTCTTCATGAAATCATCCCACCTACGCAAAGCTCCAGTAACAAAATGTTATACAGTATGGTGCAAATTAAAGGAATAAATTCGTTATTTCGTAAACCGGCGACTTTAAGAAAAAATCCTGAAACCCGTCGATTTTAATTTTTGAACAGGCTATTCGTAAGAATACCTTTTCATTTTTGACGTCATCTATGTGAGCGTGATGACGTCATCGCTAAAATTTTTAAATGGAAATGAGGGTGTTGTAATACATTATTTGAAAGGTCTTTTAAATACCTATTTCGCCTTATCAATATGTTTGAGTAATTGATGTTTGTATTTGTTTAAAAAATTAATAAATTTTTATTATTACAATAAATATTTATTATGTATTATTCATTAAATATAACGAAACCTAAATGAAGTGCTCAAATTGTTTATCTTCAGCTGAAATACATGAGAAAGTCGTGCCGCGAACTCGAACCTTCTCTATAACTTCCGGAGTTATTTGTGCAACCTCAATACGTATCCTTTTTTTGAGTTCATTGATATTTTGTGGTCTATTTTGGTACACTTCACTTTTCCAGTATCCCCATAAAAAGAAATCAAGAGGAGTCAAATCAGGTGACCTAGGCGGTTGATCAAAACTTAGTTGTGAAGCGTTGAATAATATATTTATTCTTCGATATCTATTTAAGGATACGCCTACAAAATTGGCACTCAACAATTAATATTGTCAATTATTTGGGATAATTTGCGCAAATACGCCGAAACCGGTATGCCAGTTATGTTGTCCCTTCTAATCACAAACCAGAATGGTTTGACTTGGAAGTGTAATTCAATGTCTGTCGGGGCTTATAGCCCGGGAAGTAATCGTTGCTTCTTAAGTTGAACGGTCACTGTTTTTGAAAAATATTTTTCAAAACTTAGTTGTGAAGCGTTGAATAATATATTTATTCTTCGATATCTATTGGTAACGCGCATTACTAAATACGACAATTTTACTGGAAACTATAATTTTTCTGTTAATTGTTTCAAGCTATCGGCTTGTTGTCAAATTTCGAATTTTGGTTGGAAGGTGAAGATGTCGCTATCATCACAACTTTTACATTTCCGTTACTGGAACATGTATTGGTAGTGATTTTAGAGTCATGTCAGTCCGGAATTAACTCTCGGACGATAACATATACGCCGGAACCGGTCTGCAAGTTATGTTGTCCCTTCTAATTACAAACCAGAATGATTGTAGATTATATCGACCCAGTTTGACTTAGAAGTGTAATTCAATGTCTGTCGGGGCATATAGCCCGGGAAGTAGTTGTTGCTTCTTAAGTTAAACGGTCACTGTTTTTAAAAAATATTTTTCAAAACTTAGTTTTAAAGCGTTGAATAATATATTTATTCTTCGATATCTATTTAAGGATACGCCTACAAAATTAGCACTCAACAATTAACATTGTCAATGATTTGGGATATTTTGCTTCTTGGTATACCGAAAGTGAGACAAACTGCATGTTTCTGTCTTTATTCGTAGAAAAGTTGTGTTGAAATACCGGAAAATATGATGGGACACCCAGTATTTAATTATTGTTTCTAATGTATATTACGGTTTATGTGTTATATACTAGCTGGATAATATACAAAATATTACGCTAAAATATAAGAATTTTTTACAGGTAATTGTAATTAAGTGAATAATTTTTGTAATGTACTGATTCGCATTGACAAACTATTCATACCAAGTGAATAAATATATATGTTATGTAGAAAAGAACCGCTGTTTCTACTTCAAACTCCAATTTCAGGTGTTGGAAATGCTTCGTGTTCGGCTGAATTCAATTTCTATACAGATCCTGAAGCTGCGTATATCGTATTAGAAAATTTAGTGTGTCCTATATTCATTTTGCCTTGGGAGACATGTTTGATGCCAAAAATTCCATTAGTAAGTATTGAAAAACAATTTCATTGAAAATATGGTGAGTACTGGGTATTTTGCTCTGGGGCCTGTTTACGTCATAAGTAATATACAAAGCCAATTTATTTTAGACTGTACAGTTTGAGTAATAATTAGAAATATTTTAACTGTTGAATCTTGAGCACAAATATCAAGATTTAACCTAGGTCACTTCGATAAAATGTGACTTCAAAACTATTTGACGTATCCTTGGCGGGAAGTGTAGATAATAGACGCCCTACTGAATTATGTTGAATAAACGTTTCTTGCTGGTACTAGTGGCGTACGATATGGCCAAGTGACTGGTTGACATTTCCCAAATTCTAGGCCACTGCCGGAATTGCCATTTTAGTACAATTTTTCGATTATCTTATACATTCATGTAGATCGTCTACTCTTCCTAGGTAACGATAAATTATTATTTTTCGAAATATTCAAAGTTAAACATAAAGCTGCAAAATTATTTTTATTAATATTTTATTAATTATGTGGGTATTTTTGGGTCATTTATTGCGCAATTGAAACTTTAATCAGTATTAACAAAAAAAGATCCTAACGTTGTTTATTGGAATTTCTTGAAACGAATAGAGCCATTCAACATTTAAAAACTAATTGTGGTATTGATAAAAACCATTTTAATATATTTAATATATTATAAAATATCAAAAAGCACATTTTATCTACAACAAATAATATGAACAGAACTTAGAAACATTTGATAACAGATGTTCAATGTAACCCCGTTAACCTCAATAAGTTTATCAATTTTTAAGCTAATCGATCTTCCATCTTTAGAAAATATGTTCGGCTGATTCGCAATGAAATTAACGGAATTTATTATTTGCTGTCATAGTTCTTGACGATAATTCATTTCTTGTGAGTATATCAGTGATTTCGCATGCCCCCAGTGATAGAAATCAAAGCAATTACCTTCGGGAGTTCTAGGTGGCCTCGGAAATTCACTGCCTCTGCCAATCCAACGATGGGGAAATTGCTGATCTAGATAGTTTCGTACTAATATAGGATAAAGAGGGGGCGCTCCATCCTACATAAACCATATATATACACCTCCTTCGATTAAGTTGCAATTCCTTTAGATCGTACAAAAGTGTAGTTTGTAGGACCAAACAACCTGTCTTCAAATATACCGCACCACACATTAATATTAAGTTCATGTCGAAAATGTGATTGTAGAAATCGATGGGGACTTCCAATATCCCAAGAGTGACTATTTCTCCAGTTGAAAACCCCTCTAGGTGTAGTTTTTTTAATAAAATTTAGATTTTCATTTTGTTTACCTATCATTCACTGAGAAAAAATCAGTCGTTAAGGATAATCTCTAGGCAATAAATTTTGCACGGGTGTAAAGTGGTAAGGTCGTAGTTTTTCCTTTTTCAGTGGCTTTCTCCAGTCATTGCTGATGAACGCCGAGTTCAGGATTATTAGCAATTCGCGCTAAAATATCATCCTCCTGATCAACAGTTAATATTTTAGGTCGTCCCACATCACTTCTAGGCTTAAATTGTCCAGTTTCTCCCAATCGGCTGAAAATGTAGTTGAAAGTTTGGCGATTGGGTTGAGCTCTGTTTAGATACATTTCTCGATATCTTCGAGAAGCCGCAGCACAGGAATAATACTCGCTTACACTGTTTTATTTTAGATTTTCAACATAACAGAATTTCATAAATTTTATCTCTTCAAATTTAGTAACAAATGTGATGGTATAATTGGTATAGAATTGTTTAAACAATTGAATGCCAATATAAATGTTAATCAAAAGTGAATAATTATTCCAAAAGGTGTTACTCCTTCAATGTTTGACTTAAATAGTGACGACACTGATATCAAAAATCATTTTATTATTATACCAGGTCGTTGACAACAAGTTGACAAAATTCCTGTAACCGAATAAAATGGCATGTATAATATGAACATTTTGGAAAAGATCTTGAAATTCCAGAAGCTTTAGTGAATATTTTCAATAACTTTGCGATAACAAATATTATTATCAGTTATAGAAATTGAGTTGAATTAGAAATTAATGAACCTTTCAAAATTGAAATTTTGAGCTCAGTTGAAGTCAATTTGGCCGAAAAAATGGATAGTGATTCCGATTCTTAATTATGAATTTCACAACATAATAAAATTAAGGCGAATGTAAAACATCTCAGTTCCCCATTGTAATGAAAAAGAGATCAGTGCTATTAAATATGTTTGTTTCTGAGTTTCACTAATCAAATAAAACGCTCAAATACAAACATGCTAGACGAAAGTATTATCGACTGTTCCACATCCCCCTTCTCTTCAACAGTTTGGATCATACCAAAGAAGCTAGACGCTTCAGGTGAAAAGAAATGGCGTTTGGTAATTGATTACGGAAAATGAAACGATAAAATCTATTCAAAATCGATACCCAATACCACGAATACACGAAATACTAGACAGATTAGGAAGAGCAAGTTACTTGACCTTGCTAGTGGTTTTCACCCACAAGACGTTGACGTTGACGTTGATAATGTATTTAGGACATGTAATTACCCCCGATGGCCTAAAGCCAAACCCAGACTAAATTTGTGCTATCAAAAATTATTCAGTTCCTGAAACACAAACAGAAATAAAACGTTTCTAAGACTTTTAGGCTATTATAGACATTTTATCCCAGATTTTGCAAAGATTACTAAACCCATGTTTGAAAAAGAACTCAAAAATTTTATATGACGAAGAATTTATAAATTCATTCCAAATTTGTAAGTAAAAAATTAACTAATGACCCCATTTCACAATACCCGGATTTTTCTAAAACATTCATACTCATGACAGATGCTAGTAAATATGCAATCGGTACGATTTTATCTGAAGGAAATGTACCTAACGATAGACGTAAATGAATCCGAAATAAATTATTCAGTTATCGAAAAAGAATTGCTTGCTATTGTATGGGCATATAAACATTTCAGGCCATATTTATATGGAAAACAATTTCTCATTTATACAGATGGTTCGATTTGAAGGATCTTCTTTGTTTCCCTTCAAACCGTGCAGAGAAAATGAACTGTGTAACCATTCACTCCAGACACTTTCCGAAATGAAACACTGTATTTTAATTCCACTATGAACCTTTACTGATCTATAAAACACTATTAACATTCACATAACTATTTACAAATGTACAAAGCGAATGCTGCGAGCAATTGGTAATTACTCGGGAGAAACTTTTGCGGTAACTTACTTTATGCCGAACCGGCATGGGTTACGTGTAGAGCGATTTTTGGGGAGGAGCCGACGCTTTCAGTTGGGGTTCTGATGAGAGACTGGTGCTTGGCACGCTTAGAGGGTTAGAACTGGGGTGATGTCGGTCTGTACAGGAGGGTACAGAAATCGGTAATATCGATTTTCTCGGGGAGAAAAGTGCGTTTTCTAACACAGATCATAAGCCCCTTTCTTGGTTATTTAGTCTCGAAGATCCTAACTGAAAATTGATTACATGGCGTTCGAAACTGGAAGAGCTTGATTACAAAATAATTTATAAAAAAGGAAAATTAAATTCTAATGCTAATTGCTTAGGATCCGGAATGCTATCAATGCATTAGAAACCGAATCAGTGATTAATAACTCCGGAAATTCACATGACGACATCATAGATTTCTTACAGCAACTGGCCGAAACTATTCCTACATACCCTCAACCTTCTACTAGTAATACGAACTCATCAAAAATAAATATTTTATCTGACATTCAAATGCAAAAATCCACAAACACAAGAAAACGATGAACGTAATAGTTTAAATACACCAGAACCCTTTTAAAAAATGACTCTCACGACTCTGACGACCGAAGCAACTGAGAAGACTAGATACCGCTGCCTGACGAAATGATGAATAATAAGGAACACCAAATTTTTGGGCTACCGGCGAGTTGCATCCCAAAAAGTAAAATTTTACCTGAACGAAAAAAGGTTACCGTCGAATAGCATCCGTAATCCAAAAAGGTCTGTTCATTAATAATCGCCTATCATGGTCAAAAGCAGGTCAAATTTTACAGCAATGTTGCCGATATATTATTTGAATCGTAAATATTTTTATAAAAATTGGAACATATATCTGTATGAGATTTGAAAAATGTCATCATATTTTCTTAGTTTCAGTCTCTTAAGCTTTTGATTATGGCTAATGTAATCTTAACGATAGTAGAAAGCATGACGAGTTGAGACCTAACCTAACCAAACCTAACAAAACCTATTATTATCATTCACTATATTGCTATAAAACTGTATTAGACGCAGTTTCGGAAATAAAATTTAGTATCAATTACGATATCAGAATAAACATGATAACAATGCCCGCTTTTATATAATTATCTACCATTTTTAGACACAATATTAAATTTGTTGACGGGATGCAACTCAGCGGTCAAAAGTTTGGCCTGCTCAAATGGGATGCAACTCACCGGTCCCGAATTTTTGTTCATCCAAATTTATATTCTAAACAGATGTTTCTCACGAAACATACGAAAATCAAAACTCGTACGACTCTAGTAGCAGCCAGAAACGTTTATTCACCATAATTTAGTAGGGCGTATAGTATCTACACTTCCCGCCAAGTATGACAAGGATACGTCTAATAGTTTTAAAGTACTAGACACAAATAGTTTTTAAATTTTTAAATAAAACACCATGTAACTCAGTAAGGAGTCACATTTTATTTGAGTGATTTAGGTTGAATCTTAATATTTTGAGCTCACGTTTTAACAGTTAAAATATTTTCAATGAAACTGAAAGCTTTACTGCATGGGTAGGACGCACAACTTCGTTAACGCTCTGCGTAAGATTCCAGAGTTGGTACGAATGTCTGCTACTCTACCAATTCCATCTTTCCCAGGATACAATTTAGTGACTCTGTCCAGCTGCCATCTCATGGAAGAAAGGTTTTTGTTTTTAATAAGTGCCAATTGGCCAATTTCAATTGAATGCGATGAGTTATGTCTCCACTTGACCCTGATTTGGAGCTTGTTCACATAATCTTTGCTCCATTCAGTCAAAAACCTCTGGCTGAGGGCTTGGAGTTTCTGGTATTGGCTAAGTCGGTTCTCGGGAACCGACAACTTATTTATTATTGATTTTTATAAACTTTTATATTCCTTATATATATTGTAAAGCTGGATAAAATGTTGAATAGGAAAGGAATGCAAAATAAAATGACTTGCAGTATAATCTTCAATAAGTTCATTGGAGTTGATTTTCTTAAAGTTATAGGTAGTTGCCAATTAAATTCCGGCTATGTTGGTCCCTCTTCCTTGGCGTGGGCTGATTTTGGAGATTTTATCCCGGTAGTTGGGAATTCAGCGATGTATGACGATGTATGACTTCACTCGCTACAACTTGTAGCACTTTTTTCAAACAGTTTTTATCAATAACTCCGCGTGTCCGTAAATGATTAAAACCAACCGGAAAATCACGATTTTTGTTGTTTTTCCGTCGAACAATCCTACTGACTGCGCCAATTATTTTCGGATCGATAGCGATAGCTTTTTTAAAAACTTCTTTATTTTTTATTTTTATACAAAGAAAAAGAAATGATAATATGTAAAACTGCAGTGTCCACACAATTCCTGGAAGGCCATCTTCTCATATGTGAATGTATTGTGAGAATACATAACTCGCAAGATATATAACCAACTTTAATATCTGCCTCTGTTAATAATGTTGCGAGGTCACCAACTCAAAGCCGGTCCTGTCCCTCGACTGTAAATTTTGGTGGCTGCGCTCCTTACGAGAACATTCGTGATCCTGCTAAATGCAGCGAACACGCGTGAGAATATTTCGCTCCACGCCTTGGAAAACCCTCGAACTTTTGCACCTGCTATGGCAGCGTACACGTGCGAGACTATTCCAAGTTGTAATTTATCAAATATCCTTGTATATTAGAATGAATTGTTTCCTTCGGCCGGGTTTCTCTTTCAGAGCCACTCAAGAATTCACCTGCTCAGGCAGCGATCAGACTTTGAGATTCCTGAAAAGATCTTTCCCGTCAGATAAACGGCTGTAGTCGGGTTTGAACGAAATAGTTTGAGAAATTCCCAAGAATATACCTGCTATGGCAGCGACAATTCTTGAAATTTCTCAAAGATATCTCTTTTCCCAAAAAGTAAAGCCATCAAATAAAACAAAACAATTTATTTCGGAATCGTACACAAATATGCAGAAAGTTTTCCTAAAATTAAACAAGCAATAAGCAAAAATAAATTCTATCAATTCTAAATCAAAAGAAGTCAGTCACCAGTGAATGTATAACGGAAAAAATTATTTACAACATTCTTAAATACGCTTACCTCGTGCGCGAAAATCAGTCGGTCGGTTGGTTGAAAACGGCTGCAATTAAAACGGCCCAGAAGGGATCGGAAGCCGGACAAACGGTCAAAAGTGAAAAAGCCCATTTTTGTCTCGCTCCACCCGTTTTATCCATTTTTCTCTAGACCCCACTCAGGAGGTCTTCTACTTACAAATCTTAAGAAATGCGTGGACTGATTTGCGCGAACGGTACCGTAAATCATACAGGTACAATATACCAGATGTTTTAAAAGTACTACACATAATATATCAAAATAAATATTAATACTCCAATTTAATAACTAGCTACGACAGAGGGGTGAACTTAATAAAAAAACTGAAATATCTACTGCCGGATATCGGGAAAAAAATAGTAACAACGTTACATCCCCCTCTTTCATCGGTAAAAAAAAACTAATTAATGAAAGTGAAGTGAAGCTTGCATTTATTACATTTTTTTTATTATAACCTAAAACGAATCTTCTTCACCTGAAACAGAATGTCTCTACCCAATAAAACTACCGAGTCTCGTGGCAGAATGATTATTATTCCAAACCTCACTGATATCACTGGAGCGTGGAACTCCTCGTACTGCGGCTGGGATATGAGCTGGAAGAACGTTGCCTCACTCCTCTACAGGTAGAGCTATTCCGAAGCGTTGAATACCGCTGGCGAATGCCAGTGATGCCTTCCGGAATTTTCAGGGAACACTCACAGAGTTCGCATTGGATGCCAACATCTTGGCGGGATCGTGAAACTTATCAGTGCCTGTGTTGCTACGGAGCGTTTTCCTGGCTTGGGTACCGGCCGGGAAATGGTTCGGCTGGTAGCTCGTCTGACGGACAATTTTCCACAGGTACAGTCCTTTGCTATTCGCCTTTCTCCGAAATCGGTTTCAAGTCTTTAATATGTATTCGGTAATAACGCTTGCCTTGCGCATCTTTTAAATCATACACAACTGGAGATAGAACTTTCACCACTTTATACGGACCGGAATATTTCGGGGCAAGTTTCGCGGCCACATGATCTGCCGCGGATGACAGGGTATGCTCTTTTTTCATGACCGAATCTCCTATGGTACATCTCCAGTCACGTCGTCGTAGATTGTAATATCGGCTTTGTTTCGTAAATGCTCTAGACAAACTCAGACGGACTAGATCGAAGTACTCTTGCAATTTGTTCAAACTAAGTAAGTACTGTTCTGAGACTTCATTCGCGGTATTTTCTCCATCCTTGGGTTGTTCGGGTCCTTCAGTTGCCTGGTTTTGCTCGACTTCTCGGCGTAGTGTGTTCGGGACGTCGGGATCTCTTCCAAAATTGAGAAAGGCAGAAGAGAAACCGGTAGAGTCGTGCTTAGAGTTATTAATTGCAAATTTCATATCGGATATTCTCAGATCCCAATCTCGGTGGTCTTGTTGCTATCATGGTTTTTAAAGTACGGTTAGCTCGTTCAACGGGATTAGCCTGTGGTGTATATGGAGGGGTGAATCGATGGCGGATTCCTAACTCCTTCAACATATCCTTGAAGAGCTTACTATCATATTGAGTTCCATTGTCGGATAACACGGTGCGGGGGCATCCAAAAGTGGTCAGAACTTCTTCGTAAAAAACGGTACTTATCGACCTAGCGGTCGCTTTTCTAATCGGTTTAAACTGTACCCATTTTGTGAAACGGTCTTGGAACATTACGATGTAGCAGTTTCCATTTTTACTGCGGGGCAGCGGTCCAACAATATCGGTACTGACAGTTTCCCATGGCCGTCGATTAGGGGACGGTTGCATTTTCCCTGGAAGCTTTTGTTGCGAAGGCTTATACTTCTGACATTGGAGACATCTCCTGATGTACTTAGTGATATCACGGAACATACCCGGCCAATAGTACAATTTTGCAATACGAGTAATGGTTTTAGCAATTCCCCCAGATGTCCTGCATTAGGAGCATCATGGTTTTCTTGCAGGACTTGGGTTCAGTCGGACTTCGTTATGCATAGTTTCCAGGGATCGGATATTTCTGGCTCTCTGAAATCATTGATATCCCAGAAATGACGGTACAGTCGGTCTTCTTTAATGCAGTAGTCCGGAAACTTCTCTGGATCCTTCAGGACCTCTTCCTTTTTGTTCCGGTACCATGAACATTCGGCGGGTACATCGGCCAGACAGAGTACAGATTGGTGGGTCGGCCTCGGCGGTCATTGGTAGCGGATTTCTGGACAGGGCGTCGGCCACACGGTTTAGAGCACCTTTACGGTACTGTATCTCGAAGTCATATTGCTGCAGAAAAATACTCCATCTAGCTAAACGTCCGGATGGACTAGCTATTGAATGCAGCCATCTAAGAGATTGATGATCGGTAACAACCGTGAAATGGTAGCCCTCTAAATAAGGACGCATCTTTTCAATCCCCCAAACAATAGCAAGGCATTCTTTTTCCGCGATGGAGTAGTTCTTCTCGGCAGGACCCAGCGTGCGACTTGCATATGCTACCACATGCTCATGACCATGGGCTATTCCCAACCCATATTCGGAGGCATCGGTCTGTAGGGTGAACGGTACGGAAAAATCAGGACAACTTAAGACAGGTGCTCCCGACAGACAGGTTTTAATTTTAGCAAAAGCGACTTCTTGCTCTTCAGTCCATTTCCATCGCTGATATTTGCAAAGCAACTTTGTTAACGGAGCAACATTCTGCGAAAAGGACGGAACAAATCTTCTATACCATGAGGCAACTCCCAAAAATCTCCTCAATTCCCGGACATTCTTTGGGGCAGCAAACTTTACTATGCTTTCTACCATTTCGGGATCGGTACGGATTCCATCTCCAGTAATGACATGGCCCAAATACTTCATGGTCGGCAAACAAAAATGGCATTTTTCCGGATTTAATTTTAGTTGCGCCTCTCGTAATCGACGGAATACTTCCGATAAATTTTCCAATTGTTGATCAAACGTTTCCCCCAGAACGATGATGTCATCCCATATGCAAATGCATATGGGTCTAAATCTGGACCTATTAATTGATCCACCAATCTCTGAAACGTGGCGGGTGCAGAGTGTAAACCAAATGGTAGAACCGTGAATTGGAATAATCCACGTCCTGGTACGGTGAAGGCTGTGATAGGCTTACTTTCCGGTGTCAACGGGACCTGCCAATACCCACTCTTCAAATCTAAACTGGAAATATACTTGGCTTTTCGCAGCTTATCCAGGATAGCATTGATAAATGGAAGCGGGTAGGCATCCTTCATGGTAACCTCATTAACTTTACGAAAATCAATGCAGAAGCGGTTTTTCCCATCCTTTTTCTTCACGATTACAATCGGAGAGCTCCACGGACTTGTAGAGGGTTCTATTACTCCTTCTTTCAACATGGCGTCTATTTCAGCATTGCAAATTTCTTGCATTTTCGGATTCTGAGGTCGGTATCTCTGTTTGATCGGACGGGGTTGTAGCAGACGGATTTCATGCTCAACTAGTGTCGTTGGACCTTGAATCTTCTCAAATTGCGGTAACTCTTGGTTCAGAAAGGTATTCAGTCTGTCTCTCTGTTCTTTCGATAAATTTCTTTCAGTAAGTGGAATTATGGTTTCCAATGGACATCCTATATAACCAAAATTCTCGTCATCCCCTAAATCTTCCAGGGAGAACGCAGATAATTCAGAAACGGGTTGCTCCTTATCGAACCCTAACACCAGGGAGGACGCAGAGACTTCAGTAACAAATTGCTCCTTGTTAACCCCTAACTCCAGGGAAAACGCAGAGACTTCGGAAGCAAGTTGCTCCTTGTCAACCCCTAACACCAGGGAAGACGCAGAGACTTCAAAAATAGAGTTTTCTTCATCAACCCCTAACAACACCGGGGAGGACTCAGAAGTTTTAACAACGGATTGCTCCTTGTCAACCCCTAACTCCAGGGAAGACGCAGAGACTTCAGAAATAGAGTTTTCTTCATCAACCCCTAACAACACCGGGGAGGACTCAGAAGTTTTAACAACGGACTGCTCCTTGTCAACCCCTAACAACCCCGGGGAAGACGTAGAGACTTCAACAACAGATTTTCCTTCATTAACCCCTAACAGCACCGGGGAAAACTCGGAAACGTCAGAAACAGAGTGCTCCTTGTCAACCCCTAAACTTCCCAGGGCGGACGCAGAGACTTCGAAAACAGACAAATTTCGGAAACAATTTCTTTCACCAACCCCAGGGTTGGTATCTTCCTTACAGATGATTGGGACAGCCGCATCGGATTCTTTCGGGTGTGTGTTCCCTACCTCCACTATTCCAACCGGACTGGGTAATTGTGAACTTCTTACTAGTTTACCATTTATGTATATATTTCCAGTTCCTAACTCCAACCGGAAATTATACTATCGCAGGACATCGTGTCCTAACACAATATCGGTTATCAAACCAGGGAAATGCTCTAACGAACACTCCATCGTGACGTCATTGATCTTCCATTTGAGCGCATAAATATCGGTGATAGAGACTAAATTTCCATTAGCTAAACGGGCCTTCGAATCCTGACGGCCGGTAGTTTGCTTTCTTTGGGAAAATGTCTTAGCTACTTGATCACCAATATATGATTTCGCTGCTCCGGTATCTAACAATGCTTTGAACTTGTGATTTCCAATTTCGACGTCTATGTGCGGTCGGGGGTCGTTCATTTCTTCTGGCGAATCGGTATGAGAGGCAAATATTTGCGGAAGCTGTGTCGGCCTCTCCTCGGGACAGCTTCGGATTAGTTTTCCTGCCTCCTGCAGGAACAGTCTCTAGAAAATACTCCTTTCTTACGACAACGAGAACAGAATATCTTCGGCGGGTTTTGGCAGTTGTTGCGGTAGTGTCCAGACTCCCCACAACGGAAACATGTGATTTCACGGGAAGATGACCCAGGCGGGTGCTGAGTAGTAGTAGTAGGCGGCGGCCTGCGAGGACTATTGGTCGGTGACGATTGGCTGGGACCGGCGATGGACTCTCTGGATGGGCCCGGAGTCGAATGGGGAGATCGTCCATACCTTGGTGTACTCATTGGCTGGGGACGGGTTGGTCCACGGTTCGGTCCACTGTGGCCGGGTACAGCCATGCTAACTGTTGTTCGGGAGTTAGCTTTCCATGTCTACGCATTAAAGTCTGGAGTTCGGTGATGTAAGTAGCGGCGGACTCATTCCTTCTTTGCAAACGTAGGCCTATCTCGGCTTCTAAGTCAACCTCGTAGTTAACGGGGTAGAAGAAGATTCGGAAATCTGCCTCAAATTCGTCCCAAGTAGTGTACCTGCTGCGATTGTTACGGTATCAAAATGCGGGTTCACCTGACAGTAATTCCGGTAACACAGGAAGCAGATTATCTTCCTGGACATTCCTTGCGGTACAGATTTCATCAATTCTTTCTATGAATGCAGCAGGATCTCCCCGGTTTCCAAAAGACACTTTCCAATCGTGTACGTTTATCGGAGGAGTTGCCATAGCGGTCGGATATTCCTCTTGGTCTATGGCGGATCGCGGAGCAATATCTCTTAGTCTCAAAAAGTTGACGAATCTTTTCCGTTTGTTAGGAACGGTTCCAGCAACCGATAAATTCCTCTTTACTAGCTATGTATTTAGACCCTCGTTCTTCAGTAAGTATACCCAGCTTACTCGATTGTCTGGGATTTCTACCACAGAACTTACGGTCGGTACGGGAAGAACGGATTCGGTTTCTACAGCTTCTTATTGATCAAACAAAACGGATATGTCAAGATCCTCGGAGTTTCTCCTTGACATTAGCCTTTTAACTCCAGCTCAGACTTCTTCTTCTTCCAAAATGAAAATCAACAAGGGAGGGGAAAAAAATCTCGTACCGGCAAAACGGTCACTTTTTAAATATACAATACGGAAAAGAATGATAAATTAAAATGGAATAACTGTCCTTGTTCAAATCGAAAATGAACAGAAAAACCAGTAAAACAATATAAACGGTCCAGCAACAATGGGCAAAAAAAAAAGATCAACAGCGGTATAGAACAGTTCCTGCTATCATGAGCAATTCAACAATACGGTAAAAGAACCAAAACGGAATAACGGTTCCTGCTCTAATCAATAACACGGAACAAAATCGAAAACAAAATAAACGGTTCCTGTTTTAACAATCAGCTCCTATACACGGTTTTTTCCAACAACGGTAGCTGCTTTCACAACAACGGTCCCTGCTCGGGCGCCATTTTGTAAATCAAAATTAAACTATTTATTGCTTGGTGTGTTGCTTTTGGTTTGAGGAATAACGTAGTTAGTTATTTGTAGATACCTTTATTTATTTAAATATATTACTTCTGGGTTCATCCCTAAACTGTAAATTATTTCGGGGTTGAAATAAAAATTTATAATTTCTTAAGCAACTGGTAGTTTCCTTTCCACATCACACCTTTGGGGGCTCCACTCGTGGTTGCACTAGAGGCAAAGCTATAGAAAACGTATTAAACTCCTCCAGAACCTGCTTGTTGAATTCAGGACTCAAAACTCACTTTAACATATCCTCCGGCTCCTTCTCTGCCCTTGACCTCAGCTTATGTGACCCTAAAACTGCACTTTCCCTTTCTTGGCAAGTTTCTGATGATCTTCATGATAGCAACCACTTTCCTATCATTATATCTAATCATTCTATTAAAGAAACTATCTCTAGAAGCTTCTGGCACTTACAAAATGCAAACTGGTCTGAGTTTACTTCTCTCTCTGAGACTTATTTATCCTCATTAACCATTTCTGCAAATATAAATGACACTCTAAAAATGTTTACTGATAGCATACTTACTGCTGCCGAGACTCACATAGGTAAAACAGTCACTTCCTCGGCACGTAAAGCTGTGCCTTAATGGAATTCAGCTTGCGAAAATGCCATCCGTGAGTCCAAACACGCACAGGTTTCGACGATATAAAACACAAGAAAACCTTCTCCTACTTAAAAAGCTAAAAGCTAAAGCAAAATTCTACGTCAAGCAAAGCAAAAAATCCTCTTGGCAAAACTATACCTCCTCTTTGGATCATAATACAAATCCCAGTCAAGTCTGGAAAAAAAATTGCACAAATTCAAGACAGGAAAACCAACACTAAAATTCCCTCCTTAATACCTAATGATACTGTTATCTCCGAAAACCAAGCAATTGCCGACTCCCTCGCACAAAACTTTGACGACAAATTTAATAAACGTAACCCCATCTCTTTTTCTTCCAATTCACATATTCAGCCTTCCTCCTCTCTTCAGTCAAATCCTCGTGATGTTACGTCTATCAACGCCCCTTTCAATCTAAACGAACTGAAATCTGCCTTGTCTACTTGTAGAAATTCAGCTGCCGGCCCTGATGAGGTCCCTTACAACTTTCTCAAAAAACTATCCAATCCATCTCTCTCTAAGCTTCTCGAAATCTATAACCTTATCTGGAATACTCATCTGTTCCCTGACGCATGGCGCAAATCTATAATCATTCCAATAAAAAAAGCAGATAAATTCACCTTATCGCCTAATTCCTTCCGACTGATCTCACTTACCTGCACTACCTGCAAGCTCCTGGAGAAAATGATCAACAGAAGACTCCTTTGGTTTCTTGAAAAGTACCAAATCATTCCCAATGCCCAATCCGGCTTCCGGCGACATCGATCCACTCGCGACAACCTTGTTCTTCTCCAAACACACATTTCTACAGCAATAAATAATCACCAAGATGTCGTTGCAGCCATCTTTGATATCGAAGGTGCCTTTGACACGATATCTAGGACTGCAATTCTAAATAAACTTTCCCAATACAATCTTCATGGTAACATTCTATCGTTCATCAATAATTTCCTAACTTCCTAACTGCTCACCTCACCTCACCCACAAAATGCTGGCGTCCCTCAAGGATCAGTATTAAGCTCTACCCTATTCATCCTCACAATAAACGAACTCTGTTACAATTTTCCTGCACCCATAAAACACGTACAATATGCTGATGACCTAATTGTGTATTGCCATGGTAAATCGATCTCAGCAACTTGCAAACTCCTTCAAACCGCAGTAAACCTTCTACAAGATAGATCTACTCACATTGGATTATCCTTATCTCAAAGTAAATCCAAAATAATCAAGTTTTCAAGAAGAACATCTTCTCCCCTACCTCTCATTTTCTTTAATAACTCACCTCTGCCCGTTGCAAATCAATGTAAAATTCTTGGAATAACCTTCGACTCTCGACTTAACTGGAAAAACCATATCCAGGAACTCAAAGACATCTGTATAAAGAGACTAAACAAAGTTAAAACCCTCAGTCACTTTCACTGGGGTGCCAATGAAATCGTATTATTAAGAGTATACAGAGCTCTCATCCGCTCAAAGCTTGATTATGGCTGTTTTGTTTACATGTCAGCCCCCAAATCTGTCACAGTTTCACTGAACTCTGTACACAATATCGCTCTCCGCCTCTGCCTTGGTGCCTTTCGCTCTAGCCCTGCTGATAGTCTCCATATTGAGCTAATGAACCACCCCTACCCCTAAGTAGAAGGCACTATGAGAGTTTCAACTCAGTAAAGGAGTGGGGATACCTACATAGGTAGACGCAAAGTTTTAAAAATGCGCCGGGTTATATGGTAATATTTGAAAAAAATTTAATTTTGGCAGGATTCGAACCTGCCTCGCCAACGTTGACTTCGAGCTGTTTTCAAGCTGCTTACACACTAGGCTACCAAATAACTTAGTTATCGTATACTAAAATGAGGTAGTGTTGATTGAATTTGCGGGAACTCCTTATCTACCCGGGCCGCGGTGTGTTTTGATAATTGATTTTGGCGAGTGGTCAGATAAGGAGATCGCGTGCCGGAGTGGTCTCCGTCTCCAGATATTTTTGTACGAGGTGTCACATATTAAGATGTCAAAAAGACCTTAACGAATGTTGACATGTGACCCATCAAACGATTCAGCGTTACGCAGCGAGTGGTCAGATAAGGAGATGATTTTTGCGCGTGCCGGAGTGGTCTCCGTCTCCAGATATCTATGTACGAGGTATGTCACATATTAAGATGTCAAAAGGACCTTAACGAATGTTGACATGTGACCCATCAAACGATTCAGCGTTACGCATTGTACGTCACGTTAAACGTCGCATGTCACGTTAAACGTCACATGTCACGTTAAACGTCACATGTCACGTTAAACGTCACGTGTCACGTCAAACGTTATATGTCACAATAAAAATAGTGTCCGGTTCCTATATAGCCTCTATTGTAATATGTCCTCAGAAGAGTACAGACGTCGAATTGAAGAGTTTATTGAGAACATTGGTAAATTAAATCAAGACATTGCTTTTTATGAAGACAAAAGTAGGGTTATGGATCAATTAGAAAATCTTTGTTTGTCTGATAAGAAAAAGGAAGAAGAAGTAAAGCATACGCGGGCGAGCAGTGTTCGTATTAACTGGATACCTGAAGAGGTAGATCAAACACTAGCTTTGGATGACGTCTTTAGACAATTACCGCAAGTAACATATCCATTGAGACGTATTCAACCCACACAGCTATCACCATGTCCAACAGAACAGAAGAGAGCATGAAAAATGATAATGTTTTTGCAATGACATGTATAATATTGGCATCTATTTTTGTTTTAATTTTAAAAATTATCTTAAGAATTGTAAAACGGAAATTTAAATCTACATGCAATATAAAAGTCGATGAATATACAGAGTGTTTTAATTAAAAAAAAACCATTTTCCTTAAACATTTATTTAAAATAATTATAATGGTAATACAACATTAGAAAACCAGTGACGGAGACGTTGCACATTCCGTTCGGTGCACAAATATGGTCCAGAGGCGTGGCAGGGGTTTGGATCTTGAACAAAGTTTCCTGTTGCACACGGCGTACCATCAAATTTGCAAACATCAATAATGTGTGGAAAAACACCAAAGATGTGACATTTCTTTGGCAGAAATTCAGCTTTTTGTTGTCCGCGAACGTAAATGTAGTCTGCAGCATACAACAGCTTGCTTTCTAATATTTCATTTACTTTTTTCCAAGTACGATGTTGTCTTTTTGTCCTCGTTACTCAATGTAGAAAACGGTTGCGGCGGTAAAAATATGTAATGTGAACTTTTGAAACCAATTTCTATGGTGAGTTCTTTGGCAACGAAAAGCCCATCTACGACAAAGCCTTGAATGTCTACAAATGCTACTCGAATACTAACTCTGATCATCAACTAGTTTAGGCTTTTAACAATTTCGGTGAGGGGGAAGTATTCCATTACGCAGTCGTGAATTATGATGCAATAGACTTTGGTATTTTCGGGGAAGCCTATGTTTGCTTCAATGTCAAGTTTCACATCGACTGTGGACGCCTTCATGCTTTCCTCCTGTTTCGAACAATCGATAACAAACAATGCACGACGTTTGAAAGAAGAATAATCCAGCAGGGGGCGCTTCTGTGTGGAGTTCGCGTAGTTGGGATAGAATTCAGTATAGTTAAAGTATGCCTCATTGTAGTCGGTTTTACCAAAATCCAATTGCATTCTTTCATTAGGCCAATAATCACCATTAAGTGACAGTCTTATACTTTGTACGTCGGCATTGTCAAATAAAGTCGGGTCAGATGTACTCACGTTACGTTTGTCAGTTTGAAAGAGAACAATAACAAAACGAGGTCTTTCAACTGAAGTGGATGTTTTAACAGCCCAAACTTCGCGTCTTGCGCCTTTAGTTATGGCAGGTAATTCGTGTAACTCCCACTTCCTAAATGAAATAACTATAGGCTGATCTTTTTGAATGGATTTCATGAGATTCAATTTTATATCGTCATTAGGAAAGATATGTTTCACTTTCAGTTCAACGCTTGTAATGTTGATTTTAGCAGTTGTACTAGAGGGCGTACCAGAGACATTCTTTTCAGTAATATATATGCAATCATTATCATTTCGTGCTCGAACTAGCCGTATTGTTTGTCGCCCACATGTAATCATGGGATAATCGTTGAAAATGCTGAAAATATGTTTGAGAGGTATTTGAAGGTTGAAAGACTTGTCGCTGATATTCAGAATGGGATCTTTCGGGTAATTCCAACCGGCTATAGCCATATGATTGGAATCTTCTTGACTGTAGCAAGTCATGGCACGTACGGCACTTACGATTCCAGGATCCCGAACTGTTTCCATTTCCCTGGCACTTTCACTGTACGTACATGAATCGAATAGAAAGGCTCCAATATTATTTGCTAATTTTACGTCACCAGCTCCATGTGTTTCAAGCGAACCTTTATAAATGGAGCATAGGTTCTGTATTCAGCCTTTCGAATTGAATCATCAAACATCGGCTTACGATAAATATCAAACATTGAAGGCATGTTGTCATTTTGACGAAGCCGTTTTCCATACATGGTTGTCATTTTTCAATTTAAAACCCAGTGATTGCAGGACCAATTTGTTTGCGAACGTGAGTTGTTTCAGCTTTGATGGTTGCGTAGCTAATGAAGTTGAAAGCTCTGCAGACTGTCTTTTATGATTGATTATTAGCCCCATCTGCTTCTCACTCTAAGCTCCAATATCAAAGTACTCGATTCACCTCTAAAGTTTACAGGCTGGCCGTCTTGATCAAAGGCAACAACAGTGATATTGGTTATTTTCTCTTGCGGTATAACAGGTAAGTAGAGCAAATTATGAGGAATTTCGTCAATGGAATATCCAGGATCTACTTGTATGACGAATTCGTAGATAGTATGAGCAGGTCTGTTTGCATCGAATGCCCCAGTGGTAATGTTGCAATCGAAGCGGATACTGGATACTTTAATGATTTTGACGGGGAGATCTGAAGAGTGCATTTTGTTAGCGTCGAGTATTTTCGACGAAAATCCTAATATTCTTCCAAGACTATTATCTTCCATGAATGAAATTTTGTATTTGCTGAAAATTTCACATTTGAACGTATTGTGATTGGGTTTTAGTGAAAATATATCCTCCGGTCTAGTTGAATTGCTCGCACCCAACTTATCACTGATAAACGCTTCCAAATCAGCAATTTCATAGCATCCAGTGGGAAAATCAAAACTTTGCAGCTTACTATTGGTATCGTAGTAGTCAAAAATACAATTTTCAATGTTTGGTATACTGTGATAAGAATGAAAAGATCTTAGAGCTATTTCGTAATCATTCTTCGGATCGAGCACAATAGGCGTAGGAGGTTGAAAGGTAAATTCATGATTGGTGCTGTTTACTCTCAGCAACTGCGACATGATGACTAATGAAATTGGATAGATGTTTGAATTTAAATAACACACACAAAATGTTCAATTATTTATTGTTACAAAGAAAACAAGTGGCTTGAGAACTCGGAGGACCGTCACAATGCGTCGTCCAATCAGGCCGGTTGTAATGGATGAAACAAGGCAGGCGTATTTGTAGTTCAAAATTTCCTCGATATTCATCAGGAAGTTTATGCCATATATCCAACAACTCTGAAGGTCTTACACTCTTCATTAGATATTCGATGGGAAAGTGTTCCAACTCTTCTGCAGTAAAACTTCTTAACGATTTTTCATGGTACATATGTGCTAATAATAGCTGCGTCATTGTTGTAAAAATTTCAAGCACAAATGTCCGCAATTTATTTGATTGTAGTTTTGATATTGGGTATTGTTGTAGAAAATTCTCGCACTCTTTCCGAGATATTCGACAACTTCTTTCGGCGGCTTCAAGTTACCAAATGAATCAAAATACTCTACATTGTTGTTTATCTTTCTGTAAGCCACCCAATGACTTCCACTATTCTTAGAGACATCTAAATTAACCACTGCACATTCTTGTCTTCGAGGACCGTCTTTGGGCAGAGTGTCTCGCATGAAAACTCCTCTAAAATGTGGTATTTTGAGTAATTTTGCGTGATGCGTTATGTCAAGGTCAGATAGTGCACGATTGGGTAGCTTTATTAGTTTTTTTGTTTTTTTAAATACAATCCAAATCCGCCTTTTGAATACTTTTTCAAGTATAGGCCAGATCCTACACGTTCCATAGCCTTATTATGACGTACATCTTCTTCCAATTTCTTTTGCGCATGCTTAGCATCAATGACGGTTTTTGCAATCCCAGCAGCACCACCTGACAAAGCTCCAAGTGCCGATAGACCAGCAAACAAAGGAATAAGTGGTAGGAAACCTCCAGATTTCGCTACAGGTATTACTCGAGGAACCTCAACTTCTTTTTTGCCACCAAATTATTTAATAAGTGCTTTGGCTGCTCGTAAGGCAAACGTTGCAGTGTCTTTTAAAGATGTTCCTCTCTTCATGGACTTTCCCACTTTCAGAACAACATCTCGATGAAAAGAACGACGTTTGCGACGACAACCCATTCCCAGCTTTCTTTTCACCTTCATTCCGCCTGTCACAAGTAATGCAGCAGTTTTCTCCCCCAAAGATGCGTCTTTTGATTTGGCGCGTGCCCAAGCTTTATCTTCAAGTATTCGATCGGCTTTGTGTCGTTCCTCGAGAGACTTATTCTTCCAGTAAGAAATATCGTGTTGTTTACAAGCAGCGTCCAAGGGGTTAATGCCCGGATCTCCTCGATCAAGACGTTTTTCCAATTTTGTACCAGCTAACAAAAAAAAACAATTATTTTTTCGCAAAAAAAGGGGTGGGGGTTTACTTACGTCCACAGTACTGATAGCTAGGTAAGTGAAGTTCAATAGGTAGTTTATTGATGAGAGAATTCAAAATACCTTCTCCTTCAAACACCAACATTAAGACTGATACGCGTAAGTGGCGACACCTATATTTATAGAGTAGCACTTGGAAAAATCGACGCACACGATGAAGATAATTCAACAAGAGCAGACCATACCTGTTGAAAATCTAGATTTTACCTCAACGTCAACTGTTGGAAAACATGGCAAATTGTTACCAAATTCTTTCCGTGCTATTATATGCGGTCCCAGCGGGTGTGGAAAGACGAATGACGTGCTGGCGCTCCTATTCAATCCGAATGGCGCGAAATTCAAAAATATTTATGTTTATTCAAAATCGTTATTCCAACCGAAGTATCAATTGCTGCAAGAAGTGATAGCACAAGTGAAGGGTGTCGGGTATTTCCCATTTAAAGACAATGAGGAAATAATTAGTCCAGATAAGGCTCGACCAAATTCCATCTTTTTATTCGATGACGTAGCCTGTGACGGTCAACAAAAAATTCGTGAATACTACTCCATGTGTAGACATAAAGATATCGATGCTGCATATCTTTGTCAAACATACTCAAAAATACCGAAACAGCTCATAAGTGACAATTGTAATGTAATTGTGTTATTTAAGCAGGATGAGGTAAACTTGAAACATATATTTGACGAACACGTATCTCCAGACATGACATTTGACACATTTAAAAATATGTGTTCAAAGTGCTGGTCTGACCGCTTTGGTACTTTAGTAATTGTGAAGGATTTCACCTTCAACGATGGTAGGTATCGCAAAGGATTCGATAAATATATAAAATTGTAAGCTGCATCTTTAGTCTACACCAATATGTCTGACGATAAGGTTGCTAATGCATTGCGTAAGAAAAAAGTGTCTGAACTTGCTAGATCAATTCGCAAAAAATACTTGGCGTTGAAATTAGGCAAATCGGAGCAAGATGAGTCTCTTAATAAACTATTCGAACCAATATCTAAACCACTTGAAGAAATTGTGCAATCCTCAAAAACATTACAAAAAACGATTACAAATTTAAATCCAATTAAAAAAGATGAAATAAAGAAGGAAGAAGAAGAACCTGATGATGATGTGTTTACACCTTTTCTCGAAACGGAACCGGTGGCCGAAACCGATGAATCCGGCAATATTACACGTTCTGAATCTCCAGAAGAGATGCGTCCCGAAATTTCTCAGGAAGCTTTCGCAGACTATTTGGATCAATATCCTGCCATCAGTCATCAGTTCATTGAAGATTACTTTCAAAAAGATGATAAAATTGATAAAAATTATGGTCCGATATACAATGATGAAATCGGTTGGTCATTAGGCAAACGTCGAATTGCGTTTAATGGAAAAACCGGTAATATAAACATACTACCTGAGAAAAACAAAGAAGGAAGATATGTAATTGGAACACCAGGCTTGTATGAACTTCTATTTTACCGAGACCCCAGTTACAATGATCAAGATTTACAGAACTATAAAAATCTTTTGGCAAAAACTGAAGTTCATTTAGACACGTTAGATCGTCTTAAGGGCTCAAGTACTGAAAAATATCACTACATCATAAAACCTTTATTCAAAACAAAATCTCTAACGACCACGAATAGATCGTCCAAGGTATTGAATCGTCTAAAATCGATTCCTTCGGCAAAAGGAAAAGGTATCGATCGTTTAACATATAATGATATTTATTGGGACGATGCCAATGAATTGGTGGATCGTTTGAAATTGTTGATTGCTTCAAATGATGCAGGTAATACGTCACACGACAACGAAATAGTAGCAATTATCAATGAGCTCAAGGAGGCTGATATAATAGAATAATACAATCAGAAACTTGTTCATTTCAATTATGCCTGTCGATAAATTCGGACATAGACATCAAACGCCTTATGCGCGTTTACCAGCGAAAATTACGTTTCCTCATACACCGGACGGTAATATTGATATTGAAAATGTGAAAATTTGTAATGTTAAGGAACCGACAACAAATAGTGACGCTGCAACAAAAAAATATGTTGATGTGCAATTGAATGACCTACGTACTATCAACTCGCCATTAATTCAAACACATGGTGTGGTGCTGCAGCAACAAGACCATGATATAAAGAATTTAGCAGTAGGATTGAACGAAATAAGAAATGAGCTTCATAAGACGAAAATCCCCATATTTCAGGCGCACATTACCAACTTACAAAATAAAACTAACGAAATTGATGCATTTATTTCGCGAAATCCCCCTGTAGCAGGTAGGGATATGGCTACGAAGAAATACGTTGACGATTCAATTGTCACAGCCAAAGTATTTGTTCGAAAAGAATTCACTGCTTCTATTAACATGTGTGTTGAAAGCATACGTGAGATACAAAAAGAAATTACAGAAAATATCAGAGCCGTCTCTTATATGAAAACTAACGTTTCGGGCATTGTAGACAATATTAAGGTTATGAATACGAATACCGTTAACCGCATTAACAGTCTGGAGCTGAAGCTAGCTGGTAGTAAGTCATAATATGCATTCTGAAGAAAAAATTCAGCTTGTACATGAGCTCCACAAAAATTCCCTCGAAGACGTACTATAGTTAAGGGGTTGTTTGATATTTGGCAATAAGACTTGCTAGATGTACGTGCTCATGCAGCTCAAAATCGGAATCATAAAATGATTCTAGTCGTTATTGATTGTTTTTCAAAGTTTTTGTGGACACGCCCACTAAAGACGAAGACCGGAGAGGAAATCACTCGAGCATTCTCGGACATTCTCGCTCATACTAAACAAATACCGAAAAATCTGCAATCTGATCAGGGGACGGAATTTTACAACAGCAAATTTCAAAATTTAATGAAAAAATATGACATAAATCATTATAGCGTATTTAGTACAATGAAAGCTTCTATGGCTGAGCGTGTTATAAGAACGCTAAAATCAAAACTCTACAAGTATTTCAGTTTAAATGGCACCCACAAATGGCTGGACATTCTACCTAAAATTACTCAAGACTACAACAATACAAAACATTCCACAACAAAATATAAGCCTTCTCAAGTCAACAAATCCAACGAAAAATCTATATTGAATAACACCTATACTCATTTAAAGATAGCTGGCCCACGAAAATTCAAAGTTGGCGACATTGTGCGCATATTGAAGGCAAAACATGTCTTTGAAAAAGGTTATACAGCCAATTGGACTACAGAACTATTCAAAATCACCAAAGTTAAAATTACCAATCCCGTTACGTATTTACTTGAAGACATGCAAGGTACACCAATCAGCGGCTGCTTCTATGATGAAGAACTACAGAAAACATCAAATCCCGACATTTACCTGGTTGAAAAAGTGCTCAGAAGAAAAGGAGACAAAATGTACGTGAAATGGCTGGGCTTAGACAAAAAACATAACAGTTGGATTGAAAACAGGGATGTTTTGTAACTACTTTTTGCTTCGCCGCGTATGAATACATTTTTGAAGCAAGAGCTGGCGTTAACCACAAGCAGTTAGGACTATAAATTGAAGTGAGCTTTAGCACTTGAGCGTAGTTAGCAACATGACTTCTCAAGATAGTGATCACAGTAATGTCGAATCAAGAGGCGTATCTGACTGTAGTACAGAGTTGGAAAGAATTTTGGAAAATTATGAGACTGCTGCAAAGTCTGAAAATGTATACCTACTTCCGACACAATATACAATTTCTGGTTATGAAGTAAAATGTGGAATAAGTCCTGCAAGATCGTTCACACCTGCTGTTATTTTATCTCAACAGCTTAAGTTCAGTAAAATATCTTTCAGCACTTATGAATGGGATACCTTTATTTCAAAGATGAAGCAACAAATGAATGATTTCTTTCATACTGCAGACGAGTTCCAACCTGATTCGTTGCCATGTGGAGAGTACTGCACAATTACTCCATTAAAGTATGATGAATGCAAGTTGATTTTTGTTAAGAAACATAGTGTTGAGTATTACATGGATGAAGAAGAAGTGTCGCAAATTTTAGAATTGAATAATTTAATTTTACAACGTATATCTATGTTAGAAAATTTGAATTTTTGTCAATATTATTATAATGTTTTGAATTTCTGTAAAAATACCTCCGAAAATTTAAGTCCTCTACAAATTTTTTATGCATTTTGTTCTATAGCCCCAAACAATATGTTAAATTATGCCCTCAGAGAATTTGTATTCTTTTGTAAACTTAAAGTTATTAATGATTTAAATAAATAGTTGTTAAGCATTATAGGTGTTTTTTATTGAAACAAAAAAAAAGTAGTAAAATTAACATGTATTGATAATAGTATATGATACAGAAGGGGGGTAGGTACATACGCGAGTTACAGTTTTAAATATTACAAATACAGCATTTTATGAATAATAATCGGAATCCTCATCTTCACTATGATGCTCGATAAATCTATTTGGACCCCGATTATGAAGAGGTATGTCTGGTTGTTTAGGATGCAAATCATTGTGGCAATCGGAGCTACTTTTTAATTGAAATATTACTTTATTATAGCCATTTTGGCACCAATAATACTTTTGACGATATAAAGTAAAGATATCTTCTCTAGCGTATACTACGTGTGAATGTTTTCGAACGACATGTATAGAAATATTGAGATTACTTTCTTCTAAAAGGGACGCTAGCTTCCTATAGCAAAACTGACATAATGATAATCTTAGGTTTACTATATAATATAAATGAATCCAAGCGCAATATTTTTTTTTCAAATGTTCAAAAAAATTCATTCTCCAGATAGGACAAGTTAGTAAATAGTCACGGTTTTGTGAATTTATGTATCGTTCTTGTATGACCGATAATAAATCACGCTTGTATGTGATGCGTTTAGCATTTTTGACGATTGCATCCCACCTATATTGAGCATAATTTTGAAATATTTTAAGCATTAAATTTTGTGGTAAATGTACATCAGTTACAAATTGGTTTATTGCTGTTGTATTTTCGCATATTATCTTAACACATAAATCTTCAAGTTTTGCTACCATTATATCTAAAATGGAAAAAAAAAGTATTTTAATAAACTGTAGTGACCCCACGGTAACGTATCGAACGATTCGGGAAGTGTCTTTTATCGTCGTAGGGACTTAGACCTATTTTTGTTTGTTCAATTGAAAATACATCGTGCACATAGGAACGGATCGTGTTTTGGGTTACAGACATCGTTTTCCATTCTTTTAAACATCTAACGTAATCTTCAAATAATAATTTATTTTTGACAACATTTTTCTTAACTCCCTTTGATTTTTTCGTGATTTGCCCATCCTGAACTTTATATGCATACATTTTAGACCGTAACCCAACAAAATGCGTTATTATTTTCCCATTGGCTTCATCCTTCATTAGTCCTAAAACTTTTTTATTTACACGAGGAATTCGGTACACGTTATTTGGAGTGTCGAATTTTTCAATGTATGTATCGATTACTTCTTTATATACATCTTCACAGATTATTTCATATATAAAGCTGTCAGTATCTGTATACAATAATTTACATCTCTCTACCCCCAATTTGGGGAGTATAAAATCATAGTGGAAGTCGTACATTATTGTTTTAGCCAAATCTAGAATGGCCATCCCGATATACAAAGGTTTATTGAAACAATGTTCAGCTTTTTTAAGTTCAATTATCATTAAATCGTCCTCCTCGTCGAGTACTGTTCTACCATGGAACCGTGGGCTGGCAATTAAATGTTTAGCGCCATAACTTCAAACCGTGTGACAATGCTTGTTTTAAATTTCTATAATGAAGCGTGTATTCTTTTTTGTCGTGCAATGTGGTCATTAATTTCGGTAATTTGGATTCTGGCGGAATGCGGTGTTCGGGGCAGAATGGAAAGTCTTTATGTTCGTCGTGTAATCTTTCAGGGTATTCTAGCGTGACTTGAAAAATATAGCCATCGGGAGAATCATCGGGCAGCGTCATTATGTTCACATAATCCTCAGGTGAACTGATAGTTTTTTGATCGGTGCCAAATTTACTGATATTTTCGACCCAAGAAAACCCCTCATAAGGTAGGGGTTCGCTCATAGCCTTTCCGTACAAATTATTTACATCTAAAAATAATATATAGCTTGAGGGTTTGGTGGGATCATATTCTGACATGTATTTATTGTTAGCTTCAGCATGTCTGCTACTACATACAGATATTCCCCCTCGAATCGACTTTTCTATAAACATTATCATGTCAACATCTTTCAAAATTTGCAGCTTACATCCAGTATATTTAAGCATACAATCCCACGTATAGCCAGGCATTGTAAAATACCAGGCGGGGTCAAGGGAGTAAGTTTTCAAAGAAGACTCACGAAAATTTTCGAAAATGTCGGCAAGAAGCAGAATATCGGTACGCATGTACAAATCGCTATATTCTCCAAGTGTTTTAATATTAAAGGATTTCCAAACGTTTTGTGCGTGAGCAAAGTCTTCATCAGTAATGTTATTCTCATTAAGTCTATTGTAAAAACATTCCTGTTTAGGTAATCGAGTTTCATTTAATTTCTCTAAATTGTCAATATAGTCGTATGGAAACACGCCTTTATGCGTTAATAGTTCAAAGTGATCAGCATTCAATGTAGAAAATTCTTTTTTAAAAATTACGAAATCCTCAATACGCAAAGTCTTAACTAGATTATCCAAGCTAGTACCCAAAAATCTGAACGAATCTATAAATCGGAATTTAATGTTTGTAGCTGAATCGTATTGCGTAAAAGAAATGTGTCTTTATTTACTGGAAGTATACTAACCCGCCCTCGTCTAACAATATCTCTTATAAAAAGGGCGAATCATAGGAGAGATTATGATATATTATGGGTACAACAAACAGTTTTTTAAAGTTCAGATTACATGTTTGGTGAGCAAATCCACGGAACTGCCCAGTAAAATGATCATGATCTCTAACAATGACTTCTTTATCTTTGAATATTTTTTCACAAATGTGACATTTTTTGCCAACAGTGGGGTCCGACTTCGCCGCCACCTCAATTGGGATAATATTTTTAATCTTACTTTCAACAAATTTTGCCACTGTGGTCATTTCATTTGCAAACCAATTCATGCAATCTTCACCTCTGTGTGCTTTATAAAATGATAAAGAGTCATCAAATGAGCATTTGAAGTAATAGCCTATACTGAAGGCCTTATGATGCTGATATTTTTGCGTAGTTTTGCTAATTTCTATGTTACATTTTTCTAATTGCGATTCAATGTCAGCATAAATGGTAAAAGGACACTTTTGTTTATATACGTGATTTCGAAATTCAACAAAGTCGTATTTGGGGAAAGTAATTTTTTCGTTATTCATAGTTTCACAAAGAGTATAATGAATATTTAATTTTTCTTCACTGAAAAAATAATTTAAACATCTATCACAAGGATATTTTTTACCGTTATGTTTATTCAACTGACTCGATAATAGTCTAGAGAGATTCTTAATCCACACATAATGATATTTGATTTCTAAATGTTCATTGTCTTGAGAAGGGGGAGGGGGAGCATCAAAATCATTCAATTTTCATAAATCTTTCAATTAAATAGTGGAATTAATTAGAAACAGTTAGTTTCATTTATAACATTAAAATCATTCAATTTAGGGAAATAATGATCCTGAATTAAAAGTAAATTCACATGTCTATCTAATTTCGACTTTGTCAACCTGACAGGTATTACTGAAAAAAATGTTTTTTCATTACTCCCTATCATTTCTAAAGCGTACACATTAACGAAAATATTGTTGAGCTGCTCAAATTTTGAAATTTTACTAAGTTTCATTGGCATGTCCATTCCTTCAGTATTTAAAACACGACTGTAATGCGGATATTTAGACAATCTCTCATTATTTCGTTCAGCAGGATACAACGCACTGACTATACTCCAAAAAAAGCATGCTAAATCATTGTTTTGAACATTGACACAAGCAAGCTTTCGAACTATTTGTGTAGGTAATTTAATGAAAGATGAGCCGTTTCCCATTTCAAATTTGTTAATTGCTACCTCTAAGGAAATTATGCTGCTCAAAGCCCACCCTGAATTCATTTCATTAAATTCACTGAGTTTATTCAATAGAAAATCTATCACATTTTTATTATACCACTCCTCCAGATCCGTTCCCGCATCAATTACCGAATTAGGTGTACCAAAATGTTTTTGGTCTGCAATTTCTGAATCGTCCGATTGTTTGATAAAATCACCACAGAAAGTTACGTTAACTTTTAACATGTACATTTGCTTCAAAATTTCAGAAATTTTTTCATTGAAAAGTTTGAATGCATCTATAAAAAAATTTTCAATTTCTTTATGCTCCAAGTTTATAATTAATCCCGTTCTTACTCTGCTCTTGAATACTGAATTTATGTTAATCCACTTAACTTTTTGTTTTAAGCCTCCACCTATATGTCCCCGCTTCATTGCTTTAATAAAATGACGCATTCTTTTCAGTTCCCCCATTTTTGATTGAATTTTTCTAACTTGACCCACGGAAAAATGTATTTTATTTAACGCTAAATTGCATTTCCTCAGATGCGAATTTATGGCTTTTAATGCAAAAGTTTCTACATGTGTCGAAAAATTGTTTTTAATTTCCAACCAAGTTGCATCGATTTTACTCATTGTATTTGGATAATTAAACATTATTGCTGTATTTGTAAAAAAACTGTAACTCACCTAAATTTCCTTAATTTCAAATGATGCAGCTAAATGGGGGCGACCGCAATCGTAAGATCCTTGGTATGTCAAGCTGTATTTCCCTTTCTCGAAATGGCTGATATACGGCTCATATGTATCAGTCACTCTGTTCGGCAGGAACACGACTTTATCGCCCAAGTAGAACGCTCGTTCCAAATGTTGTTTTAGCTATTTTTGCAGCATAAATTGCTTGAGGAACTCCTATTTCCAGATCCTGCAGCTTCACTATAGGCTTCCTTGCTGTAATGGAGGAAACTTTGTTTATTTTCTCTAAATCCATCTAAAAAGATTTTAAAAATTTCATTTTCAAATATTTTGTGAGACAAACACACACACACACCCACACACACACACACACATACGCATACGCATAACAATAATATTGAAACTTACTTTTAATTTCGTCTTGTAGCACTCACGTACGCACTCTCAGCAAAATATTGTTTATATGTGGATAGTCAAATGATACTAAACCGTATGACTTCTCCTTTTTATACCTTGAAGGTGAGATGTTTACAAAATCAGAAGTTTCCAAAAATATAGATATTTTCACAGTGCACACAACCACAAATCAATAGACAAAAATATTAGTCGAAGGAAATCGAAAACAAAAACATATTTTCATTTATTTGGGAATTTACAATTTTTGCGGTTACCTGTGTGTGTTGTCTTACAATTTTTAATAATCAAAATGACAATTATTATCTCTATACATAAATAAACCACCGTCGCTATCGGTACCGCGGCAATTAAATTCGCTATCGGATCGTTTGATGGGTCACATGTCAACATTCGTTAAGGTCCTTTTGACATCTTAATATGTGACATACCTCGTACATAGATATCTGGAGACGGAGACCACTCCAGCACGCGCAAAAATCATCTCCTTATCTGACCACTCGCTGCGTAACGCTGAATCGTTTGATGGGTCACATGTCAACATTCGTTAAGGTCTTTTTGACATCTTAATATGTGACATACCTCGTACAAAAATATCTGGAGACGGAGACCACTCCGGCACGCGATCTCCTTATCTGACCACTCGCCGAAATCAATTATCAAAACACACCGCGGCCCGGGTAGATAAGGAGTTCCCGCAAATTCAATCAACACTACCTCATTTTAGTATACGATAACTAAGTTATTTGGTAGCCTAGTGTGTAAGCAGCTTGAAAACAGCTCGAAGTCAATGTCGGCGAGGCAGGTTCGAATCCTCCCAAAAATAATTTTTTTTCAAATATTACCATATAACCCGGCGCATGCGCATTTTTAAAACTTTGCGTCTACCTATGTAGGTACCCCCACTCCTTTACTGAGTTGAAACTCTCATAGTGCCTTCTACTTCCCTAAGACGACAATCCCTTCTTCTCTCATATGCTGCCTCAGTATCCTCCAATCCTCTCAATCCTGTTCGCCCGCTTTTCATTTCAACGACTAATCTCCCTACTAACCCTCGAACAATTATAAAATCTATTCCCCAATTACTCACTCCTTTACTCAAAGATACTGACCTTTCTCTGACCTCCCCGCTCCCTCTTCCTTCTTCTCCTCCTTGGACCATAAATATTTCTATAATCGATGCCTCACTTACCATTTATAATAAGCATGAATCTCCCACTGCACTTATGAAAAAAGCATTCCTAGAATTACTACAAAAAAAACCTTATGATTCAATACTCTACACAGATGCTTCCAAAACTGATTCCGGTGTTGGTTGTGCAGTTTCCAGGAAGCATGAACTCATAAGCTCCTTCACTCTACCTTCAGTGTGTAGCGTTCACACAGGCGAGCTTCGAAGCATCTTTCAAGCTTTCAAAAGCATCTTCCTACCCCACAAAAATATTGCAATATGCACTGACTCCCTTTCCTCCATTCAGTCAATCTTCACTGACCACCCAATTGTCCAGAACATACACGACATCTATCAAACTCTCGTTGCTCAAGATATAACAGTCTCTCTCATCTGGCTTCCATCCCACATTGGAATTGATGGTAACGAAACTGCGGACCGTCACGCGAAAGAAGCCACCACTAATGACAACCCAACACACATTATCCAACTCGCAACCGACCTAAAGATCCACTTCAAAAACGTTACACAAGATTCTTGGCGACACCTGTGGCGCAATAGCACGACAGCACTTCATGATATACATCCATCCACTTCTCCTCTCTCCCTTAACTTCTTAACCCGGGAGAGGCTACTATAATCAGAAGAATCCGAATCAGCCATACCAAACTCACACATGGATATCTGATGTCTTCAGGAAATCGTTCCGTTTGCCATAGCTGTAATGATATAGTGACCGTTAAGCATATACTGACGGACTGCAAACAATTTTCTGCTACATATCATCAATTTGACCTAAGGCCTAACCTCAAGGAAATGCTCCACTGCCCTACCGAAATCAAGAAAGTCTTACAGTTCCTGAAAGCTACTAATCTATACCGTAAAATCTAATTTAAAACTTGTAATAATAATATGTAAATATTTGTATCTATTTTTTCTGTGCCAATGACCAGCGCTATCGAGGCACGTTAAGCTAAAATAAAATAAAAAATGAAAATATTTATTTTTCACTACTAGCCTCTAAACCTAACTTTATTGACTTTTGTTGAGGTAGTAAAGTTGTTCATTATTAACCAAGGTAGAAAAATACAGAGCCTACTTGATTATAACTAAATCTCAATCCATTTAATAGAATGTGAGGTTAACTTGTGCACAGCTGTCATGTCATGTGAAACGGGAGTCGACAAACTAATATTTAAAAAAATAAAATGCCAGTAGTGAAGTAGTGAAAAAAATGCTATATGAGCCACGGTAGAAAAGTGTATTAATGTCTCGGATCCATTAAAGACCTCGAAGCTTCGCTTCTCGACAATAATACCTCACTTTTCTACCTTGGCGCATAATCACTATTAAATACTTTCATTTAAACGTCCCGTGAGAGCTGAGAAATTTATTTAGTTCTGGTGATTTTAATGTTTCCAAGTCATCATACATTTATTAGAATAAATAGTTGATCTTACCCATCAGATGGTATAAAAACACTGGGGCACTAAACTTACATGATGTTACACATTATATTTGTCAGTTTATCGAGAAATAAGAGAAATTAGCGGCACAAATGTGACAAGCATGTCAACCGAAAAATAGAGAGGTTGCTAAGAGAGATTTCTAGGTTCGTCTAGCGGCTAGCGGTGGTTGAATTGAAAGTTCGTATATCTTTCGCCAAGGGTCGTTTAGATTCGGTCAAGGGTAAACGGTGACTCTATGGATTGGCGCGATGCAAATTGATTTATACATAATAGGGACCGGACTAGCTCACGCGGAGTGAGAACTTTGTTCTAAGACGAAAGTTTTTGAACAACTCTCACCAAAGAATATGTGATAATTTATTTGAAGAATAGGAAGGCGGAGACTCTTATCCCTTTAATTACTAAATATGTCAAATAGGGCACCGAAATTTGGACAGACCAGTGGAGGGCATATTCGAATTTAAATAACTATGGCTTTAACTATAAGACAGTGAACCACTCTAAACACTTCAAAGACCCCACCACTGGCACCTGCACAAATAGGGTTGAGGGTCTCTGTGCTGTATTCAAAGGATACTGTAGAAGGTTGGGGGTTATGTCATCCCCATTTCTAACAGAATATGTTCACCAATTTATGTGGGAAAAAATATGGTGGCAATGCTGAGACCAGAATTAGAAGCTTTTATTCATTTAATTATATGTATATACATTTTTTTATGAGTCATTTTCTTAATTGATAATTATTTCCATTTAATTCAATAAATTTCCTTTTGTGAAGACAGTAAGTGTAATACCTACTTCATCTTAAAATTATAATTTAAATACTTATACAGATCCAGTAGTTTATTTATCTTTTTTGTCGTGTTATTTTTATTCAATATGAATAGGTGTTGTCGGTATAACCCTTGGTAATTGCATTCAGAGACAACCTGATAGTCACATTACAGATCTAACATATAAAAATTCCGAAACTGCTGTTCTTAGTATATCCATTCTTAGCATATCCATATGCGGCTATATAAAGTCTATTCCTATAATTTAGTGGTCCAAATAATGTTTTTTCCCTTAACAATTTGGCCATTCCAGGAGGCGCACAATCAAAAATATCTGCCAGTTCATTAAATGTTACGGAGATTTCTCTTCTATTTGGGTTCGTATTAAAATAAGTAAATTATAAACAGATATCGAAGAATAAATAAAATTATTCTACGCTTTACAAACAAAGTTTTGAAAAATAATTTCTCAAAAACAGTGACCGTTCAACTAAGAAGAAACAACTACTTCCCGGGCTACATGCCACGACAGACATTGAATTATACTTCTAAGTCAAACGGGGTTGGTAAATCTACAAAATTTAAACCAACCATTCTAATTACAAACCCTTTCGGGGCATGAAGCCCAGGAAGTAGTTGTTTCTTCTTAGTTGAACGGTCACTGTTTTTGAAAAAGTATTTTTCAAAACTTAGTTTGTAAAGCGTAGAATAATTTATATTTATTCTTTGATATCTTTTGGTAACACGCTTTACTAAATACGACAATTTTACAGGAAACTGTAATAATTCATTAAATTATAAACGTTTGTATAACCTACAAAACAATTCAAAAATAGTTGGCTTTGCACTCAAGCAGTGCGACCAACATTTTCTGTTCGAGATAAAGAGAAAACTTAAAAAGCAGTAAGAGAAAGAAATATATTTACTACAAATTTGGTATGTATATATTCCTAGTTATCGCCGATTTTTTACGGGCGTTACATAATACTGCTTACGCTAGAGCTTGTCTGTCATTTGTCATTTGAATTAATTGTTTTCATCCAAATTTGCAGCCTCTCAGATATATATTTATAAAAGTGGTAATTTAAATAATATTATGAGGAAACTAACTGAATTTTTTTCATAACTTGCGAGAATACTTATTGTTGATCTGAACAATTTCAAACATTTAGACTGTTTTTTGTATAAAATATCTAGTCAAAAAGTGATGGTTCAAGTGGCAAAAAAACTCTTTTTTTGGATTTTTCTTTGTAAATTCTGTATAACCCGCCAATTTTTCTACGGATAGATTTCAAAAAAGGTGAGTACCATCGATTTTTCACAAAATCAGTCAAGAATTCGTGTCTCCGTATAGTTCACCGGACCCCAACTTTGAATATTCTTTCTTTTTTTCCATTCTACAAAGCAATTATATTCCTTCAAATAAACTTCTTTATATTTTTGAGGAAGTAAATTCATACGAATAGGTATTATTTGCCGTTTCGACCTTAAAAGTTTTTTTTGCCACTTGAACCATCACTTTTTGACTAGATATTTTATATAAAAAACAGTCTATATGTATGGGATTGTACAGGAAAGTGATCAACAATCTGTATTCTCGCTAGTTATGAAAAAAAATCAGTTATTTTCCTCATAATATTATTTAAGTTACCACTTTTATAAATATATATCTGAGAGGCTGCAAATTTGGATGAAAACAATTAATTCAAATGACAAATGACAGACAAGCTTAGTAGAAAAAATATGTTTTTCTACAAACGTCAGTAAAAGTATAATTTTTAACGCATACTATCAGTGTCTAAAATGCCATTTTATGACACTGGTGTTAAAAGTAAGATACTCACATTTTACTTAGCGTTTTGTCATCATGACAAACATAAATATTCAAATCGACGCAATTTGTATTCCATTTAGAGCAACCTAAATAACACATTTTTTGGTTTTTGCTTGTTTGTAGAAAAAATGGTGTATGCAGCATATGCATAAAGTGTCATTTTTTCACTCATGGAATTGCACCATGCACTTGTTGCATAAATAACTAGGTATTATGTACGAAAATCGATTAAAAAACACGAATGTTACTGAGAGAAGTGGTATAATGTAAAAAATACTTATATTATTTGAGTGAGGGATCAAAATCACTTAGATGAACTATAACCAGGGTTAGCATTGCTACGTGTTGAAATGATGATTTGTAATAGTGATATATTTTTATTGATATTATTTGTCTTCACCTTTACTCATTTTTTATTCATTTCAACATTGTGAATATACAATCGAACTGATTTCATGTACCTTTCTGTTCAAAAGTGACGTTCATCAAGCTTACATAAAGTATTCATGGAATATTAAGTAAATAACTTAAATAACAACAAGCCATGAAGTACTTGAATAATTTAATTTTAAGAAATATAACAATTAAAGCGTTGGATTGATGTCATCATGGAAATGAAAAATGACTTGTTAGAAGCCCCTCAATACAAATGTAGTAGAACTAACTTTCAATTGATAACACAATAATAATAATAATGAAATAAAATCAATGAGATAGCAAATTTTATAATTTCTCCTGGTGATGCAGATGTAGGAACAATAGATTTTTCAACATGACACTGTAATATGTACCTATGTTGGTGAAACATTTTAAGTATAATATTAAATGTGAAAAAAAATTCAATAAAGTGAATGATGTTTGTTATTTTAGGATTGGCGATTCGAAGTTTTGGGAAACTCGACTCCAGAATTAAAGCTATTAACAGAAGCCGAACATATTATATATGAACTGCATAATTCAAAATATTGGATACCTTGTGACACATTCTTAGTATTCTGTTATATGTATCCTGAAAGTCACATTACCAAGTACAGCATGCATCACGCCTCTGTTGAACTTCATGGAACGCTTACCAGAGGCCAAGTGGTTTTAGATCATACCAAAAATCTTAAACCGAATGTCACTATCATAGAAGATTTGGACAAAGAATTATTTAAGCAAGAAATGTTGAGTGTAAAATTTTAAGTTAGTAATATTTGATTCAGCCATTCATAAAAATAAACAATATTGACGTGATTTCAATTCGTGTTTTTCTAAATGGTATGTTCTTAATTATACAGCGTGTCCCAGACTAATTTATCCAGGCTACATCTCTTAAACGAATAGAGATTTTCGTATGGGACAAAAACTGATCTATTACATTTCTAATACACTTTAATATGGCGTAAACAAAATCATCCCCTAAATATTCATCCCTTAGTTACAACCCCTAACTTTAAATTTTTTAATAGCACCCTGTACATTTTTTTATAATTTTGGATGTAGTCTTCCATCGTCTATTCAACAAATTTTTCAAAAATAAAATGGGTTCGTAAGTAATCAAGAAAATATCAGTTTATTTTTTATTTTTGTTAAATTAATCAAGAAAGCCTTCAAGCTTAAAGGAAAAATAAAAATAAATGTAATAAAAATTACGTGAGAAAAATAGCAGCAGGTGGACTACAATTCGAACATCTAATGTAAATAATATTAATTAGTTAATTGTTATTTTTATTTATTTTGTTCATGTAATTTCTATTACATTTATTTTTATTGTTCATTAAAGCTTTAAGGCTTTCTTGATTAATTTAACAAAAATAAAAATTGAACTGATATTTTCTTGATTGCTTACGAACCCATTTTATTTTTGGAAAATTTGTTGAATAGACGATGGAAGACTACATCCAAAATTATAAAAAGTTGTGGTGCTATTAAAAAATTTAAAGTTAGTGGTTGTAACTAAGGGATGAATATTTAGGGGATGATTTTTTCTACGCCATATTAAAGTGTATTAGAAATGGAATAGATCAGTTTTTGTTCCATTCGAAAATCTCTATTCGTTTAAGAGATATAGCCTGGATAAATTAGTCTGGGACACCCAGTGATGGTAACTTGTCCGCCTAAATTTTCAAATGAAAAAGTTAGGAATAAAAAGAAAAACGAACAAAAAAACTAATACACATTAACAAGAATTGAAAGAACGATCTGTTCCTCTACTGCCTAAAACATTATCTGAACTCAAGGTAGAGGAGTTAAAAAAGGAATTGGAGCATAGGAATTTAAATTAAATAGTTCTGAAAATAACACTGGTACGAAGACTAAGAGAAGACATGGAAAAACAAGGGGAAGATCCAGAAACAGTTATATTTGAAGTGGAAGAGGAAGATATCACCATAGAAATGGTGGAAGATGATGGAGAAAGAGAAGCTACTCCATAAGGAAGAAGACAGGATGCAGGAGATGGTGGAAGTATTCCTCAATACTTACAACAAATGTTCCAGAAAATAATGGAGAATAATATAGAAATGAAAAATGAAATGTTGGACAAGACTAATGAAATACTGGGAAAAAATGATAGAATGGAAATAGCAATAGAGGAAAATAATATCAAAATGATGGATAAGACTAATGGAATAATGGAAAAGAATGAAAGAATGGAAAAATCTATTATGAATGAAATTAAAATAACAAGAGAAGAATTTAAGAAGGAACTACAGGTAGAAGTATCAAACTTGAAGAAAGAAATAGAGGTAACAAATGACAAAATGGATGATATGAAGGAAGAATTGAAGAAAGAAAATGAAGAAACAAGAAATGAAATAATAGAAAGTTCGAAGAACAGGAAAAAATATATGGTGAACAACAAATGAATACAGAAGTAAGGATGAAAGGCATTGAGAAGAATATTCAAAATATACGAAGAAGTATCATGATTAACAACAAAGAACTATACAAGTAATACAAAAAGAAGTGAGCGATGGGATACAAACTTTATATGTAGCCGAAGAAGAAATGAAGAAGACGGAGAGGAAAATAAATATGGAAATAGAGAAGAGAATATTAGGAGTTAGAGAAGAATGGAAGTAAACAGAACAAAGAATAAACAATCAAAGACAGAATGAGGATGGTAGTAGACTAGAAAACAGGGGGCAAGTAGTAGTGACATATTGCCATAATGATATTAATTCAATAAAATTTGATGTGGATATTAGAAAAACTCATCCTACAGTATTTTCAAACATAATCAGGGGAAAATTTTTAAAATATGGGGAAAGACAAGACTGTAAAGAAATAATTAGGAATAGTTTAGGGGTCAAGCGTTAATTAGGTTTGCAAGTAGAGAGAGGGAAATAAATAACTATCAATATTTCCATGATTTATTCGTTAACTATTTTTGGGGAACGGTAAATCAATCAGTAGTGGGGAAAAAATTGCACTTCGGGCAATATAAACAACATTTTAGTCACTCAGCACATATGTACCTATATCATGCAATTGTATACACAAGTTCAATATCTGGAACCGAGAGTGCCCGAGGAAGAAGCAGTGTTACTTCTATCCAGACATTTTAAACCCCAGATAATGGAGGCTGTTGCGATACAGAGCATAAAAGCTATTGAGCAATTTATTAATTATTTAATGAGGATTGAAAGAAACAGTCCTAGTCATAATAATACAACAGATTCTGATAAATACCATCGAAGAGACAATACTAATTTACACAATAATAACAACAACTCAAATAACAACAATTTCAATATTTTCAACATTTTCAATACAATAACGGCCATAGATACAATCAGAATAGACAAAATAATTACAACAATTTAATTCATAGACGAAATCAACAATACACCAGTGCCAGAAATAATGATAGTAGATTTGTAAATAATATAGATAATAGTAGAGCTAATTTTGTGAATAGAAACAACAATAATTTTATTAATACGAATAGACAAAATAACTACAATAACAATTATACTAGACAGTATTATAACAACAACAATAATCAAAATAATCAAAGTAATTACCATAATTATGAACAAAATAAACAACAAAATAACACTAAAGAGACCGGTCCTGGTAACAGTACCGATAGCAGCTTTTGTAAGCAGCTCTTACATTATCTAAGTTTAAACTGGGATAAACAAATAGTTTAAAGTGAAAACAGTATATTATTGTGCAGTTTCTACACAGTTTTGAAGTAATATAAGAGATATTTGAATTTATAAATATCAACATATTAATAAAACACAGTCAGTTGTCAATAATAGCAGTTTTTATTGTTCTCTTGTTATCGGTCAGGCGATACCTGACCACATTAGGACAGGACTTTAGCTGGAAACTTTCTGCGATTATCAATGTAAATCAGTTTAATTGTGACCGAAAATTTGAAGGAACCCCTGATCACAGGGGTCATTCTTCGAATCAACCTCAACTGACAAATTTGATGAGTGCTTCCTGACCACAGAGGTCCCTCTCTTACTCAATCACAAAAAAGTTTTTCTCAATCTTATTCAAATCTTGCAGCTAAATCACTCTTTCCCTCTAAGGATCAAGGTATTTTATTTCCTTCTATTGATGGAGTTAAATTAGAGGAGTACATCTTTGCCGTAGGAGCTAAAATTCTTCCTAAAAACATTACTTTTGCTTCAATAATCTCAAATAACAGAGTATGTTTCTACCTATCGAACAAGACCGTGGTTGATCACTTTATGGCAACATATTCTAGCATCACAATCAATAATCAAGATATTCAAGCAAGACGACTAATTACACCAGCACGCAGAATTACATTATCCAGCGTCTGCCCTAGTATTCCACGCGGGAGTTTAGAGAATGAATTGAAGAAATTAGGTTTAAATCTAGTATCACCAATAACTTTCATAAGAATAGTAGTTTCCAACCCAGAATACGGACATATTTTTAGTTTTCGTCGCCAGGTATTCACCTCTTCTCTATCTCCTGAAAGTAACATTCCTGAAACGTTTACATTAAACTATAAAAATACTCTATATCGAATTTTCGTATCCGTTGATGCTTCAAGTGCAAACAGCCAGGTCATATTGCTGTCTATTGCTGTAATGCACCCACCGCTCCCCGCACTTCTGAAAATAACTCAGAAACTCCATCTAAATCATCTGATGAGTCAAGTAGTTCTAGGGAAACCCCAGTACAAAAGATTTTGTAGAAGCATCTCAATCTGATGCGAATTCACAAAATCAACATGATATAAATGATTCTCCCTCCGCACCAAAAAAATCTGACCCAGCCATCAAAAGAACCAGTTCCGACCGGGAAACAGCTGAAATTGAGGAAGAAGGAAATTCAACAAACAATATCTTTGTCACACCTGAAAAAACCCCCAAAAAAACAAAAGCCTGCTTTACAGGAATTGCTTAAACCAGCAAAAGTTCTCATAAATTCCCACGAACCACCTTTTGTTCTCAATTATTGACCAATTGGTTGTTCGAAAGCTGTTACGGTTCACCAAACCTCGACCAAATCGCTATAGATTACACTAATGACTTACCCCTCCTTTGCTATTTGTTACATGAAATCGTTGATTATTCATTCAACGATGAAATTCATCATCACTTGAATGATAGAAGCATAAAAACCCGCTGTACCAAACATCGGAAAAAATGTGAACTTTTCGGAAGTTAATAGTTTTTAATTTTTATTTGTTTTTTTTCTTCCTATTAAATTTTTATAAACACACATATATATGTACCAATGGAATATTAACGGCATTTACACTCACTTAGAATCACTACAATTACTCATGTCTGAACTAGATCCTTATATCATCTGCATTCAGGAGACAAACTTTGCAGATAAAACTTACAGTAATAAAAACTATAACGGTTATTTCTTAAATAGGGTCGATAGTCTACGTGCAAGTGGAGGTGTTGCAATATATGTGGAAAAATATATCAGCTCATCACTTATTCCTCTGAATACAGACTTAGAAGCCATTTGCGTTGCTTTACCTGGTGACAAAAAACTACATGTATGCAATGTTTACATTCCACCCAACTTAGAACTCAATTCACAGAAATTATCCAACCTTTTAATTCAAATTTCTTGCCCCCGAATTATTGTTGGTGACTTCAATGGACATCATTTAACTTGGGGTTCTCCATCGAATGATAACAGAGGTACTTTAATTTTGGATGTTATCGAACAGCATATCCTAAGTATTTTAAATAATGGTCATCCTACTCCCTTCAATGCCAGACACGGTAGTTTTTCACACATAGATTTAAGCATATCGGATCCAGTTTCGAATATTAATATAACATAAAATGTTTTGCCCGATCTATATCGTAGTGATCACTACCCCATAGAAATATATAACAACTCATTTATTCCTAACAATAACCCTGATATGAACAAATGAAAGATTAAAACTGCAAACTGGGATCTATACAAATAATTAATGGACAGCTTTCTCGGTCAAGCTGATTTCGTTCACAGAAACCATTCAGAACGGCTAGATATTCTAACTTCTTTGATCATAAGAGCTGCCAATATTTCTGTAGTATGTCCTCACAACGCAGAAAAGTACCATGGTGGAATCGCACTTGCAAGGAAGCTATAAAACAAAGCAAGCATGCCTTCAATAGACTTAAACGCCATAATTCTCCTGAAAACCTACAAATTTTCAAAAATTTGAGAGCAAGAGCACGTTACAATACTAAAAAATGTAAAAAGGATTCTTGGAAAAATTATATTTCATCCATTAGTGTAACAACCCCTCCAATGGAATTCTGGAGCAAAATGAGAAGGATTGCTGGTAAGAACTCTTATTTCAACATAAACTCCTTATCTATTCAAGGCGAGACTATAACTTGTCCTAAAGAAATCTCTGAAAGACTCGCTGATACATTCGAATCTCATTCAAGTGATGCTAACTACAGTCAAGACTTTCTTCAGAAGAAAATCCAAATAGAAGCACAATTTCCCATTATTGTAACCGAACACCAAAACGACCCTCTAAATATGCCAATATCACTAGAGGAACTCCAAAATGCAAATCCACAAAAAATAATTGTTCGTGTCCGGATAATATACCAGTGATTTTCATGAGGAATTTACCTGAACAATCTATTCTTTATTTATTAAAAATATTCAACTACTACTGGCTTAAACAAAGTCTACCAAACTTCTGGAAAGAGACATATATACTTCCAATTTTAAAAAATAAAAATCCACCGCCCCTTTCCACATCATACAGACCCATTTCTCTTACATTGGTAAGTTATTGGAAAAAATTATTAATAATCGCTTAACGTGATTTCTTGGAAAAAATTCTCTTTTATCTAAACATCAAACTGGGTTCAGGAAAAAATCACTCAACTTTAGATAACATAGTTGATCTAGAATCAGATATCCATGAAACTTTTCTTAATATACAAAAAGTTCTCAGCGTATTCTTTGACATTAATCGAGCTTACGACTCAGCGTGACGGCATAATATCCTGAGAACTTTATCTGGGATGAGAATAAATGGAAATATGCTAGCTTTTATTCAAAATTTCTTCCAAAATCGTTGTTTTCGTGTACAAGCAAACGGTCAATTGCCACAATTAAAATCACTAGAGAATGGCACACCCCAGGGATCAGTTATTAGTGTAACACTTTTTTTAATAGCAATAAACAGCGTGTTATCCAATATAAATTACCCTTTAAAAGGTAAGACTATTTGCCGATTACGAAGTAATTTCTATCAAAGGCAAAATTTAGATTTCATGAAAACCGCTATCCAGCAGCAAATTGACCAATTGGAGATTTGGTCTAAAGAAACTGGATTCACCTTCTCCAACTCGGAAACAAAATTTCTAATGTTTTCTGAATCTCCATCGCTGGTTTATCCCAGCTTGAAATTATATAATGAAAACCTCCACTTTCATGGAAATCTTACATTTCCTGGAGTTATTCTGGACTCAAAAATGACTTGGAAGTCCCACATCAATAATCTAATTACTAAATCTACCAATGGAATTAATATGTTAAGAGCATTATCGAATAAAAATTGGGGTGCTGATTCTGTCTGTCTACTTCGCCTATATCGTCCCATAATCAGGTCTCGCCTGGACTAAAGCAGTGTAGCATACACCTCAGCTAAACAAAATGTTCTATATCGCCTCAACTCCGTTGAAAACTCTGCAATCCGAATCTGCAATCCGAATCTGCCTTGGGGCTTTTCGCTCGAGTCCTATTGACAGACTGCTATGTGGACCTTCTGAACTTTCCCTACATCTTCGACGTTATTATCTAAGCCTCTCGTACACCGCATCTGTATCCTCAAATCTGAATCATCCGGTATATCAAAATGCACTGTGAAATCGTTTTAGCTCCGAGTATACAAAAAGAAAACGAATTGATCTCCTTCTATATGAGAGAATAAATAGATCTCTTATCTTATTTGATACCTCCATTCCTCCATTTTTTCCGCTGAATATTAATCCCATTCCTCCCTGGCTAACGAAACTTCCGTACTGCGATACTTCCTTATCAAATTTCAACAAACATGAAACAAATCAAACTTCAATAAAAACAGCATTTCAAGAAAAAGTGTCCAGACTTAATGAATACTCACAAATCTACACAGATTCCTCGAAAATGGAAAAGGGAAAAGGAGTAGGAATTCCAGTTATTACTCCCAGTGCCGTCATTGAAATTAGGCTACCAGAAATGGCAAGTGTACACTCTGGAGAACTGTATGCAATCTTTCAAGCCCTTATATATGCAAAAAACACGAACCAAGTCATTTTTTGATCATTATGGACTCTCTACGCTCTCTTGAAAGCATTCTCCAAATGTACTCCTCGAATTCCCTAGTACAAATTATCAGAAGAGAGCTGTTCAATCTACAAGAAGCTCATAAAGATATTCGTTTTTTATGGGCTCCGTCACACACAGGGATAATCGGAAACGAAAAAGCAGATATTGAGGCCAAAAATGCAACTGATGACCCAAATTGTGCTTTAGTGTCAAGAACTACTTTGACAGACTGTAAAAACTTTTTTAAACAGTTAGTAATCAGCTACTGGTAAAACTGCTGGTCTAGATCTCCATCAAAATTGAGGAGTGTGAAAAAAAGTGTAGCTGCCTGGAAATTCCTACCTACCAAGAGAAGAGATCAAATAATTTTAAGTAGACTTAGAATTGGACACACTCGTTGTACGAGTTTCCTAATAAATTCGTACAATAGTGGGCCTAACTACGGCACTGTCCAGTTACATTTTACTCTTCTTGAGACGCCTAATGCGAAGTTGACCGAATTCTCTCGAGGCGTTCCCGCAAAAATCATAATTGGTAGCAGTTACAATCTGAACTCTCGATAGAGTTCTTTGTACTCCAAAAAGACGGAAACTACTCGGAAAGACGATCAGCACTAAAATTGAAATACATCGGCTGCCATCTGACCTCTGCCAAGGTCAGCTCACTTGGACTATTTGAAACATCGTCACACGGCAAGGGGGTGAATTGTAGTATTGTGGATTATCATTTATCATCTAACATTACCTAGTTGTGATTACATATTGTATAACTTTCATTCTGGTTTCATTATTCATTCAACTTCTAACGACTACTTTAGAAGGTGATATAGGTAGGTATAGTTCGTTTATTATATAGATAGGTATTTAATTTCCTTGTAAATTTGTAAAATTTTGATGCATACGTGCTGTATAAATCGACAAATAATACAATAATACATGTTTTGGGGTGATTTTAAAGTGGTTTACATTAATAGTTTTGATATTCACACTGTCCTTTATTATTCGGAGATAATATAGTTCCCAAACAATTTTTTTTGTCAAATGAAATATTTGCATGCAACTAAACTGAAAAATTTTTGTTTCGTGTCCTTTTAAATCGTACAAAAAAAACAATAACAAGTAGTTTAGAACAATAGAATCACTTTTCTTCAACAAAGTTCGTAGCCACCACTGGTGTTTTGTCGCTGATAATCACCCTTGTTTGTTGACGAATAAATTCAATAAGTAAATTATCTGACCTTGAATATCCTTAGTGCTGCCGGCTGCGACTGTTGCTAAATTTGTAAATAGCTGACTGCGATGTTTTGTCGTTAACCCTTGTTTTAAAGCAAAATAGGTGTGAAAAGAATTATTTGACCTCAACTGTCCTTGATACTGCCAGGTGCTTCGACTCCTACTTCTTTCCTACACTAAATTCGTTGAAACTGCCCTTGGTGCGATACAAAACTGATTTCTTTGTAAATCACTTTTGCAAAAAATCCTACCCAAGTGACCATTTTACAGAGCAACTATGTTCCAGATATATCACACGTGTTACTTGTTCTATCACAGAGACGACACGAGAAAAGCGCGTTAATATAACAGAGATATCTCTGTGATGCTCCTATGTCCTCCCTAAAAAGGGGGCGAAACTCTTTTCTAAACGCCAAATGATGTCGCTAATCTGTCGCAGTTACGGATTGAAACTCCTTTCTTAAGTGCCAAATGATGTCTCTTATCTGTCACAGCTATGTCTCAGAGAAGTTTCAGTTTTGTGTCAACTACGTCTCTAGAGGGGGCAAACGTTTTACGGAAATGCTACACCGAGAAAAATATTAACAATAAAACTAATTCCCAAACTTCAAATTATTTTAGATAATATTTTTACTTGACGTTGTAAATGTATAATGGACAATTGCAATCAAGTAAAAAATAATCTACAACAATACAAAGTTGCGGTAACTAGTATTATTTGGTAGGTTTCCTGGACAAATCAAATATAAACATTATGCAAAATTTTTACTAAATATAATAAAAACTGATGAAATAAAACAAATTAATTTGTTTAAATCTTCATTATTTATTTTGAACTGACGTTCAAATTAAAATTAGTGACGCGTTTCGCTACACAGTAGCTTTTTCAAACTAGTGAAGCTACAATGAAAAACTTTTAATTTATATAGTGCCTTAATACGGAATTCTAAGATATTGACAAAAGTATTAAAAATGGGGATAAGTACAAAAAGTGCCTAAATACGGAATTCTAAGATATTGACAAAAGTATTATAATATATTTAAATAGGTATAAGTACAAAAAGTGTCTAAATACGGGATTCTAAGAAAGTTACAAAGGTATTGAAAAAAGGTACCTGGGAAATTGATCAACAACTATCACATTTTCTAGGTAAAAAGGTTTAATAAGGGAGAATGATTGATATCTATTTGGTCGTTAAGCAGATTACCGGAATATTTGTTTTTGTTAATCTCGAGGGCTTCTAAAAGATTTAATTTAAAGGATTTGGGTTCTACATGCAAAATTTCAAAATTTGAGTCGAAAGTGTGTTGGTTTGTTAATAGATGATTTGAATAGTTGGAATCTAATTTGTTATTGTCATAGCTGCGTTTGTGTTCTGAAATTCTAGTTTTAAAGTTCCTAAAAGTTCTACCGATATACATTTTGTCACAGTTGTCGTTACCACATTTTAATTTATAAACACCTGACTTGTTTAATTTTGAGGATTTAGATTTGTTATTTTTAATGAATTTAGATAAATTGTAGTCAGTTTTAAAGCAAATATTCATATTTAAAGATTCTAAAAATGATTTGATTTTTAAGGATGGTGTTCCAAAGTATGTTAAGCTTTTAAATTGATTATTTTTATTTTTATCTGAAGGATATACTTTAGAACTTTAGAACAAGTATATCCTTCAGATAAAAATAAAAATAATCAATTTAAAAGCTTAACATACTTTGGAACACCATCCTTAAAAATCAAATCATTTTTAGAATCTTTAAATATGAATATTTGCTTTAAAACTGACTACAATTTATCTAAATTCATTAAAAATAACAAATCTAAATCCTCAAAATTAAACAAGTCAGGTGTTTATAAATTAAAATGTGGTAACGACAACTGTGACAAAATGTATATCGGTAGAACTTTTAGGAACTTTAAAACTAGAATTTCAGAACACAAACGCAGCTATGACAATAACAAATTAGATTCCAACTATTCAAATCATCTATTAACAAACCAACACACTTTCGACTCAAATTTTGAAATTTTGCATGTAGAACCCAAATCCTTTAAATTAAATCTTTTAGAAGCCCTCGAGATTAACAAAAACAAATATTCCGGTAATCTGCTTAACGACCAAATAGGTATCAATCATTCTCCCTTATTAAACCTTTTTACCTAGAAGATGTGATAGTTGTTGATCAATTTCCCAGGTACCTTTTTTCAATACCTTTGTAACTTTCTTAGAATCCCGTATTTAGACACTTTTTGTACTTATACCTATTTAAATATATTATAATACTTTTGTCAATATCTTAGAATTCCGTATTTAGGCACTTTTTGTACTTATCCCCATTTTTAATACTTTTGTCAATATCTTAGAATTCCGTATTAAGGCACTATATAAATTAAAAGTTTTTCATTGTAGCTTCACTAGTTTGAAAAAGCTACTGTGTAGCGAAACGCGTCACTAATTTTAATTTGAACGTCAGTTCAAAATAAATAATGAAGATTTAAACAAATTAATTTGTTTTATTTCATCAGTAGTATGGATCTTCATCAAGTAAAAGCCTCATCTATTCAATAATAAAAACTGTCTAATAAAATTATTAATTATTTTTCTGTTCCCTTTGTTTGCGCTGCTTCCCTTGACGGGTCCAGTTAGCAGCAATTTTCTCAAATTCCTTCTCTGTATATGTCATGTCAGTGTTTACGGCATCTGAAAGTATTTTATTATTATTTCAGTTTGTTCATTGAAAAACGACAAAACGCGTTTTTCTCATCTAAAGTGTTCAAAGGTAAATGTTAGTTTTCAAGACTCTAATAGTTGAATGACATACCTTTGATGGCAGCAATTAAGTTACTAAGCTGGAAATTTTTCCAGTCACCACGACTGTGCCCTAGCCAGCTGGCTTGTGTGATTAATTTATTGGAGAACGCTCTTTTCAGTACTCTACAAATTTTTTCTTTTAGGGTTATCCTCCAATACTCTTAAAATATAGGACCTAAATTAAAACAATAACAAAATAAATCATAACAAATAAAATATACATTACATGCAAGGTAACTTGTTTTGATAGGCTCCAGAAGGAGACATGCTTTTATTAATCCTTTCGCCTGTAAAAATGGTTGTACTAATGATTAAAATATTTTATTTGTACATAAATTATTTTAAATATCTATTTCAGTTCCCAAAATGTTTTGTTATAAGAAAATTCGGCTTTATGTTCATTATATTATTGTTGAAGATACAAGAAATTAAAAATAGTCACCTTTAACATATGTTCCCAACTCATTGATAAGCTGATCTGGAAACAAAAATTGTCATGAGATATGTACACCCGCCAAATATTTTGGCATTTTTTCACATTCAGACACTCATCTAAATTTTATATTTGGTTTTTGATAGTGCGAGTTATATATACTAAGTAAATTAAGGTATTTATGGATAATCCAAGGCATAAAGGAGTGGCTGAATGCCAAGAGGTCAAAATATTTGCTACAGTAGGTAGAAAGTTTGAATGTTGAAGTTTAAGTAATTGTTAAACATAAAAAATTACCTGTTGACACATTAATAAGGGTCATGTCTATTGCATCCTCTGCTTGTATTGCACGTTCTGCCTGGTCCATGCCGTATTCTTCCAATCCAGTCTGAACATAAAAAAAATTATTTTTTAAAATGATGAACAATCCACAGAACTCAAATAAACTTACATCAACAACCAATTGAATGGAATTCCCATTTTCTGATCTCTCATCCTGAATCTCTGATCCTGATTATCATCAGATTCCTCAAACTGATTTTGTGATTCCCGCTCTACGGATTTCAGATTGAAAACTACTTTTAATACCTGGATATTCTGGCAACTTGGAAATGACTAAAAAATATATATATAAAAATTATAGAACTAATATTTACATGAAAAACTTCAATACATGCAGTTTCAATGACTGTAACTATCCAGCCCACAATAGGAATAATTTTTATATTCGTGTAGTTAAAGTTCCAACGCACAATTCATTGTTTTTTAAGAGCCTAGTATATAACTATAATACTTTTTAAAATGATTTATTAGCTGGAGAACTAAATAAAGGAACACAACAATAATACAGTGCAAATCTGCAAGTCTCTTTATTAGCACAATAAAATGTACTATGGATGTGAGTTTAGTATAACAATTTACCTGATACAATTATTTGGATATTACCTTACAAAATTTTCAAGGAAAAAGTTTAATCATACCTTATAAGCCAGTGTTTCTATAAAGTTTGCGAATATTTGCAGTGTGAAGTCCTATTCACAGTGTTAATTTTTTTAATGTGTTATTCATATAACTGTAATAGTATATAGTATAGTTTTAACTTTTATTTCTTTTAGAATTTACCCCATGTTTGACTTGTCACATGTAATTTTCAATAAACGTACCTTTTTCTTTAATGTCATCTTCATCTGATGTGGCATCATTATTTTGTTCGAATTTTTGACCTTCTTTTTACGTTTCCCCCTCCCTTTTTCTGATGAAGAAGTGTCAGATTCAATATGATCTGCTTTCCATATTGCTTTCTGATAATCATCTATACATAAAAGTAATAATTAAGACCACTTATTAACCTTACCTTATTGAAATATTTGGCAACTATTCATGCTGTTGTAACCTGGTAGATTTAAACAATATTACTATCGATTTATTTCATAATTACGATATTATTATTACTGTATTATTTAGTTTTCGTTTCATTTATCTTTTTCAATTCTTGGTATTAAATCTTAACAAAGGAAAGTACACTATAGAAACATAAAACCTTCCCTTATCATTTTATAAAAGCTTTTTAAGTCACGATTTGAATTTTAATATTACTTGTAATAATATATTAAGTCTCCTTTTTGTCACATACTATTTAATTGGCAGAATGCAGTTTCAGTATGTATTTTATAGAAACAAGTTTTGATTTAAGTATTAAAAGTGCATTTAGTATTATTGTGGAAACACACAATAATTGTAGACTTTTATTCTATACTTATTTCTTTTAATAAATGCAACTTTAGATATACCTCCCGGATTGAAAAAGAGAGGACTCTCTAACACGACCTGAAAGCGGTAACATTGTACCTAAGATTAGAAATGTATTAAGTTCCAAATTTACAATAAACTGACGGACTATTGAACTACTGCCTTTTTATTCTAACACCTACTATTTGTGTGAGTTTACAACACAAATGTTTGGTGGCAGCGGTGGCGGATTTTTTTCAAATTTTACGAAATTTGTCGAATCTGGTGTTAGGATAATTTGTCTAAGGGAATCGTTTTTGAGGAAACCAGTAGTCAAGTCCACAAGTTTAGAAGACAACATTAGTTTTGCAAATTAACCAACAAGAAATATAATCAATTAGTTCGTGAGTTCCTAAGAAAAGTTGCAGAATCCCGAGTTCCTGTGTTCCTGTTTGGATTTTGGTCTACTCCTAATAGACTTTGTAGTGCAGTGAAAAGCGATTGAAAGTGATAGTGTTTTTGAGTGACAGTTTTATTATTTGGATTACACATGGATACAAGACGACTTCTATTTTTATTGTAAGTTTATTTTTGTTTATTGTTAATAGCCACTTCTTGAAAATAAAAATAGTTGAAATAAGCAAAATGTCATTAGCCGATACAAATCAAATTCAACCTGAACAATTTTACGTTTCAATTGATACCGCAATTAAATTAATTAGAGACTATGATGGTACAACAACAAGTGATAAAGTTCATGACTTTATAGATAATTGTGAAACAGCCTTAAGCTCAATCAATCCTAGATCAAGAATAATTTTATTTAACTTAATTAAAACAAAATTAGTTGGTAGAGCACGAGCACTAACAAAATACAGGTAATTCAACAATTGGGATGATTTAAAAATTTACCTAGAAGATGTGTTTTCGGAAAAAAGATCGGTTAGTTTTTGGCAGTTGGAATTGAATCAATGTAGGCGAAGCAAAGGCGAGGATATAGCGAATTATTCCAATAAAATTGAAAAATGTTTGTCAAATTTAGTCGATGCATCCACCGTCGGCAAGACCGCAGTGATTGCAACAGAAATATCTAATTTATTACGCAAACAAGCGTTAAACGTTTTTATTCGGGGTCTTGTAGAACCATTAAAATTACACTTAAAAGCTAGAAATCCCATAACATTAGAGGACGCGATAGAATTAGCTAGAGAAGAAGAAAGAGAGTTAGTTACTAATCAAAACAAAAATAGATTTGAAAAATCAACAGTAATTTGTAACAATTGTAAAAAGTCGGGTCATTTTGAAAGAGACCAAATTTTGTTCCTAATTCGAGAAGTAATTACAACAAACTACCTAGATCATTCAATATTACGTCAGATAATTCTTGTTTATATTGCAAAAAACCCGGTCATAGAATAGCTGAATGTAGGAAAAGAATGTATAACGAGTCAAAGCGAAAAAATAACAATTTTGCAAATACTTCGGGAAACGATCAGCGCCCGTCGACAAGTGGTCCTTCGACTCAAAGGGCTTAACTTCAATTGAGACCACCCCCTCAACTAATTTGAATGCACCATCAAATAGTACTCAAATCGATAATTCTAAGCTAACATTTGAACCTATAGAATTAAAATATATTTACCTTAGCTTAAATATTACGAGTAATAGAAAAATTAAGTTTTTGGTAGATACTAGAGCATCAATAAATATTTTAAAAATTTCAGCCGTAAAACCAAATCAAGCAATATATAAAAATTTTGTAACAGAAATTTCTGGTTTTTGCGAACAAAAGGTTAAAACTTTAGGTATTGTTTTCGATAAGGTTGGAAACGACGATCTTTATAATTGCTTTCACTTAGTTGGTGATGATTTTGTTTTTCCTTGTAACTCGGAAGGTATTTTAGGAAATGAATTTTTTGAGCTGAATCGCGCAATAATAAATTACGAAAATCAGAGTCTAATATGGACAAATAGAGAAATCAAATTCGTGGATCCTAATTTAGTAATTGGATTTGAAAACAACCAAAATAATAATATTGTAGAAAATAGAAACTTAGAAATTCAGCAAAACAGAACCTTAAGATAACCATAACTTAGCAAACAGAACCTTAGATAACCATAACTTAGCAAACAGAACCTTAGATAACCATAACTTAGCAAACAGAACCTTAGATAACCATAACTTAGCAAACAGAACCTTAGATAATCATAACTTGGCAAACAGAACCTTAGATAATCATAACTTAGCAAACAGAACCTTAGATAATCATAATTTAGCAAACAGAAACTTAGATAAACCTAATTTAGTGGGCAGAACATTAGTTAAAAATAAAATTGAGTCCGATAATATTAATTTAGTTAGCAGATCCTTAGAAAATTCCAATTTCGTGAATTTAGCAAATAATGTTGAGACAAATGATGTAAATTACTTTAGTCAATCTAGCAATAGAGTAACTTCGGAAAATATTGTAAGTAAAATTTTGATCCCAGCGAGATCTGAGCAAATAGCATTAGTAAGTTGTTCGGTGGACAAACCTAGTGATACTTATATCTGTGAAGGAAAAAAGTTCACAGAAGGAGTTTATTTGAGCCATTGTTTAACTCAAGTTAGTGATAATAAATGTCTTGTAAGTTTTATGAATATATCAGAAAATTCAATCGAGTTAGAACCTCCAACATTAGAATTAGAAGCTTTTAGTTTAGAAACAAATATTCAACCAAATTTAATTTATAATGTAAGTATAAGCAACGACAGGATTGACAGATTAATAGATTTGTTAAGAATAGATCATTTAAATAGTGAAGAAAAATCCTATCTGCTAGAGATAATTCATAAATATTCCGATATTTTTCATTTAGAAGGAGAATTTTTAACAAGCACGAGTGCGGTTAAGCATAAAATACCTCTTAAAGTTAATTCCGAGCCTGTTAATTCGAAACAATATCGTTTGCCTTTTAGCCAACGCGGGAAATTGAAAAACAAACGGAACAAATGTTAAGAGATGGAATTATTGTTGACAGCGAAAGTCCTTACAATTCACCGTTATTAATCGTGAAAAAGAAACCCGATGCTAGTGGAAACACTAGATGGAGAGTTGTCGTTGACTATAGGAAAGTAAATGAAAACACCATTGGAAATTCATTTCCATTACCGAATATAACTGACATATATGATCAGTTAGGTCGTTCTCGATATTTTAGCGTCTTAGATTTATCTAGTGGTTACCATCAGATAGAAATGGAACCTTCTGATCAACATATAACAGCTTTTAGTACAAATTCGAAACATTTTGAATTCAAACGTATGCCATTTGGTCTGAAAAAAGCCCCAGCTACTTTTCAGAAATTAATTAATACAGTTATGTCAGGCATGCAAAACGTGAAGGCATTTGCGTATTTAGATGACATTTGTGTTTATTCTAGTACATTAAGAGAACATTGTGAAAAACTATCTGAATTATTTGAAAGGCTTCGTCAGTATAATTTAAAGTTGAGTCCTCTTAAATGTGAGTTTTTAAAAAAAGAAGTGAATTATTTAGGTCATAAAATAACAAATCAAGGAATACTACCAGACGAATCAAAAATTGATTGTGTGAAACATTTTCCCATTCCTAAAGATCAAAAAGCACTTAAATCATTTTTAGGATTAGCTTCTTATTACAGACGTTTTATAGAAAATTTTGCTAAAATTGCTAAACCTTTAACAACTTTATTAAAAAAAGATCAAGTTTTTAATTGGACACCCGAATGTCAGTTAGCTTTTGAAGAATTGAAATTAAAACTTATAAGTCCACCTATATTGCAATATCCAAATTTTGAAGAACCTTTCATAGTGACGTCAGATGCATCAGGATTTGCTATTGGCGGCACGTTGTCCCAAGGTAAAATAGGGTCCGACAGACCTATCGCTTTTCCATCTAGAGCTTTAAATTCAGCAGAAAAGAACTATTCCACAACCGAAAAAGAGTTATTAGCAGTTCAATGGCTTTGTCAGCACTGGAGACCATACTTGTTTAATAAAAAATTTTATGTAGTTACTGATCACAAAGCATTGTTATATTTAAAAAATCATAAAGATCCAAGTTCTAGATTAATGAAATTCAAACTTAAATTAGCTGAATATGAATACGAACCTATTTTTAAACCTGGAAAATTAAATTCCAACGCTGATGCGTTAAGTAGAGTAATATTCAATGTACAAAACAACGAACTATCGTTTACTGATTTCTGTGAGTTAGCAAAATCACATGTATTTCCCAATATAACCATTTCAGAATTTAATGATAATATTTTAAAAGCGCAAACAGAAAGTTCATTAGCAATTTCAGTTAGTACAAAAGTATCTTTAGTTAACAATTCAATTTTAGTAAATAGCTTACAATGTGAAAATCAAATTCTGGAAAGCCTTGTTAGTCATGAAAAAGTGTCATGTATTAAGTTAAAAGACAGATTTCTATTTTTATTAGTATTTACAGAAAAAGACGATGATCGAGAAAGTTATGAAAATATATATAATACCTTAGTTGATTTTAAAATACAATTATTTAAATATCAAGTACCACTCGTCTCTATCCCAAAGTTAGGAGGAAAACATATAAGATGGGAAAAGGTTAGGATGATGATTAGATATTTGTTTAGAGACACTAAAATTAAGTTTTGTGTGTATCATAATGTTGTAATGTGCGACGAAAATATTTCAGCTGACCAAAAATCTAAAATTTTGCGAGAGTATCATGAAATACCTACTGGAGGACACCCAGGTGTAAACAGAATGTATAAAAGAATAAGAAAAAATTATAATTGGAAAAATTTAAAAACAGATATTCAAGAATTCGTGAAAAAATGCGACCATTGTCAAAGAAATAAAGTCTCAAATAAAAAGACAAAGACACCCTTACAAATTACAGATACTCCTCAGTTTGCTTTCGAAAAAGTCTATTTAGATATAGTAGGTCCACTATCTATTAGCGAAAACGGAAATAGATATATTCTTACGTGTCAAGACACTTTAACAAAATTTTTAGCAGCTATTCCAATTTCAGATATGGAAGCTAAAACAGTTGCATTAAAGTTAGTTACGGAAGTAATATGTAAGCATGGAATTATGGAATCAATAGTTACCGATCAAGGAAAAAATTTTATGTCAGAAACTTTTACAGAATGTTGCAAATTATTAAAGATCAAAAAACTAAATTGTACTGCATATCATCCTGAATCCAATTCAATTGAAAGAAGTCATCGAACAATAGCAGAATATTTGCGAAGTTTCATCAATGACAATAAAACAGATTGGTGTAGTTGGTTACCTTTTACTGTTTTCACTTATAATACTACCCCACATAGTAGTACAAATTTTACCCCTTTTGAACTAGTTTACGGAAAAGAAGCGCGATTACCTAGTACTATTTTGCAACAACCTTCATTTTCATACGCTTATGATGATTTTATCACCGATTTAAAATTAAAATTACAAATAAGTAGGCAGCATGCACGCGAAAATTTACAAAGAAAGAAAGAATATAGTAAGATGTGTTATGATAAAAACGCGAAAGACATTAAGTATAAAATAGGCGATAAGGTATTATTGACGGATGAATCTTTAAAGTCAAGTAGAAGTAAAAAACTGTATCCACGATACACCGGTCCTTATAAAATAATTTCGGTTGATTCCGATGTTAATTGTACCATTAAATATAATAAAAAATTGATAAAAGTACACAAAAATCGATTAAAGCCATATCATAGCAAATAAATAAAGATGAGCATTTTTCAAATTTTGTTGTAATTTACGTACAGTATCAATTGGAAACACAATCTTTAATAAATGCAATTCTGTCTGCCAAAACTGGACAATTACACCCATTTATTTTAACCCCAGAAAAATTAGTTTTAACATTACAACTTTAGAGAATGCACACGTATTTTTAAGCTTTATAAAACTTAACGTATTTTATAAAAATGGACGTTTAGTATATATACTGTTAATTCCAATGACAGATAGTCAACTTTATGAAATGTATAAACTCACTCCCTTACCAGTTCGCGTTTCAGAAAATAAATATATTTTTATTCAACCTGTAAGTAAATATTTGGCTATTAACAATGTTAAACAGAAGTATTACTTATTATCAGATTTACAGTTTTCAGCATGTATTGAATTTGTAAAACGTAATTTTATTTGTAAACAACAAACGCCATTATTTCTAACTCACCAACATGAAAGTTGTGGGGTTAGATTATTTCATGCAACGAGTTCGGTTCCAGAAAATTGTGATAAGAGATTAATTATTTTAAGTCAAAATATTTGGCATCAACTTTCAAGTGGAAATAGATGGATTTATGTTTTAGTTAATACCGAAAAGGTAACAATAAATTGCGACCATAAAATCTACTCTGAAACTTTAGATGGTACAGGTATTTTAGAATTACAAGAAAATTGTAAAGCGTTTACCCAAAATGCTTTATTAATTCCACATAAAATTCATTCTAGTATTTTAGATCAGAATAATAATTTCATTCCTACAGTTAATTTACAAATAGATCGTTGTGAAGAAGATGAAAATGGTAATAAAATAAATTTTAGCAATTTGCATTTAAACCCAAATTTCAAAACAGTTAGTATGCATTTGGATGATTTAAACTTAGCCAGTCACAAATTGGACGAAATCGATGAAAATCTGGACCATATGTTATGGCTACCCAGCTCGTTGACATCTAGTTATAGCATTTTATCCATTATGTTAATTATTTTTGTAATTTTTATAGTGTGTTTTTGTTGTTTTAAAAGATGTAGGTTAGGAAGAAAATGTTGTGGAGCAATTCCCGGTATATGTATAAGAATTAATAATAATACTGAGGTTCCCAGAGTGTCTGAACCTATCATTCATTTTAGAAACCCAGAATTTGCTTCAATTGAATATTTAGACAACCCTCCAAATGAAAATGTTACAGCGAGATCTATTATTGGGAGAAGAAGTATAAAAGATTTCACATCTTCGTAATAGATGCTCAATCTTTTCTTTTTAGAGGAGAGGTGTTGTGACCTGGTAGATTTAAACAATATTACTATCGATTTATTTCATAATTACGATATTATTATTACTGTATTATTTAGTTTTCGTTTCATTTATCTTTTTCAATTCTTGGTATTAAATCTTAACAAAGGAAAGTACACTATAGAAACATAAAACCTTCCCTTATCATTTTATAAAAGCTTTTTAAGTCACGATTTGAATTTTAATATTACTTGTAATAATATATTAAGTCTCCTTTTTGTCACATACTATTTAATTCGCAGAATGCAGTTTCAGTATGTATTTTATAGAAACAAGTTTTGATTTAAGTTTTAAAAGTGCATTTAGTATTATTGTGGAAACACACAATAATTGTAGACTTTTATTCTATACTTATTTCTTTTAATAAATGCAACTTTAGATATACCTCCTGGAGTGAAAAAGAGAGGACTCTCTAACAAGACCTGAAAGCGGTAACATTGTACCTAAGATTAGAAATGTATTAAGTTCCAAATTTACAATAAACTGACGGACTATTGAACTACTGCCTTTTTATTCTAACACCTACTATTTGTGTGAGTTTACAACAATGCTACTGTAGATGAGGAGACAAGATTCATCTCCTCCGCCCCCTACTTAAAAAGTAATCAGACGAAAACATTAACGTAGTCTCGCAGACAGGAGTATTAAGCAGTGATCAAAAGTATTTATCTATGGCAGTGATCGAGCATCTGTAGGAAGATCTGTATGTCCATGGGAAATTAACAGTCGTAGTAATTTATTTAAATGAAATCTACTTACTATTGAATTAATACCTACCCCATGTACGTAATCCAACTTCAAAAGATTGGTTTTTGATATTTGGCTGACTACTTGGTAGAAAATTATGCCTGTTAGCACCTACATGAACAGTATCATCTAAGTTTGAAAGAACACTTTGAGAATTGTTTGGGGGGAAACGTAAATAATCAGATGAGGTTGAAAGTGTACAAGTGTAATTATTAGGTATCTGATTTATTTCTGAAATTGGCAGTATTTGGCTAGACGAAGAAGCAATAGGACTAACAGGAGTTGATGAGGAAGCAATAGGAACAGATAATTTATTGTATAAGGAATCTTCAGTTCCTAAATTTTGTAGAATATTGGAAGTAATCCTACGCCGATGTCTTTTAGATAATAACTTGAACGATTTTCGTTGAGCTCTGGACATATTGAATAAATATAAAACATAAACATATATACTTATCTGATTTGCCTCTTTTATATATTCATAAATTTACACCAAAAATTAGAACCAGTTCACTATATCCAGCTTTCTTCATAAGCAAACTTCACTGGCTTCATAGATTAACAACACTAACACAAAACATATGTTTTGTGAACACTAAAAATTAAAACTGGCTTCCTTCTTCCTTCACTGTTTCGCGCTCGTTTGGAATAGACATAACCTCAACCTCCCTCTTTTCACGATAAATATTCTTCTTTTTTTTTGGTAATCAAATATGGAACTTTGCTCTGTATGAGAAACTTAAAAACTACGAATCTAAACCACGTAATAATGCTCTCTTTTCACTCTCAATATGAAATATCGCTATAAGGTAGAAAAACTACTTAAATGTTATGTAGGAGTGATATGTAACCGCTACAAAGTATTTATATAGTATCTATACGTTTGCAATAAATATGGAACATGTTTTGTCTTAAAAACGTAGCGGAGACAAGAAAGTACTATATAGTAATACTCCCTTTTCTATCTTTAAATACTATATCACAGCGACATAGATGGTCATTGGGTAGGTATGAATCCGGCTCGATTCTGACCAATGTTTTGGGGTGATTTTAAAGTGGTTTACATTCATGGTTTTGATATTCACTATTCGGAGATAATATAGTTACATATATATTCATAAACATAAAACACATTTTTGTATGCAATCGACAGAGCGACCACATACAGTAGTGGACTGTAAGATACTGACTCGCCGCTAATTAGCCAAATAGGGGACGCAAGGTAAAAACGAAACCAAAATATTTTAGAACGGCATATCGCCGGCGATGAACATACAAACTAATACAAAGCGGCGTTGCCACGACAACATTCTCCCCCCCCCCCCCCCCCTTGAGGCAATGTCCTCAACATTTGGCATATCACTCTAGCTATTTTCATATCCCCACTAGACCGCACCGGAAGTTGACAAACTTTCGTTTTCGGACGCATAAAGGTACCCTTATGAGTTTTCACCTCTACTACTCGAACGCGTTGATCGAGGCCCTGTTTGACCGATACTATTCTAGCAAGACACCATTCTAAAGGCGGCAAGTTTTCCTCTTCCAACAGCACCAGGTTTCCTATTTTGAGATTGATGTTACCATATTTTCATTCAGGGCGGGACTGGAGTTGATTAAGATATCCTAATGACCATTTTCTCCAGAATTCTTGTCTTAATTTTAAACAAAGCTGCCATATGTTTAATTTGTTATCTGAAACATCTACCACATTTTTTTCTGGGAATGCAGATAAAGCTTGTCCAATCAGGAAGTGGCCAGGCGTGAGACATGATAAGTCAGAAATGTCTTCAGACAACTGCTGCAGTGGCCTGTAGTTTATGATAGCTTTTATTTCAGCCAGTACTGTAGTTAGGTCCTCAAACGTTAAAGTTTACCGACCTAGTATTCTCTTCAAGTGATACTTCGTACTCTTGATCCCTGCTTCCCATAAACCGCCCCAGTGTGGACTGCCAGGGGTATGAACTTCCATTTGATTTCCATAGTAGACAGAAACTCTTGAATTTCATTACCATGGTCCTTAAAGAACGTATACGTATCCTGTAATGCATTGTTGGCACCCTTGAAGTTGGTGACATTATCACTACTTATGGAATATGGATTGCCTCGTCTGGCAATAAATCTTTTGAGAGTTTGTAGAAACGCCGGAGTAGATAAACTGGAAACCAGTTCGAGGTGGATTGCCTTGGTGGCCATACATACGAATCTGCAATGTACGCCTTGGTAATGCGTGGTTTGCGTAAGCGCGATTCTTTCACCATCAAAGGACCACCAAAGTCAATACCCACATTTAAGAAGGAACGAATAAGTTGCGTACGCTCGACGGGTAAAGTTCACATAAGTTGTTCGGCGACAGCAGACTTGAACCGCAGATGACATTTTCCGGGGACGATAATTGGGTGTTTGGCGTCATATAACAATGACGAGTTGTCCAATCGTCCTCCCACGCGAAGAAGACCATGAGAATCCACGAACGGATTAAGTGTGAGGAGTGGACTCTTCTTTGGTAGATCGCCTTTTTGTTCTAAACAAGAAATTTCTTCATAAAAATATTTGGTTTGAAAGAGTTTGAAAAGGCAATATTTTGTTTTGATCAGCTCTTCCACTGACAGGGGCCCGCCTAATTTAACGGACAATTTTTTTGAATTATTCAAAAACCTAAGAATGTACGCAGTAATTCTTTGCAACCTGGTAAAAGAAGAAATATTCAACGAGAATGAAATATCTACATGCATGTGAGATTCTAGTACGTGAACCGCAGATTTTTTTCTCTGGTAAGATCAAATTTTCCATTTGGAGACTGGTCCGTGGTTCGACACTCCAATCCGGTTTTCTTAAAAATGGTGGACCTTCCCACCAATCTGTTTGATTTATGATAGTATCTGGATCTAAACCGCGCGAAATATGATCACTGGGATTATGCTCCGACAGTACGTGCCTCCAGTCGGAGTTCGTAGAAAGTTCTTGAATCTCGTGACACTCGATTGGCTACGAATGTGTTCCAGCGTGATGGTGGTGAGTGTAACCAAGCGAGAACGATTTCGGAATCCGTGAACATGACTACTTGATTAAACTTTAAATTGATATTCCCGATACACCTGTTACCCATGCGAGCAAGTAATAAAAATCCACACAATTCAAGACGGGGTAATGAAACCGTCTTCAACGGTGCTATTCTGGATTTTGAACAAAGAAGCCTACAACATACACCATTGCCTTCGTACACGGTTCTGACGTATAAACAAGCGCCGTACGCCTTCATTGATGCGTCTGAAAATCCGATAAGTTGCATTTTGACTACCTTACCAGGAATTGGTATGCAGCGTGAAATGCTGAGTTTCTGAAGTTCTGGCAATTTACGATAGAATTTTAACCAATAAGAAAGCATCTCGGGTGGAAGCATTTCATCCCATTCGATTTTTAACGACCACAACTGCTGCATTATAACCTTAGCCAATATGATGACTGGACCTGCAAATCCCATTGGGTCGTAAATTTGTGCAATACATCCTAATACCTCTCGTTTTGTGAATTTTTCCTTTGGTTCTAGTTTGTGGAATACAAATTTGAAACTCGTCACAGGCTGGATCCCACGACACTCCTAATACCTTGTTTTTCAAATTTTCTTTTTCCGGGGACATTACGATTGACTTTTCATTGGAGTTCCATTTGTGAAGCATGAATCCTGCTGACTTCAAAACTTGCGTTAATTCTTCCTTAAGCTGGACTAGCTCTTCTGGTGTATTAGCGCCTCCTAGAAGATCATCTACACATGTTTGCTTTAGTAAAGTCTCCGCCGCCAAAGGAAAAACCACTTCATTTTGCTTTGCTAATTCGACCAATGTTCTTGTTGCTAAGTAGGGAGCACAGTTGGTGCCATATGTGACGGTTTGTAATTCGGTGTGTCGCAGCGGTTTGCATGGGTCATCTCTCCAGACGATATTTTGCAGCTTTCTGTCTTCCGGAGCGACCTTGATACACCTGTACATTTTGTAACGAGTTATTTTGTGTGGCACCGATTTGAAGTTCATTTTTAGTTTTCACTCTAGCATATCTTATTTTTATATAACTCGTTACTTACTTTCCGATCCTTTCTGCTACCACATTGATTTTTTTTACCGCAATATTATATTTTCTTATTAATTCAAAACACATGAATACGAAACTAAAAATATAAAATTTATTAATTTTGATTCTCAAAAATTTAAAGACTAGAGGACGTCCGGTATATAAACTATTTTAATTATAACAAAAGCCGTCCAGTTTAGTAAAAACTTTTTTGTAGTTGAAAGTAAATTAATTTCATGTATGATTCCGATAAGGCAAAAATTTTAGGTAGGAATTAGGATATAAATTCGAAAACCGAACGATTTTGGGCCTCTCTGCTACCGGTTGTTTTCAACAATAATCGCGCTCGGCTACCGTTTGTTTTCGAAACTCCGCTGTCGTTTGTTTAAACCAAAAATCTCTCCTACCGACCAAAAATTTTGGAAGTCCAGTTACAGTGAATCCGTAGTATCCAACCGTTTCTGCGTAAGTAAGAAAATTGTTTTAGTAAAGCCAAAGAATATAATTATTTTGTTCCGCTTAAAAATATATTTCCGTTAGCAGTTTCGATATTCTGATTGTCGAAATTTGGTACAGTATTCTAGTGAGTTTTTTTTCGCAATAGATAAGAAAATTTATTTTTCAGTTTTATTATTGTTACATTTTTTTATATTGGGTTGGTTATAATTCTTAATTGAATGCTCAATACATCAAGAATTTTATTTTAGATTTTCTTTTTCCCGAATTAAATCCTTATACCCATTGTCCGGTCCTAAAAATTTCCCGAATATATTAAAAATTTTCATTTCGATTATTTGAAATAAAAACTGATCGTGGGGCAAGTGCGAGGACTATTCCATGCGTTGTCCAACCTTCAGCCGGTAAAGTTACGTAAATACCTTAATTTTTCATTCATTTATTTTAATTCGTTTATGATATTCAAACAAGTCTGAGGCCGATGCCATTGGTTGATTGAATATCTAGTTTAATTCAAAGTCTTCATTATCAGTGGTTGATCCGTTTTCCCTGCCTTCCCAAATTAACAACCCTTTTGTTGTAATATTTGATTATAATTTTCATTTCGATTATTTGAAATAAAAACTGATCGTGGGGCAAGTGCGAGGACTATTCCATGCGTTGTCCAACCTTCAGCCGGTAAAGTTACGTAAATACATTAATTTTTCATTCATTTATTTTAATTCGTTTATGATATTCAAACAAGTCTGAGGCCGATGCCATTGGTTGATTGAATATCTAGTTTAATTCAAAGTCTTCATTATCAGTGGTTGATCCGTTTTCCCTGCCTTCCCAAATTAACAACCCTTTTGTTGTAATATTTGATTATAATTTTCATTTCGATTATTTGAAATAAAAACTGATCGTGGGGCAAGTGCGAGGACTATTCCATGCGTTGTCCAACCTTCAGCCGGTAAAGTTACGTAAATACATTAATTTTTCATTCATTTATTTTAATTCGTTTATGATATTCAAACAAGTCTGAGGCCGATGCCATTGGTTAATTGAATATCTAGTTTAATTCAAAGTCTTCATTATCAGTGGTTGATCCGTTTTCCCTGCCTTCCCAAATTAACAACCCTTTTGTTGTAATATTTGATTATAATTTTCATTGCGATTATTTAAAATAAAAACTGATCGTGGGGCAAGTGCGAGGACTATTCCATGCGTTGTCCAACCTTCAGCCGGTAAAGTTACGTAAATACATTAATTTTTCATTCATTTATTTTAATTCGTTTATGATATTCAAACAAGTCTGAGGCCGATGCCATTGGTTGATTGAATATCTAGTTTAATTCAAAGTCTTCATTATCAGTGGTTGATCCGTTTTCCCTGCCTTCCCAAATTAACAACCCTTTTGTTGTAATATTTGATTATAATTTTCATTGCGATTATTTAAAATAAAAACTGATCGTGGGGCAAGTGCGAGGACTATTCCATGCGTTGTCCAACCTTCAGCCGGTAAAGTTACGTAAATACATTAATTTTTCATTCATTTATTTTAATTCGTTTATGATTTTCAAACAAGTCTGAGGCCGATGCCATTGGTTGATTGAATATCTAGTTTAATTCAAAGTCTTCATTATCAGTGGTTGATCCGTTTTCCCAGTCTTCCAAATTAACGACCTTTTGTAGTTGTGGTTAAATGGTTAATTTTGTACGATAATTTGTTTTGCTCACTACTGTAATATAATTTTTTCCTTTAAAACTGCTCACTGTTTGCTCACGCATTGCTTATATCGCTTTACCTGTTGCTAATCGCTTAAATAACCTGCTTATATCTCCGTTATCGTACCATTGCTTATGCACGTTCTACCGGCAAATTTTACATAACCCGAATATTTTTGACGCATTTGCACACTGTATTATATTTATTTTGGTGGGAACCGCCGAAAATATTTAATTTATGGTATTTCTAAAATATAAATTACTGTAAATATTTATGTACTTATCCCTGTGGAAATTAAATATACCTGGTAATATACAATTCGACCCAATTAGTGTTTTCTTAACAACCCGTAGCATAGTCGTCTGAGGGTTTAGAGTGTTTTAGAAGTGTTGAATTCAACGAGACCCCTGGAATTTTCCGTAACCTCCATCTGAGGCTATCTGGAACTCTTGACGCGAAGGGTCAAGGGGCCGTGGAGCAAACCACGTAAAAAATCTGGCGCCCGAGCATTCGTTTATAAGATTTTGCATCGGGGGTGACCAAAGTGACGTGCCCTGTTGGTAAAATCCAAAGGGTAGGTGAAATAGGCGTCACAATTTTTTGGATATCGCTCGTGAGGACATAGCGAAATGTTCGAAATCTCGAGATAATGCCGAATAATTCTGGTTGAACCGGGCTACCTTTAAGCGTAATATCGTTTAGACTTAAACCTGAAGTGGTCTTCATAGAGCCGTCGGAAACCACGCGATACTTTGTGGTTAGTTTGTCTTCTCTTATCACACAATGGTGTGGGAAGTAATACCTATTTGGAGTGCTTGAAGCCGCTTCAACTGATATTTCCTTTGAATGCCCCATTGACAGGTATTCATTGATAAATGCCGTATACTCGTGTTTGAGTTTTGGGTCCTTTGACAATCTCTTTTCTAACGATTGTAGCCTTTGAATGGCCTTGTCCAAAGATTGACATAGACATGATGCCTCAAAGTTTGACTTCAAGGGTAACTTTACCTCAAAAATTCCTACTTCGTCCCGCCGAGTGGTTTTGAAATAAATTGTCTCACATAATTTATCCTCGGGAGATAAGTGCTTCTTATCGGTTACCTCTTCTAACCTCCAGAATTGATGTAACAGTGCGTCCAAATTTTGATTCTGTGTGAAAAGAGCAACGCTCAAGCTGGATACAGCCTGTGAGGTGGCCGAGGTACTCCCTCCAATTATCCAGCCTAAAGATGAATTTTGCAACAACGGTTGTTGCTTACCAAACCTAATGATTCCAGCCCTAATGATCTCAAAGTAGATGTCAGCTCCCAACAACACATCTATTTCTCCAGGAATGTGGAAGGTCTCGTCTGCAAGAGCAAGACCATCCGGAATATAAAATAATTTTGTGACATCGTACGAGTGAGGTAATGGACACGTGATTTTTTTCATAATGCCGCAGAAAACGGATGTTTGGAAGTTGGACTCGGTTCTAGACTGAATCCTGACCTTTATGAACTTCGAGATTGGAATAGCAGTTTGCCCTATACTTGATTCCTGTGAAATTTCCGATTTAGCTTTTAACCCTAATTTATTTGACATGCTAGCCGTAATGAAGGAAGTTTGTGACCCAGAATCTAAGAGAGACCTTGCTAAAACCTTTGATCCGTTGTTTGACAAAAGATAGACCTTAGCGATGGCTAGAAAAACTTGTTTGCTAGTATTCGACATTAGGCAATTTGTTTTATTTGCATTTTCCACATCTGCTACAGTAACCATCGCCGATGACAAGCCTGAAGAATCGGTGGATTGAGATGTCGTAGGTTTGTTGGCGTTGTCCGTTTGAGGTACAGTGTAAGCCTTGCGACCTTTGTCTTCATGGATCATTGTGTGATGCTTCCCTTTGCATACCCTACATCATTCGGAAGTCATGCCGAAACCGGGTGAGTCGCGGACAGGCAGTTGAAACATAATTTGTTTTTCATGATAAAATCCCTTTTTTGCGACATTTCAAATCTAGAAAATTTAATACACCTAAACATAGGATGTAAGCTTGTTCGCAGCAAATGCATTTGTTTCGAGCGTTGGAGGCAGAGTGAAAACTAGATTTATTATGACCAAGACCTTTCGACTTACTTTGCTCAGGGATATCCAGTGCCTCTAAAGCTGAACATCTGTTTTCCAAAAAGTCGATAAATTCCTAAAATGTCGGTAACGTTTGAGAATCTCTTTCCAATTCATATGCACTATGCGTAACAAAATCTAATTTTGAAGAGATCACGTATACTAAAAGAAGATCCCATTCCTTTACAGGTTACAGGTACCCCTAATGCCGATAAAGCGTTATAATTTTGTTTAATTTTTACTATGAAATCTCTTAATGCTCCTGGCGCGCCCTTTGCAATCTGAACCTCCGTCAGAACCCTAATGTGACAATTGATGGTGATTAATTTATTATCATACCTTTTTAACTTCCCGCTTAGAAAATCAATGATTCTTCCCAATGATTTTCGAAAAATCGGGAAGTTATTGTTTTTACCCCGTTTTACAAAAATCGAGGTTTCAACAAATCTCGACGTTTTGAAGCCTTAAGAAGCTTTCCTGACTATTTTTACGATGATGTCCGTACGTCTGTATGTATGTATGTATGTATGTATGTATGTATGTATGTATGTATGTATGTATGTATGTATGTATGTATGTATGTATGTATGTATGTATGTATGTATGTATGTATGTATGTATGTATGTATGTATGTATGTATGTATGTATGTATGTATGTATGTATGTATGTATGTATGTATGTATGTATGTATGTATGTATGTATGTATGTATGTATGTATGTATGTATGTATGTATGTATGTATTAGGGTGGAGCGATTTTATACAAGAAAAAATTATCTTTAATTTTTCTTTTGACCTGTGTGCTCGATTGGTGCCTTTTTATGTGGTTAATGAAATGGCAAAATCTGGGTTCCTAAATGTGACGTCTTCAGGTTCCTAGATGACCCCGAAAATTTACCTAAAATAAAAAATGTATAAATAACCAAATAATTTTGTTTATTTTACTAGTAACTGCTCTTCGCTTGGTTTTCTTCGTAGAAGACCAACCCAGAACCCACCACGGGGAGGTGGCTGCAAATCGGGTTCCACCCTCCCAATTTATCTTCAAAACTAAACGTAAAGGTACCTTAAATAAGTATTTCGAAGTTTCTCACAGAAATGTTTTTTGGTTTCAACTTTTGGCAATTTTTGTCTCGATGATATTCTAGCTCTTATCAATCCATCACGTGATGTTGTGCCACAAACTAACGAAGAAGCTTCGGTAACCAACTTTATATGCCGTTCAACCGCTTGCGTATGGCAGGGAAATTTAAGTATATCAATCTCATCAGGAACGTGTAAAATCATTTCTGAAAGTTCATCATCACTTACGTTTTTGATTATAGGAGGCTCTGTTATTTCAACTGACTGCCAGTCTACCAAGTCAAAATACTCTTGGGCAACAAAATTAATAGGTGGTACTTTAAATTCGCGAACACTTTCGACTCTATTCTGTGATCTGCACTTTAATATGCGACGTGAAAATAACTCCCGGATGTGTTTTCGATCATCAGCTAACATGGCGACTAGTACATTCTCAGGGTGAGCAAAATAGCCGTTTCGTTGAATAACTGGGTCCACTATCTTTTTTATTTCACTTGTATGTATGTATGTATGTATGTATGTATGTATGTATGTATGTATGTATGTATGTATGTATGTATGTATGTATGTATGTATGTATGTATGTATGTATGTATGTATGTATGTATGTATGTATGTATGTATGTATGTATGTATGTATGTATGTATGTATGTATGTATGTATGTATGTATGTATGTATGTATGTATGTATGTATGTATGTATGTATGTATGTATGTATGTATGTATGTATGTATGTATGTATGTATGTATGTATGTATGTATGTATGTATGTATGTATGTATGTATGTATGTATGTATGTATGTATGGATGTATATTGTTATGGGATTTGAGGAATCGTAATACGATTGCATCAAATTAAATGTATAATCACATTTAGAATAAAAATTTAAATTATTTTATAATAACAAAAGTTAATAATTATTTTGAACAATTTTGATACATCCTATATACATTTTTTATATAAGGACGGATGTCAACATTTTATATATAAAGGCTGATTCATAATAATAATTTTTTTGAAGTATATGTCAATAGTGTGCACAATCAGAAAATAATGTTTGTATGTCACTATTGTAATAAATCATGAATTATAAATAATAAAATTTATAAAGCTTCGAAACAGTGGTAATAATACTCTGATTTTGTTTAATTTATGAATTTTAGATAGTAATAGTGTAAATAAATATTTTATAGAAAAATGTCAAAGTAAAAATTTAAGTACTGGCACCAAATATTAAATGACAGGGGTTGGTAAGATGATTTAAAAAAGGAAATGGAAATGATAAAAGGAAAAATGATGAGGACGGTTGTTAAGGAGAAACTAAGGGGTTGTTGAATTTTTGGAACGCGAGTGGAAAAAAATAATTTTTGGTATGAATATTTTTTTCTGGTAGAAAAATCCAGAAGGAAAAAGTTATTTGTGTGTTGGATTCCAAAACGAGGTCTACGAGCGAGTCGTGGTGTATTTGTCCACATTAGGACGACCTGTTAAAACATATGGTGAGATAACCAACTTTATTTTTATATAATTTGTGATCCAGTCAATTTTTGTACGAGATATATCACATCGATTGATTGATAAATATTTAAAGGAGTTGTATCCTGAGACCAGGAGCTAAAAGAAACAAAAATTATTACAGATCCTATTTACAATAATTTATTTGCATACTGAATCTTAGGTTGTGATAAAGGGACTAGCGTTTTGTAAATAATTAAGAGTGTATAAATAGGACAGTTAATTATAGGTTGTATTTATTATTATTAATAGTTTCATACGTTAAAATTTGATATCAAATTTTTCTAATAGTTGCATTGTATAGCGTTCCGTAATTTTGAGTAGTGCAAATATTAGTGGGAGAGTATTTCAAAGTTTTATTGTTTTCGGCATGACAAATAGTTATGTTGTATTGTTGTTTGTAATATGCCATTTCATTGTTTGATTTCATATTCATTTTTATAGTTGTTTATTAAATCAAAATTAGAGTATATCACTATTTCATTTCTTATATATATATATATATATATATATATATATATATATTATAATCATTTTGACATTTACTTTTTAAAAAATTCAAATCAAAATTATTATTAGATGTATTTACCATTTAAAACAACTTGTAATACAATCTCGAATGCTGTCCTTGAGAATGGAAATAAAGATATTCCGAAAGCTTGGAAAATACTGTAAAGAGTACTCATTTTACAATTTTGCCGCTTCCCCAAGAATGACACTAAGAGATGGAAAACAAATAGGAACAGAGGGAAGATCAGAGGAAGAACAAGAAGAAAGGAGAGAAGAAATGGGTGATTTTCAAGTACATTATTTGGTACAAGGGAGACATAATGAGAAGCAAAATGAAGAGATAGAGAAAAGCGAAAGAACAGACCCAATTGAAGAACTGGTAGAAACCAGGGAAGGTAGAGAAGAGGAAATAGGAGCTGGAAGTAGAAGTGAACAAAATAGAATGATGGAAATGTTGCAACAATTATTCAATAATCAGAATAGCACCATTAGCAGAAAATTTGATAATCAAAGAGAAGAAATTAAGGCAGATATAAATACAAAATTTAATAATCTTAGAGGAGATATGAATAATCAGAATGATAGTATAAGCAAGAAGTTTGACAATATGGAACAGAAATTTAGTAGTAAGTTGGAAAAGAAAATAGAAGAGGGTAAGATGGAAAGTTTAAAGGAGATGAAGAAAATCAGAGAGGAAAACGAGCAATTTAGAAAGAAGATGTCAGAAATGAAAGAAGAGATGATAGACCAACATAAGAATTTGCGGGTAGAAATCCAAGAAAATGGAATTAAGATAAGAGATGAAATAGAAAAGCATATGGTAGAAGAAATTCAGTAATTAGGAAGAAGTGTTTCAGAAAATTTACCAGGAGAGATACAAACAGAGGTAACCAAACAAAACGAAAGCATTTTAAAGGAAGTAAGATATATCAAACTGCGTGAACAGACAAATGAAGAAGTAATGCAGAAGTATCAAGAAAATGTTGATAAGACAATTGAAGACTTAGATGGTAGAATGAAAGTACAAACAGAAACATGTGAAAAAAGAAGTCAAATAATGGGTAATCAATTTAACCAAGGATTGGAGGAAATGAATAGAAAATTGCAAGATATGAGAGAAGAAATTGAAGATAACATAAGAAGAACTGGAGGAGGCATGGTATATGAGGGAAATGTAGAAGTAGGGGTGAAATTTGATGGAAATATAAATATAATTCATCCAAAAGTATTTATGAAAATAATGAAGAGTAAAATGAAGGGAATAAGGGATATGATGGAGAAGAAAATAATAATTAAAGGAATGTTATCAGGACATGCACTATTATGGTTTTGTAATAAAGAAGAACAAATTATGGACATGGAAGGATTTGAGATGCAATTTCTAACATATTTTTGGGGAGAGATTCCACAGGCTAATTTCAGAGAAAGGTTATATTTCGGGAAATTTGATTACAATAAAAGTAGAAATTTAAAGACATATGCTATGCAACTATATAATATGGCGCGATATTTAGAACCTGTGATGAAAGAAGAAGAATTGGTTTTATATGTAGGAAGACATTTTAATGCTGAGGTAGCAGAAACAATAGCATTGCATAATATAAAATCAATGGACAATTTATCAAGATATTTACAGAGAGTGGAAAGGAGTATACAAAATGGAAATGGTATTAATAGATATCAAAGAGAAAACAGAAATGAAGATACAAGAAATGATAAACAGAGAGAAAATGGAAATGGTTTTGTGAGAAGAGACAATTATAATAGATATGGAAATAGAGATTATGGATACAGGAATGGTGATAACAGAAGAAATCAAGGAAATGTAGAAAGAAATTATGGAAATGGAGATAGAAATAATGGTAATAGATATTATGAAAACAGAGGAAACGAAGGAAATTTTGAAAGAAGAAATTATAATGGAAATAGGAATGGGAACTGGCAACAGAATAAAGGGGAAGAAAGAAATCATTACAATCAAAGAAGAAATGATTACAACAGAAGAAATTACAATCAAGAAAATCGAGAGGGTAACTATAATCGGGAAAATAATACAGAGGGAGATAGACGACAGGTAAATAATATAGTCCGAAATCAAGAAATACAAGAAAAGGATCAGGGCGAGAGCACTGAGCAAAATTTTGTTTAGATCGTCCCTGCGTGCGTAATATTGTCTATTCCTCTCATTATCAACATCCAAGAGAATTTATTATAGAAGAAGAAATACAGTTCAATGAAATAATTAAATTAACTTTTATAGAAGGTGAATTACTAGATGTAAAATGTAAGATTTTATTGGATACAGGGTCAGAAGTGTCTATAATAAATAAATATATCGTTGAAAACTTAAATCAAGATAATATTACGGTGATTAATACTAACAAGATATCATTAGTAGGGGCGAATGACAGAAAATTATATGAAGCAAGTCAAACCATTATGATAAACTTAAAGCTTAATGAGGAAAGTATACCAGTGCAGTTGGAACAGATGAATTAAATAAACATGATATGATCATAGATTACGAACAAGGATGTCTTAAATATAGGAAACTGTTGATACCTTTTATTAAACAACAAATAAATACTAATAAGAAAGAAATGGATATAGGAAAAATAAATCAAATTGGAGAAGCAAAATTAAATATTACGGAAGTATTATGTTTTCAGAAATATAAAAATAGAGTAGAAGAAATGCTACAGTGCCATAAAAAATTATTTAATAATGAAGTATGTGTAGTATCTCGATATGTGCATAAATTAGAAGTAACACCTGAAATTAAAAATTTCAAGGTAAAAACATATCCAATACCCTATAGATTGAAGGAAGAGGTTTATCAGGAAATTAAAAAAATGCTACACGATGGAATAATAGAAAGAGCAAACTCACAATATATTAGTGCTCTAACGTGTGTAAAGAAGAAATCAGGAGAAATTAGGCTTTGTTTAGATGCCCGAAATATTAATACTTATACTAAAAGACAGTATGAAAGTCCTTTAAATATAGAAGAAGAATTTGGAAGAATTACTAAGGCGAATATCTTTTCAAAATTGGATCTTAAACACAGTTTCTGGTTAATTCCTTTAGGTCCAAGAAGTCGGCCATATACTGCTTTTATGGTGGACGGAGTTGTTTATCAATTCTGTGTGGTACCGTTTGGATTACAAAGTTCTTGTGCTGCTCTTGTACGGACTTTGCACACTATCCTAAACCAATATGAAGATATTACACTTCATTACATCGATGATATATTGATTTTTTCTGAAACAGAACAAAAACATCAGGAACATCTTAAAACAATATTAAAAGAATTAGAAGAAGCTGGGTTAAAATTAAATTTGGATAAATGTCAATTTTACAAAAGAGTAGTGGATTATTTGTGATATGTCTTAAGTGAAACACAAGTAACTATGAATCCAGATCGGGTTAAAGTAATACAGGAATATCGAACACCCAATAATTTAAAAACATTGAGGGGATTTTTAGGTATTTTGAATTATTTTAAAAGATTAATACCAGATCTGAGTGGAAGAGAAATTCCTTTAATAGAATTATTGAAGAAGGAAACAAGATGGAATTGGGATGAAATAAGGGAAAATGCATTTCAAGAATTAAAAGAAATTTTTTTAAATAAATTAAAAGTATATCATCCACAGTATGATAAACCTTTTATTTTAAAAACAGATGCATCTATGGAAAGATTAGCTGGAGTGTTGGTACAAGTACAAGAAGAAGGGGAGGTACCTATCAGTTTCATATCGAGGGTAACAAAGGCAGCAGAAAAATATTCCATTACCGAATTGGAAATGGCTAGTGTAGTCTTTTGTATATGCAAACTAAGATTTTTCTTATTAGGAGCTAAATTTATTTTGGAAACAGATCATTCGGCATTAACTGCTATGTTGAAAAATAGGTATAGCAACAATCGTGTGCATAGATGGATATTACTTTTACAAGAATATGAATTTGAAATTAAATATGTACCAGGAAAGCTTAATATTGTAGCAGATGCATTAAGTAGAGCAACAGAAATAGGAAATGAACAAAGAAAATTTCAAATTGGGGAGAATCAATTGTATCAAACTGAAGGATTATTCACATTGGAAAAGGTTAAGGAAAATCAAAGACATATAAATGAGGAGAAAGTCAGAGGATCTTATGAAATTGATGGAATATGGTATAAAAAGATAGAGGATCGAGAAGTATATGTAATAACTAAGGAATATTCTAAGGAGATTATTTGTTATTTACATGAAGAAAATGGACATATTGAAACAAGAAAATTATGGAGATTATTTAGGGAGAACTATATATCAAAGAAAGACTTGAGTATAGTTAAGGAAATATGTAAATATTGTAAAATTTGTCAATTAGCAAAGGAAAAGAATTACCACATTATACAACTGCAAAATCCCTTATTACCAATAAACCATTACAAATAATAGCAATTGATTTTATCGGAAATTTAATAAAAAGTACAATGGGGAATAAACATTTATTGGTAATGGTGGATGTATATAGTAAATATGTAAAAAAATTTCCATGTAAACGAACAAATGCAAAGGTTGTATGTCTAAAAACATACATAGCAGAAATAGGGAATCCAGAGAAAATAATACTAGACCATGCAACATATTTTGAAAATGAAAAGATAAGCCGATATTGTAACAACAAACAAATTAAATTACAATTTATTAGTATTCGAAGACTTAGTTCCAATCCAGCAGAAAGATACATCAAGGAAATTGTAAAATATTTGAGAATTTTATGCCAGGAGAAACATACAAAATGGGACGAACAGATGATTAAAATTGAAACATTTATAAATGAATTACCTCATGGAGTGACAGGAGAGAGTCCTATTTATATAATGAAAGGTATGCAACCTGAACGTCATTGGATAATAAATAGAGATTCAACACTATCAGAAATTTTGGAAAAAGTTAATCAAAGAATATTAAGAAATGCAGAAAGGTACATTAAGAATCAAGAGAAAAAGAAAAAGAAGAAAACTAAATTTGATAAAGGAGAGATGGTAATAATAAAAGCTTTAAGAACCCCACAAAAAGGAAAAGAACAGTGTGCTAAATTGCTTCTGCCATTTGAAGGAACCTATGAAGTTGATACAGAAAATGCTCAAAATAGTTGTCGATTGGTAAATCCAGGAACAAAAATATTAAGGGGAATCTTTAATATTGAAAGCATTTATAAATATTATGAGGAATAGATGATGTTATGACACAAATAGATAAATAATAGGTTTAGAATTGTTAAAAGTTAAATAATATAGAATATAGGTAGTGCGATAGAATATTAATAAGAATTGTGAAAAGTTAAATAATATAGAATATAGATAGGGCAATAGAATATTAATAAATCAATATAACATGTAAATAAGAATTCAAGAAAGTTTGAAGACAGAATGAGGATAGTAGTAGACAAGAGAACGGGGGCAAATATTACTTAAATATTACCATAATAATAATGGTAATTCAATAAAATTTGATGGGAATATTAAAAACAAAAGTTCATGTTATAGTATTGTCAAATATAATTAAGGGAAATTTTTTTTTAACTATGATGAAAAGAGGAAAATTTTAAAATATGAAAAAGGACAAGACTTTATGGAAATTTTAATAACACAAATAGACAAAATAGACAAAGACAAAATTAATATCATGGCAATAAACAAAATATACAACAAGGTAACACTAACACAAATAATAATAATTCTCAAAATCAAAATAGAAGGGTATATTTTCAAACAAGAACTTAATCTCGAGAAGGTAGTGTTGAAAGGTAATAGAGGATGGTAAAGTAGTCATGAACGAAGTCCCATAAGTAAAAGACAGTCAGACAGTAATGTTGAGGATGCAATTCATAATTCTCAACATGAGTCAAAATTTTAATACAGTGCTCTCCAAAATTTATGATCAATTCGTGCATATACAAACATTATAAGAAATTTAAAAAAAATATATGATAATTCAAATATTAAAAGATAGTTAATTGTAAAATTATTTTAGAGAACAGGTAATTTATGAATATAAAATATGCATATTAAATGATATTTTAAATTCAAAAATTGGGGCATTTGTTATGGGATTTGAGGAATCGTAATACGATTGCATCAAATTAAATGTATGATCACATTTAGAATAAAAATTTAAATTATTTTATAATAACAAAAGTTAATAATTATTTTGAACAATTTTGATACATCCTATATACATTTTTTATATAAGGACGGATGTCAACATTTTATATATAAATGCTGATTCATAATAATAATTTTTTTGAAGTATATGTCAATAGGGTGCACAATCAGAAAATAATGTTTGTATGTCACTATTGTAATAAATCATGAATTATAAATAATAAAATTTATAAAGCTTTCAAACAGTGGTAAGAATACTCTGATTTTGTTTAATTTCTGAATTTTAGATAGTAATAGTGTAAATAAAAATTTTATAGAAAAATGTCAAAGTAAAAATTTAAGTACTGGCACCAAATATTAAATGACAGGGGTTGGTAAGATGATTTAAAAAAGGAAATGGAAATGATAAAAAGAAAAATGATAAGGACGGTTGTTAAGGAGAAACTAAGGGGTTGTTGAATTTTTGGAACGCGAGTGGAAAAAAATAATTTTTGGTATGAATATTTTTTTCTGGTAGAAAAATCCAGAAGGAAAAAGTTATTTGTGTGTTGGACTCCAAAACAAGGTCTACGAGCGAGTCGTGGTGTATTTGCCCACATTAGGACGACCTGTTAAAACATATGGTGAGATAACCAACTTTATTTTTATATAATTTGTGATCCAGTCAATTTTTTACGAGATATATCACATCGATTGATTGATAAATATTTAAAGGAGTTGTATGCTGAGACCAGGAGCTAAAAGAAATAAAAATTATTACAGATCCTATTTACAAGAATTTATTTGCATCCTGAATCTTAGGTTGTGATAAAGGGACTAGCGTTTTGTAAATAATTAAGAGTGTATAAATAGGACAGTTAATTATAGGTTGTATTTATTATTATTAATAGTTTCATACGTTAAAATTTGATATCAAATTTTTCTAATAGTTGCATTGTATAGCGTTCCGTAATTTTGAGTAGTGCAAATATTAGTGGGAAAGTATTTCAAAGTTTTATGGTTTTCGGCATGACAAATAGTTATGTTGTATTGTTGTTTGTAATATGCCATTTCAGTGTTTGATTTCATATTCATTTTTATAGTTGTTTATTAAATCAAAATTAGAGTATATCACTATTTCATTTCTTACATTCAAGGAAACATAAATTAGGTAATTAAATTGGAGCGCCATCTACGTACCATCATTTATAGTATTTTTGAAGCACGACCTTGAGGTAAGTTGTCAAATCTCTTTCTGAGAAGCTGTGGCAAGAGTGTAAAATTATACTTGACAATTAAAACGAACCATAACACGTAGACAACCAACATTACAAAATTATTCACATACAAAAAAATATAATACATTATAATATATATATATATATATATATATATATATATATATATATATATATATATATATATAAATTACTAGAAATATTTGCCAACTCAGTAACGGAGACGATTTATTTGGGGATGTGGCAAAATATTAGAACTGACAATATTAACCCACCAATTTATTTGTCTTTACCATATATAAAAACAGTCACACCTAAACTTTCAGGAATCTTTAAGAAACATAATATCAAAATTGCAAACAAACAACACCTCACAATCAAATCAATTTTCAGTAAAATCAAAGATAAAACACCGATAAATAAATTAACTAACATAGTTTATGAAATTCCTTGCTTGAACTGTGATAAAAAATACATTGGTCATACTAAAAGGACATTAACCAATCGAATTTCCTCTCACAAAAGCGATAGTAAATTGTATCCTGATAGATGTGCCCTCGCTGAACACGCATTTTATGAAGACCATTCAATTGATTATCAATCAGCCAAAGTATTAATCACAGAAAAAAATTATAAAAAACGTCTATTTTTAGAAACCGCATTTATTTCACAAGAAAATAATTGCATTAATAAAAAAACAGACCTGAATAACCTTAGTGTGATGTATGCCTATCTCTTAGATTTTGAAAAACAATCTTTACAAAATTCAAATTCCAATCAAAATTAACTTTATTCGAACAGACCTTTATAGATTAAAATTTTTGTTTAATGTCATATTGAATGTCATATTGTTTTTTGAGTTTAATATGTAATGAACGTTTATGTCAATTATAAAATTTAATTTTTATCTATTTTTACAATTATACCGACATCCTCGTTTAAATAATGTAAGTAAATTTTAACATTAATTTATTTTATAATTTGACCATCCTAATAATTTTCAGTCCTTGAGAATGAATATGTTATATTCGAAAGCTTGGAATATATTTTAAAAAGAGTACTCTCTGGTATTTTATTGCCACATCCCCAAATAAATCGTCTCCTATATATATATATATATTATAATCATTTTGACATTTACTTTTTTAAAAATTCAAATGAAAATTATTATTAGATGTATTTACCATTTACAACAACTTGTAATACAATCTCGAATGCTGTTTTTGAGAATGGAAATAAAGATATTCCGAAAGCTTGGAAAATAGTGTAAAGAGTACTCATTTTACAATTTTGCCGCTTCCCCAATATTCCTGTCCTTGTATATATTGATATGAATTTTTAAATTGATATGAATTTTTAATTTATGGTATTAATATGTATTTTAATTTATTTGTTATAATTATTTATTTGGGCGCCAATTAATATGAATTTTAATTTAAATATTAGTGATATCATACATCACTCACCTTTTATGATGACTCTTCACCTCAGGTTGGGTTCATGGGTCTAATGCTCATTTAGTTATTTTTTTATTTTATTATTTAATATATTCTCAGGCCGGTCCTGTGTCCTTGCCCTTGAATAATAGGAATTATCCAACTGTGAAGCAGTTTTGCCAACTTAATAGGAAGAAAACTCTTTATATTCGAAATTTATGAAATTTATTTAATTGATTTTTTAATGAACGGCGTATTTATATAGAATTGATAAGTAAATACATAAGAAACAATTCAAAACACTTATCTAAATGATCTTTCGCTCAACGTTCACACTAAATGAAGTTCTTATATCTAATAAATATATGAAAATTATACAACTCTTTTAACATGTAACACTAATAACCAAAGACAAAATAGAACATCTGTTTTTAACAGATTTTATATACAAATTTGACGATATTGTAATCGTAACGAAGATCAATAAATATTAAGTTCTGGATTTGATCACACGCACGTAAGTTTAATAATGTAACTTATAGTTTATGAAATACCTTTTTATCTTGTATTATTTTCTAAGATTTTCTATGTTTTAGACCTTTCTGGGCCTTGGAGTCTCTCGTAGAAGTGGCTTCAATATGGCTTCGGGGTCGGCTTGGGAAGATTTTCAGTTTTGTTTACCTCTCGGAACCTTCACTCATGGTTTGTTTAGGGAATTTTATATTAACAGAGATTATTCAACCTCTGTTTTTAACAGGAACTTGATAAGGAAAGGTTAGAAACACAAATCACTTTATAGTTTCACTTTTAATACAACGTAGTCTAATTTTAAATAAATTTTTAAACATGAAAAAGCTTATACTTCTCAATTCTGTATATTTTTCGTAACTAACTGTTTTCTAATCAATAGCAACCAATATCAAATTTTTCTATCTTCTCAAAATCCATATGTCTCTTTATTTTTAAGTTTTTCTATATTTGCTGACCAATCAAATTCATTTAATGATTTTTGATTTCTGTTATTTGACTTGATTGTTTTATAATTTGATCTTTTTCTGATATGAAAGTTGATTTTTAATGTCTCCAAATTATTTATTATTGTTTTTATCTTTTAATTAAAAAATTTTAAAATTATTTGACATCTGTTTTAATTTCAGTTGTCATCTCGTTTCTTCCGTTCGAGTTGACAAATCTAGATTCACACTTTGTTAGATATGTTCATAAGTGTACTTCTTCTATTTTTACTAGTGTCAGATTTTATAACCTAACTAATAATTTTTAATTTTCAGATTCTTTCTTTTTAGATTTATGATGAGCCAAGAAACTTTTGCAAAGCTTTTGAAAATTCTGAAACTATGTGATAGGATTTTAATAAATTAGAGAAAAGTTATACAGATTCCCGTTTAAAGTTTGGGTTGTAAATATTTGTCAGGTGATTTGTTTATATTTTATTTAGATTTTATACTGAAATAACCCTTGTTTGGTGTATGTATTGTATGATTTCACTTTCCATATCAATATATATATATATACAGGGTGGGGCAATCTTCTGACATCGGAGGATTACATCGTTGTGGTACGAGATAAAACTTTAAGGTTTTGTGTGAGCTAATACAGTTACTGAGGGCACATTTTGAAAATACTTTCGATTCTACAAGGTGTTCCAAAACCACGTAGCAGCACAAACTTACATTTTTTTAAATGAAACGTACTATATTTTGTTCAAGAATCGAAAAGATCTCACCGAGAGCGTTACAAAAATATAGCATTCTAATATATTATATGGGTATTTTAAAAATATATGGCCAATTATTGGCAAAAAAGACCTCCTCTTTAACACTCTGCTAAACAGTAAATCAAAATAAATGAACAGGTCTTTGTATTCAATTGTCATTCACATATCATTGGCTGTGCTCAGTATTAATTTCTTTTTTTATCTGTGGCTTCTTTAATACAGGGTGAAACAAAACGCAAATCAAGCAATATCTCAAAATTTTTAAATGAATCACCCTATAAGTCTTTTTACAATTTGTTAGTACAATTAATAATCTTTCAAACGATATAGTACATTTAGGGTATGAGTTAATGGAAAACCGTAAATATTTTATGATAATGGTCAAAAACAAGTATTTTACGTACACAAATTAAATGGTATTAAATTTTTACATGCAACGTCTAAGGCATACATTTTAATCGTAATGTTGGATGCATCTAAAATATCTTTCACTTTTACTCTTACCATTAGAGGAAGGAAAGACTTAATCGGAATTATGTTGGAAGCAATATTTTTGTTTACTGTGAGTAGGTTAGGTTACGTTAGGACTAATAAATATAAAAGCAGTTTGCAGTCTTTACGAAATAATTAAGTCATCACAAACAGTATATCTTAGTTATGTAAGCTGCAAGATTGTATTTATTTTCCAACTTTTTCTATTTTTAAAAAATTAACAATTATGGAAACCAACATTATAAAAACACTTACATTTACATAAATAAACATTGACATTTCATAAAAATGCTTCCAACATAATTCCGATTAAGTCTTTCCTTCCTCTAATGGTAAGAGTAAAAGTGAAAGATATTTTAGATGCATCCAACATTACGATTAAAATGTATGCCTTAGACGTTGCATGCAAAAATTTAATACCATTTAATTTGTGTACGTAAAATACTTGTTTTTGACCATTATCATAAAATATTTACGGTTTTCCATTAACTTATACCCTAAATGTACTATATCGTTTGAAAGATTATTAATTGTACTAACAAATTGTAAAAAGACTTATAGGGTGATTCATTTAAAAATTTTGAGATATTGCTTGATTTGCGTTTTGTTTCACCCTGTATTAAAGAAGCCACAGATAAAAAAAAGTAATTAATACTGAGCACAGCCAATGATATGTGAATGACAATTGAATACAAAGACCTGTTGATTCATTTTGATTTATTGTTTAGCAGAGTGTTAAAGAGGAGGTCTTTTTTGCCAATAATTGGCCATATCTTTTTAAAACACACATATAATATATTAGAATGCTATATTTTTGTAACGCTCTCGGTGAGATCTTTTCGATTCTTGAACAAAATATAGTACGTTTCATTTAAAAAAATGTAAGTTTGTGCTGCTACGTGGTTTTAGAACACCCTGTAGAATCGAAAGAATTTTCAAAATGTGCCCTCAGTAACTGTATTAGCTCACACAAAACCTTAAAGTTTTATCTCGTACCACAACGATGTAATCCTCCGATGTCAGAAGATTGCCCCACCCTGTATATATATATATATTGTTACGCGAGCTACTGCAATAATATTCTCACTTAGTGCCCCCAGTGGAATCCCCGTATGAGACGACTATGGCTCCTCCGCCCAATTTTCGAGAAGCATCCAGAATACGAAACATCGAGAATATCCAGTGAACCCGCCAGAACGCCGAAAGATTTCTAGAATTACGGCGCGTGAGTATAAATAGGCCACAAGCATCGCCGCAGGCAATCAGTCAATCAGTCAGTGTTGATACCGAAAGAAAGTAATCGCGCCTCGATAAAGTGTTTATTAAGAAACTCTCATATAAATTATAATTAGTGTGTTTAGTGTATCACATAAATTATTAAATAAGGACTGAATTACATATAAATCTGTAAATATAAATTAATTGTAAATATAAATTAGAATAAACGTTACATTGGTGTCAGATGTGGGGTTAAAAAATAAATAAATAAATAAATAAATATACAGGAAGATGGCGAAGAAACTTTGTGAATTAAAAGTTTCAGAGCTTCAAAGAGAGTTGGAGGATTACGAACTGGACACAAGTGGGGTCAAGTCAGTGTTAGTGGAACGACTAAAAATAGCTATGATTAACAATGGATTGGACCCGGAAACGTTTGAATTTACCGACGAAGCGTCCGCCTCTATATGGAAAACAAAATGTCGGACATGGAAAATAAAATTTCGACGGATATAAAAAACGAAATTTCATCCATGGAAAGTAAACTTTCGGCGGACATGGAAAATAAAATTTCGACGGATATAAAAAACGAAATTTCATCCATGGAAAGTAAACTTTCGGCGGACATGGAAAACAAAATGTCGGACATGGAAAATAAAATTTCGACGGACATGAAAAATGAAATGACATCCATGAAGACTGATATTTCTGCCGTGGAAGAAAAGATTAAAAGAATGGAGCAAGAAATGAAACAAAAAATCAAAGAAATCGAAAGGAAGACTAGTAATAAACCGGATATTACAACTAGGCAAGCCCCGAATAACGACGAACTGGCAGAGAAAGTAGAGTTGAAACCGAAAATGGAAAACGATATTAACAGCCGAGTGAAACTGCCAACATTCGATGGTAAAACGTCATGGCCGAACTATCTCAAGCAATTCGAGGCGGCATCAAAGGCAAACAACTGGAGTGAGAAGGAAAAAGCGTTAAATTTAACTCTTGCCCTTAGAGGAGACGCTATGGATATCCTCCAGACCATTCCAGGGGAAGAGGCCGAAGATTTTGAACAACTCAAAAAGCGATTGAATATGAGATATGACCTGGAACACCTGGAGCATCTGTACCAGTCGCAGCTGAAAAACCGCAAACAAAAACGCGACGAAACTCTGCAAGAATTCGAAGCAGACATTGCGAGGTTGGTGCGGTTTGCCTATCCATCGGCACCGGAGAATGTCATGGAATGCTTAGGGGTACAGACATTCATCGACGGAGTTCGTGACCATGAAATGCAGAGAACTCTACGCTTGGCTCGGCATAAGACACTGGTCGACGTACTCTCTGCAGCCTTGGAGTACGAAGCAGCTACACAGGCTTCCGGAGTATACGGCAAGGTGAGGGCTGTAGCAGACGAAGAAGTTGAGAGCAAGCTCGACCAGATTTTCAACATGATGAAAAGCATCTCAAATGGAAAACTGAAAGCTGTGAGATGCTGGAATAGTGGAGAAATGGGACATGTACGCAGTTCGTGCAAGCGACTGAGAACTGCTACAAACAGAGATGCCCAGCAGGAACAACTAGGAAGGGTCGACCTTCAGAGGGCGGCTTCGACCCGAAGACCTTCCAAAGACCCTCTCATCCTAATAGCCTCTCTGAAATGTCGCGATGATAGTGTATACGTGGATGGTGAAGTTAATGGAAGGAAGTATACACTATTGGTGGACACTGGAGCAACGAGGACTATTATCCGCCCCGAGACTGTCAACACCCGGAAAAGACTTTTACCGACGAGACTGCGACTCAGGACTGCCACAGGTGAAAGCGCCAATGTCCATGGAGAACTACCGGTGCAATTGGGAATTGGCGCAGAGAAGTTCACCCATACTGTCGTTGTCGCTGATATCGAAGAGGACATAATACTCGGAATGGATGTTATGAACCTACATGGCTTCCAGCTAGATTTCAAGAACCGAGTGATTAGAGTAGGTTCTGAGGAGGTATTCCTTCACCCACATGAGGATAAGACTGTTCAGGTAGCCGTACAGGAGGATACAGTTGTACCCGGAAGGAGTGAATTTTTCACTGTGGCAAGGCTACAAGGAACCGTCGAAGAAGGAACACCGGTCATGATGGAACCGTGGAACCACGATGAAGAGGTTGGTCGAGGAATCCTGGTTGGAAAAGGGTTAGTCATGACTGCCGAAGAAATACCTGTACGCATTATAAATGTAAATGACCATCCAATAACCATGAAGAAGGATACCAAAATTGGAACTTGCGTACCAGTGGCGTCGATAATTCATCAAACAACAACCTCCAATGATGCCAACAATAAATTTGAACAAATGATAGCAGTGGCTGGACAATCCCTTAGCCTTCAAGGGAAGAAAAAAATCAGAGAACTCCTGCTACAATACCGATCTCTTTTTGTACCAAAAGGAGGAAAGACAGGAAGAACATCTGCTGTCAAACACAAAATTGACACCGGCGACGCTAAACCGATAAGACAATCGGCTCGACGGCTACCACAGGCCAAAAGAGAGGAAGCGGAGAGAATTGTTCGCGAGATGGAAAAGGACAAGGTAATAGAACCTTCTACCAGCCCTTGGGTCTCTCCGGTAGTCCTGGTAAAGAAGAAGGATGGAACCACGAGGTTTTGCGTGGACTACCGGCAGTTGAACAATGTTACAAAGAAAGATAGCTATCCTCTGCCGAGAATCGACGACACTCTGGATACGCTGGCCGGTAGCAAATTGTTTTCCACCTTGGACCTGAAGTCTGGATATTGGCAGGTAGAAATGGATCCAGCCGATAGAGAAAAGACAGCGTTTACCACCGGATCTGGTCTATGGCATTTCACCGTTATGCCATTTGGGCTGTGCAATGCCCCCGCAACGTTCGAAAGACTGATGGAAAACGTATTGCGAGGGTTGTCCTGGAAGACATGCTTAGTGTACCTTGATGACATCATAGTCTTGGGAAGGACACTCGAAGAACATCGAGAGAATTTGGAAGGCGTCTTCAAAAAGGTTGCAAGCTGCCCAACTGATGCTCAACCCCAAGAAATGTCAACTATTTCAGAACAAAGTCAATTACCTAGGCCATGTAGTCAGCAAGGATGGTGTAGCTGTAGACGAAGAAAAAGCTGCTGCCGTACGAAAGTGGCCAAGACCCACCGACAAGCACCAAGTTAGAAGCTTCCTTGGACTCTGTACATACTACAGGCGATTTATAAAGAAGTTTGCAGATATCGCTAAGCCCTTGACACGACTTACAGAGGAAGCAAGGGAGTTTCGCTGGGACGAAGATTGCCAAACTTCGTTCGAAACCTTGAAGAAGCACTTGACTACTGCACCTATACTCGGTTATCCACTACCAGAGGGAGAATTCATACTAGATACTGATGCTAGCAATGTTGGAATTGGAGGAGTGCTATCACAGGTTCAAGGAGGACAAGAAAAAGTTCTGGGATATTTTAGTAAAGTCCTTTCCAAACCAGAACAAAACTACTGCGTCACAAGAAGAGAGCTCCTAGCAGTAGTGAAGTCCGTGGAGCACTTCTATCAGTATCTGTATGGGAAGAAATTTGTGATCAGAACCGATCATGCAGCACTTAAGTGGCTTATGCAATTCAAGAACCCTGAAGGTCAAATCGCTAGATGGATCGAGCGGCTCCAAGAATATAATTTCACTATTGAGCATAGAGCCGGAATAAGCCACAGAAATGCAGACTCCCTCTCTAGAAGACCATGCCCTGCAGAGTGCTCTCACTGCAGCAAAACAGAAGCTAAGGAAGCTGCGATTCGAAGAACCACGGTGACCACCGACGAATGGACACCAGAGAAGTTGGAAGAGGAACAAGAGAACGATCCCGACTTGAAGAAAATCCGACATTGGAAAAAGGAGAACTGTCGACCTACTTGGCAGGAGATTTCAAGGTACTCGCCAACGATGAAATCGTATTGGGCCCAGTGGGACTCGCTGGTTTTGGAAAACGGTTTGCTACAGCGAGTAATCGAGAACGATGAGGGTTCCGAAAGTAGAAGACAGTTGGTGATTCCAAGAACAAGGATAGCAGAAGTACTGCGGAAATTACACGACAGTCCGTCAGGAGGACATCTAGGTGTGAAGAGGACCCTCCAGAAAGTGCGAGAACGGTTTTATCGGATGCACAGTTCCGAAGATGTGAAGGACTGGTGTAAGAAGTGCACTACCTGTGCTACGACCAATGGACCGCACGGGAGAAGAAAGGCCCCTATGAAGCAGTACAATGTCGGAAGCCCTTTTGAACGCATTGCCCTGGACATTGCCGGACCGTTTCCACCGACAGCAAATGGCAGCAGGTACATTTTGGTGGTGATGGACTACTTCACAAAATGGGTAGAAGCGTATGCCATTCCAAACCAAGAAGCCGCAACGGTTGCCGATGTGCTTGTGAAAGAGTTCATTTGCCGATATGGAGTGCCCCTGGAAATACACAGCGACCAGGGCAGAAACTTCGAAAGCCAGCTGTTCCAGGAAGTTTGTGAAAAGCTCGGCATGAAGAAAACAAGAACTACGGCTTTGCACCCACAGTCGGACGGAATGGTAGAGCGAATGAACAGAACCCTTGGCAAATACCTGTCTAAAGTAGTATCTAACCATCAGCGAGATTGGGACCAATATCTCTCGCTATTCGCGATGGCCTACAGATCCGCCATCAATGAGTCCACCGGCCAAACACCAGCAAGAGTTCTGTTCGGACGCGAAATGAGATTACCCTGCGACCTTGAATTTGGATGCCGACCCGGAGAAGACATAGCTGGTGAAGATTACGTGACCCAGCTGAGAAAAAGAATGGATGACGTACACGTGCTGGTTCGATCGAATCTTCAGATCGCTAGCGATAGGATGAAGAAAAGGTACGATACGCAAGCTACGGAAGGAGGTTTCCACGAAGGAGACAAAGTCTGGCTGCATAACCCAAGAAGACAAAAGGGTTTTTCTCCAAAGTTGCAGAAAGCTTGGGACGGTCCGTACCTCGTAAAGAAAAGAATCAACGATGTCATCTATCGTATCAGCAAGATCCCAAATGGAAAGCCAAAGGTGGTACACCGTAACCGATTAGCGCCATTCGAGGGTGACCACGATGAGGAAGTAAACCAGCTTCAGGAAGTAGCCGATCCTGCTTTTGTAGAAGTCATGGGTGCTTATGGTGGTACCGGAAAAGCAAGATTCGGCGTCACCACTGAGAGACGACAAGACCTGCTTACCGTTCCGGAGGAATACTCACTGGCAATAAACATCCCTGCCAGCGTAACCGATGCGCGTGGACTGGCATCTCTGTTTATAAAGAAGAGTGGTGCACGACCTTTGGTAAACCAGTTACCAGTACCAGGTAAAGCTTTGAAGCTGCAAAATGGCTCCCGCTACAATTTCCACCTAGTGACGAGGAACACTTTCGACGAAAGACCAACGTACGAGGATGTCTGGGAAGCATTACGAAGCCTGAGGGAGCATGTGCTTGAATTGAACGTGCATAGGCTAGCCATGCCCAAGATTGAATGTAGGCATTTAGATTGGCGAATAATCCGTAACATGGTAGAAGTAATCTTCCGAGACACCGAAGTGCAGGTACTGGTTTGCGGCCATGCTCGGGAGACACAGCCAACAGAGAAGACGGTCGCATGTTACTTCCATACAAATGGAAAATGCAACAAGGGGACCAGTTGCCGATACAGTCATCTCGTTCCAGTTTCCTAGCTAGTTCCAGGAGGAACTGTTTTTTAAGGAGGGGGCAATGTTACGCGAGCTACTGCAATAATATTCTCACTTAGTGCCCCCAGTGAAATCCCCGTATGAGACGACTATGGCTCCTCCGCCCAATTTTCGAGAAGCATCCAGAATACGAAACATCGAGAATATCCAGTGAACCCGCCAGAACGCCGAAAGATTTCTAGAATTACGGCGCGTGAGTATAAATACCACAAGCATCGCCGCAGGCAATCAGTCAATCAGTCAGTGTTGATACCGAAAGAAAGTAATCGCGCCTCGATAAAGTGTTTATTAAGTGACTCTCATATAAATTATAATTAGTGTGTTTAGTGTATCACATAAATTATTAAATAAGGACTGAATTACATATAAATCTGTAAATATAAATTAATTGTAAATATAAATTAGAATAAACGTTACAATATATATATGTCTAACTATTATTGTGGGGGATATATCCTTCTATCGTTAAAGCGTCCATACATTCTGGAATCGCATTCAATAGAGTGTCCAAGTGCGTACAGCGTCCGTATGCGGACGCTCTATGCACACCCCTTGTAATAATTTGTCCAGGGACTTGAAATTACGTCACGAACCTACCAACAAAATTTATGGGGGACGCTTTTTTGATCATGAAATTAACGAAAATATACAGTTCTCGAATATATTTAGTTCGCGCAACTCTCCGGCAGAGTCGCTAGGAGTATTAAGTTGTATATAGAGTATACATTTTATCTTGATAGTTATTCGCGCTTAGAGCGTCCCGAGATTTGACAACACTGCAGTTTCAGTAGAACGTTAAATTGCTTATATTGTTGAATGCAACAGTTAGAAAAATACATTTCTGGTACATTACTCATCTCTGAGTATTCTCTCAAATACACGCTCTCGTCTTTAGAGCGTCACGTCAACCACTCTCCTCTAACTAGTCCAGGCATTACACACCGAAAATCGCCTTTTTGCGATAATCGCTGGTATCAGCTTGAAACTTTGTATAAAGGTTGCAAAAAATACGTACAATAAAATAGTACTAACCCGCAAATGCAAAACCTTGCACAACATTGTTTAAATGACCATATTGTGCTATTTTCTAGTACAATTACTCGTTCATTCGTGAATATCTTTTTTGCTCTTGATTATGAAGAAAAAATGTTAAATACTTTTTTTTTGTCTTCTAAAAACGAACAATATGAAACCAACCGCGTCGAAAAATATTGATTAGATCAAAAGTTATTGATGATTAAGTTTACATAAACATTAGTTTGATTAAACACTATTAGATTATTTTGTTAACAATGACAATATCCTGTAATTGTGCTTAATTACTGTACTCCGTCAACAGATCACGTGTGCCAAACCCGCAATCGGTAAGTTGAATAGTTAATGAGTTATAGCGTTATAAACAAATTGACGTAGCATTTGTTTACAATAAACCTGTACCACTTTGTCACTCTCCCTGTATGACGCTGATTTTTTCTAAGGTAGATTACGTACGGTGTAATCGAGCGGCGTCGTTATTTTTTCAAAAATTGCAATTGCACGGCCAAAATAGGGTTTTTCTACAAATAACAACAAAAAAAGTATACTTTGTTTGACGCACGCGCATCTACTCAGGTTTCAATATTTCCAGATTTTCGACAACGGGAATAGATTTCTCTCGTCGCGAGGTATGAAATTAAAAAAAAATCATCCAAATATCTTTATTGGATCCCAAGAAAAGTCGACTTTAAGTAGCACCGTTCAATTTGAATGCTACGTCAATTTGTTTATAACGCTATAAATCATTAACTATTCAACTTACCGATTGCGGGTTTGGCACACGTGATCTGTTGACGGAGTACAGTAATTAAGCACAATTACAGGATATTGTTGTTGTTAGTACTATTTTATTGTACGTATTTTTTGCAACCTTTATACAAAGTATACCAGCGATTATCGCGCTAAACTCTAAATCGCCTGGACTAAATAGAAGAGAGTCCGATACATTAACGTAAGTAAAGGTTTAGATATGAGGTAGGAAGGTCAGTGAGCTGGCGCATTTCTTTATTAATAGTATTCTACAGTGAACGGCTAAATTATGGAATATTATCATTATTTCGAGAACCGTCGAGTTTTAAGGGAAATCCCGAAACATGAGGATTTTTGTTTTAAAATACCCATGTTATAACGTACATGGAGTAGGGATGACGTCACCGGTGTAGGTGTAGTGACGTAATCGTTAATTTTTTTAAATAGAAATCGGTATAATGTGACACCTCATTTGAACGAGAATTTAATTCCTTATTCAACTACATTACTTTTTCAACTAAAATAGTTTTTTAAGAGTACGAAAACAATTTTTTTAATTTAAATTCAACCAAATTTCAACTAATGATTTAATTAATAATGTACTTTAAAGTAACCAAATTATGCATAACAATTATTTTAAATTAAATGTTCGAAATGCCATCCATCGGTTTCTTGACAATATGCGAATCTACGGACACATTCATCAAGTACATTGCGGATGACTTCTGGAGTAATTAGACTCTTTTCATGCCTAATTCTATCTTTCAAGTCCTGTAAGTTTTGGGGTCTATTGACATAAACTTTTGATTTTATGTAACCCCACAGGAAAAAATCTAGAGGTGTTAGATCTGGTGACCTTGCTGGCCACTCTATAAAACCTCGTCTTCTGATCCACCTCCCGGGAAAGTAATTATTTGAAAATTGACGTACTTCACGTGCGTAATGCGGAGGGGATCCATCTTGTTGAAATCAGATATTTTCACTAGGTAAATTTGGATTATTGGCATTTGGATACATGTTAGCAAGGACCGGTATAAGTTGATTTCTCAAAAAAGTTAAATAGCGTCTTCCTGTTAGATTTTCTTCAAAGAAAAAAGGGCCAATGATTCTGTCATTGATGATCCCTGCCCATACATTCACTTTCTGAGGATATTGCGTGTGTGCCTCAGTCATCCAATACGGGTTTTCTTGACTCCAATATCTGCAATTTTGACGATTCACGGTACCATGTATAAAAAATGTTGCTTCATCGGAAAAAAGGATTTGATTGATGAAAAGTGGATTGGGGATACATAAATCCTGCATAATTTCAGAAAATTGAAGCCGGTGATCGGGATCGTCGTCGTTTAATTCCTGATGTAGTTGAATTTTGTAGGGATGGTATTTTTCTTTTTTTAAAATATGTAATACCGATCTTTGGGAAACTTCAGCATATTCACCCATTTGTGTTGAACTACTGTGAGGATTGTCATGTACATTTAATAAAATATCAAGTTTCACATTGTCTTCAATTTTAGGACGCCCAGCGTTTGGAATATGTTTAACGTGCCCAGTTTCTCCAAATTTTCGGACTATTTTACTTACTGTTGATTGGCTGATGGGTCTGACGGGATATTTTGCGTTGAATAAATTGCATACCTCGTTCTGTGTTCTTTTTTTATCTCCGCATCCGCTAAGGATTAATATTTCTATGCGTTGTGATTCATTTAGGTGAGCCATAATTTACTATTCAAAAGTAAAAATTACAATTGACAACTGATAACAATTCACAAAATCAAAACATTTACTACAATAAATATTACAGTAACTATGCCACTATTACTTGCTTGAATTAACATATGACAAAAAGTTTCAGTGTTTATGAGAGAACTTTTTGTGTCCAATACTTATTTTTGCTTTTTTTAAGTATTTCAGAAAGTCATGGATTCAAGCATTAATTGTAATTTGATTGAATTTAAATTAAAAAAAATTGTTTTCGTACCCTTAAAAAATATTTTAGTTAAAAATGTAATGTCGTTAAATAGATAATTAAATTCTCATTCAAATGAGGTGTCACATTATACCGATTTTTATTCAAAAAAATTAACGATTACGTCATTACACCTACACCGGTTACATCATCCCTACTCCATGTACGTTATAACATGGGCATTTTACAACAAAAATCGACCTGTTTCGGGATTTCCCTTAAAACTCGACGGTTCTCGGAATAATGATAATATTCCATAATTTAGCCGTTCACTGTATAATTAATTATTGAGTAGGACATTATATACAAACTATTCTCGGTCATCTAAAAGACAAGTATAATGTCAATATTCGGGATCGCCGAGTTGTACCAGAAGATATCAGGTAGGTATAATCCTACCGCCGAGTTGTACCAGCGAATTTCCTAGGAGGTTTAACGATTTAAAAATAAAGTCTAATGACTAATGACCTTAACAATTTTATAGTTGTAGTTTTTATCGAGAAGGGCAAGGAAAATCATTGAAGAAGCTATACAGTGTTAAAAAAATGGCTTCATCAATGATTTTCCTTGCCCTTCTCGATAAATTAATCAGAGATCTGTTTTAATCAAGACAGAAATTCTAAATAGTGGGGCATAGAAAAAATTATTTTATTTGCCATAGATTAATAATATTTGGGTATAGCACAAAATTCTATTACGGTCTTGTTTGTACATGTAAATATTGAATTGTTTCACAAACTGCCACAACGTAGCTCATGTGGCGCCCTCTAGGAAATACATCAAAACGGATATCATATTACGATTTCTCATGCCTTAAAACCCACATCGCTTAATTTTTACGTTTGTATATCCAAAATTTTTCAATTTACTGAGAAAAAACATCTTTTACATTTAAACTTTGCCACCCTGTATTTTTTCCATTATCAGTATTCGATTAAAGCAAGTTGCAAGAGATTGTAATATTTTCAGGCCAAAAATCTCCCATTTCACTTTGGACCATTACTTACGGACCACCCTGTATATAATACTTCATTTGGAATGGCAAATCAGCAGGAACCAACTGAAGGACTCATTGGAAAACCAACAACAGGTTGATATGACATAATTTCATTAGATTAATAACAAAAAATTCAATTTTTTTTAACAACAGAAATATTAGTACAAGGGCCAAAAGTTATTCCTTTTCCTATATACAATATTGATGTATGAAGCATAAAAGTAGCCGATATCGCCAAGAGGCAGATTTTATAAGTATTCATGAATATATAGGATGTTCCAAAATTGATTGAAGAACCCAACTAAACCCAAGTAAATATAGGGACATCCATTCTTTTTTAAATAATCAATTGTTTTAGCTGAAAAATCTTTGAAGTTAAAAAAGTGATTTTCAACACCCTGGAATTTAGAAACTATAACCATTTGACCCCAAGTGCTATAGTTTTTCGAAATCAGCTCTTGGAAGAGAGTCGAAAGATATTAAGAAATACAGGGTGTTACATAAAAAATATGTGTTTGTTTCGTCACTGAATTTTAGAGCGGACTATATGCATGAATATTTTTAAAATCTGGTCCCTGACGATATCTACTTACTCTTTTGTTAATAATGTTGTTTGTTGGCACTAAGGATAAACGAGATACCTAGCTCCGACTGATGTATTAGATTATTTGAACCAGTTGATGTACCCACATGACTTCACCTTATGCACGAGGCTATTAGTTTTCACCCAAAATTTGTTTTCTAATACTTTACTTGAAAAAAACTGGGAAAACATTTTTTTAATAACAAAAATTTCATAACACTACATCAAGAAATGGATTCCGCGTATTAAAATACATGATGCTGCATAATTTTTTTCATACATTCAATATAAACCAAAATTTACAATTTTTGGGTCAGGACTGCAAAATGTTTAACATGCATCTCAATTACTTACTACATTTGAATTCTTTCATTTTATATTGTAGATAATATACAGGATTAAAGCTGAAGAAAATTCCCAAAAAAAATTTGATTCCGATTTCGGAGAAATTTTGTATAGGAGGTTTTTTGATACAAAAATTCCAACAAATTTGTCAATTATTCGTTAAAAAAATTATTTCGAGTGGAAAATTGAGAAAACTGCATGAAAATGGAATTTTCCGAAAAACTGTAAATCAGATTTTAATCATTTACGAACTTAGCCTCAGTCTTTATGTTCTGAACCTACTTATAAAATTTCATTGAAAAATTCGGTAGTGTTTTTGTAACCTACAATTTTAAGGAAATAAATTATTTATCTTCGCAGGAAAAATATTAGTTCACAACTAGGGTTAAAACTTTTCACCGACAATACTCGTGTCCTGAATGATCACAAATGTCACAAAAAATCATATTTTTTGTAACTTCCTACATAAATAGCTATTCTTCAACTAGTACCTACCTAACAAACACCATATAAAATAATAACTATCATGTAATTCTGAAATTAATGCAATTTTGTGAAGAAATTGTCCATTTGAAGATTTATTTAAGTTCACTGTCTTCAATATTTTGAGTGTTTGTAACTTGTTAAATGAATACTTCTGAAATTTCATTGCAATAACATAATATGGATCCCTCCTACTTACAATAACCACATTATATCTTATTTGCCTTCCTATTTTCTGTAAATAGCAGATATGCACTTACTGCGGCAACAACGCAATAACAAAATTGACGCCCTAAACGCTATCATATATACGTAATGCTGAATATAAGAGACGCCCAATTGTCCATCGACTGAAAGGGCGCCACAATGTTGGGAAAATATACAGCAATGTTGTGTTTTCCGTGCCAAAATCATTTTTGCCATTTATTTTCACCATCCTTTATCTATATCAAAAAGTATTCAGCTCAATTAACACTATATCTGCAGAAAACAACGTCGGACGCCATAAAGCACATTTTTGTCTGGACGCTTTAACGATAGAAGGATATATATAATATATATATATATATATATATATATATATATATATATATATATAAATATATATATATATATATATATATATAAATATATATATATATATATATATATCCTTCTATCGTTAAAGCGTCCATACATTCTGAAATCGCATTCAATAGAGCGTCCAAGTGCGTCCGTATACGGACGCTCTATGCACACCCCTCGTAATAATTTGTCAAGGGACTTGAAATTACGTCACGAACCTACCAACAAAATTTTTGGGGGACGCTTTTTTGATCATGAAATGAACGAAAATATACAGTTCTCGAATATATTTAGTTCGCGCAACTCTCCGGCAGAGACGCTAGGAGTATTAAGTTGTATATAGAGTATACATTTTATCTTGATAGTTATTCGCGCTTAGAGCGTCCCGAGATTTGACAACACTGCAGTTTCAGTAGAACGTTAAATTGCTTATATTGTTGAATGCAACAGTTAGAAAAATACATTTCTGGTACATTACTCAACTCTGAGTATTCTCTCAAATACACGCTCTCGTCTTTAGAGCGTCACGTCAACCACTCTCCTCTAATAGCGCCGAATTAAGAGAGTCCGATACATTAACGTAAGTAAAGGTTTAGATATGAGGTAGGAAGGTCAGTGAGCTGGCGCATTTCTTTATTAATAGTATTCTACAGTGAACGGCTGAATTATGGAATATTATTATTATTTCGAGAACCGTCGAGTTTTAAGGGAAATCCCGAAACAGGTCGATTTTTGTTGTAAAATACCCATGTTATAACGTACATGGAGTAGGGATGACGTCACCGGTGTAGGTGTAGTGACGTAATCGTTAATTTTTTTAAATAGAAATCGGTATAATGTGACACCTCATTTGAACGAGAATTTAATTCCTCTTGTAACGTTAATTTCGTTCACTTTACTTCCCTCGATTGAATTAATAAATTATCGTATGGGCGGCGAATAGCCAGTCCTTTCTCATACCCAACACCGAGAAATGTTTCAAGGCTGAATATATTTATTGTCGACGAGAGTCGAAATCAACGTTTCTATGCGCGCTGATCGAGGTCCGTCTGTCGGGAAAATAGTCACTTCTATCTTGAAATTCCCACTTCGATCTCGTGTCTCTTCTTCTACCAATTATAAATCAAATATGAATCAAGAATTCACTACTGAAAGGTAAATTCCTATCCTGGTCAAAGCGTATGAGCGTGACACGAACATGAGACGTAAGTCGGTGGTCGTTCACATGATTTCGTGTATTTAAACAAGTGGCAAAGGGGTTTCGTTCTTCTTTCCGGCGAACATGTGCTATTGAAGCCTTTCTGGCTTATCTTATCTTATCTTAGAAGTGCATTCATTTGAGTGGTAAGTCATTTCGCTTAAATGTATAACTAACTCTCCTTTCTTAATAGCTTCTACCTTCCTATCTTTATTATGTAGCAATGTCATTCCAGTGCCAGGAATAATATATATCGATATGAATTTGTTTTTTTTTCTTTCAGGTTTTTTTTATATTATCTATTTAAAAATATCTATTTAAAAATATAGACATATTTAAAATATGTATGTATTTACCGGTGCAGAATCGGTTATTCGATTTTATCGTTTTCATTTATTTATTTCATTTATTGCTTTCTTTGAGTATTTCTTTTATCTAAAAAAATACAGGATGTATGAACCACGTTGTCAAATAATTTCTTTAATATCAAATATTATCTGTATTGTAATATCATACTTCAGACATCCTGGATTTTAGTTAAATTGGAAAATTGTTCCTGATACTATATTTGTTCCCCAGCACTTTACCTGGAGCACTTTACCTGGGATACTTTATCCGGGATACGTTACCTGGAATACTTTATCCGGAATACTTGACCTGGGATACTTTACCTGGGATACTTTATCTGGTACCAGAAAGCTACCTCCAACTTTAACTACAAGTTTTTTTTCCTACAACATCTACAAGCTTCTCTGCAAGTGTTTCTACAACTACAACAAGAACAGGAAAGTACAATAGTTCTGGAATTGCTCTCCAACACAACATATGTCATACTACTACTAAAATTAACTAGTCAATTTTTTTTAATTTCATCTTTTTGTTTAATAAATATACAACTTGTAAATTTAATAACGTTGTTCATATAGTTTTTTCCCTTCCAATCTTCCAGGATTTGTCGCTATAATGCAGATGTGAATAACAAATAAACTAGTATTATTCAGAGTGGCGCCCACTTACCTTTCCTAATTTTCATAATTTATCTTTATTTCACCTTAAATAAATTTCAAGTAGAATTACCCGAGAACCGGTAAGACTACTCTCTGAGTTTGTACTAGTTTGGTCCCAGAATCTGCACCTGAGGTGCTCTCTAAACTGAGTAGCCGTTGCAAATTGTCGCCCAACCTTGTTGGAGGCGTTGCAAAGTGGCATTACCTCGTTACGAAACAAATTGGCACCCGAACGTGTGTGGGCCTTGTTTTACACATCTGCTTTATAATAATAAATCTTGAAACTTGGAAGTTTGGACAGTAGTTGAAGTCAGAAGCAATCACTTTAATATTCTATATATATATATATATATATATATATATATATATATATCTTTTTTCACTTATCGTATTATTTATCTTTCTATCTTTTACTTATCATATCGTTCATATGTTGAGTTGGTAATATCTATTTTTATTATCGTTTATCTAACATATCTTTAGAATTTTATCGTATATCTTCACGTATCGTACCTATAAAATTTCTTTTTCGTCAATATCAACAGTACTCGTTTTTTCTCTTTTATCTTATATTTTAATACCGTCAATTAACGTATAATAACATGGCTCGCATTTTCAAATTAAATGTTGATTATCTTTTATCTCATGAATTGGATTACGAACTTTCTTATCGTGGCTTGGAAATCCCTTCACTGGTTACAGAGAAGAGGAAATTATTACGCGGTGTTCCAACACAGGAAGTATCTATGAGGAGTTCGATTTCATATGTTGAACTTCCTTTTATTACCGAAATTACAGGTATTAAGATGTCTTTTGCCGACTTGAAGAAGAAGGTTCAAGATTTTGTTGGAACTTCTTCGGATGTCGAGTACCGAAGATTGACTTGCCGTCTAACTCACCTCACTCAACGTACTTTTCGTGTAACTTGCGAGGAGGACGAACAAGAGCAAGTAAAGAAACATTTAACAACAGAAATATTTTGTTTAGAAGGTGAATTAGATAGCAAAATCAATGTTATCGATTCAGACAGACAATCCACTCCAGTAAATACAAGTCAAAGTTTTTCTTTTTCTAAACCTGTACCTGTACATAAATGGGGGATGGAATAGATTCCAAAGAATCTGTACTTGGATTTTTAGAACGCGTAAATTGCCTCAAACTTTCGAGAGGTATCACAGATGCTGAATTGTTTTCTAGCTCAGTTGATTTATTTAGTGATCAGGCTTTTAATTGGTATCTTATTAACAGATGCAAAGTTCAGAATTGGGAACAATTAGTGACCAAATTAAAATCCGATTTCTTACCGTATAACTACCAAGATGATTTACTGGAGGAAATCAAAGCTAGAAAACAAGGTCAACATGAACGAGTTACCTTGTATATTAACGCCATGTGTGGTTTGTTCAACCGTCTTGATGACAAACCAAGTGAAAGTGCCATCATTCGTATTATTCGTAGAAATCTTTTACCTCATTATGCACAACCATTAGCTTTAATTGATATTGATACTGTTGAGATTTTGACCGAAAAATGTAAACGACTAGAGGAAACATTAACTTGGGACCAACAGTTCACTGCTAATCATAAAAGCAGTCAATATTTACTTGAACCAGATTTGAGCATACCTAGTACCTCTTTTTAAGGATAATTCTTGTTTTAAACAAACACGAAAAAATCTCTCTGTAGTATCTTCTACCTGGACTTGCTGGAATTGCAAACAAGCAGGTCATATGTATTATAACTGTCAAGTTCCTAGGAAACTGTTTTGTTTTGGTTGTGGACATCCCGATACAGTAAAAACGAAATGTCCAAAGTGTTCAAAAAACGAACCAAGCGGTGGTCGAGCTTCCCACTCTACCACAGTCGCTCAGAAATCGGGAACATCAGGAAAATCCAGCACCAAAGTAAAACCAAAACCTCAGGAAAACCCTACAAAAGACAAAAATTGAGCTTATCTCAAATAAATCCTGTAAATTCCAGTTCTGCAAGGAAAATTTCTCCTTCTATCTTAGAAAAGGTTCCTACTGTAAGTCACTCCGACTGGAATTCATGGCTTTTATTTGTCAGAAAATTCTATAAATCAAATTCAAGATCAAATTCAATAGTTTCAGACTCGAAGCATAAGTCTTTAGCAAAGGTAGGGTCACTGTTGTATAACATGGAAAATGATAATCGACCTTATGTCGATATCATAATTTTTGATAAAACAATTTCTTGCCTTGTTGATACTGGTTCAAATATCTCATTGATTGGTTCTCGTGCACTAGATTTTATTCATAACTTATCGATACCTATCTTAAACGATGATAACTTAAAAATATCCACTGCAGATGGCAAGTTGCAGGACGTTCTTGGTTATATCGAAACATATGTCATCAAAGTCAAGATATCTAGGCTTATGAAATTTTATCTAATACCTTCTGTTAAACATGACATTATTCTCGGTATGGACTTTCTTAAGATTTTTAATGTAAAAATAAATTTCTCTAAATTATCTTTAACTGGAAATTCTCTCTCGTTGGCTGTAGTCAATACAATTCGGGATGTATCTCATTTAACTCCTAATCAAACTGGTAAATTAAATCAAACTATTGATCTCTTCAAGACTATTAGTCCTTCAGATAAAATCGGCAAAACTCATTTGATAGAGCATTTCATTGATACCGGAAATTCCCCTCCCTTTAAACAAACCCAATATCCCTTACCTCAGGCAATGCAAGCTTACCTGGAAAAGGAAGTAGATACTTTGCTTGAATTAGGTGTAATTCAGGAAAGTAAATCTTCATATTGTAGCCCTATCTGGTTAGTTCAAAAGGGAGATGGTAAATATAGAATGTGTTTTGATGGACGTAAATTAAATAGTGTAACTTTAAATAAAGATGCTTATCCCTTACCTTCAATCGAAGTTATACTGAGTCAACTTCGAGATACTCGTTATATATCTAGTATCGATCTGAAGCAAGCATTTTATCAAATTCCGTTGGAGAAATCATCTCGGGAAAAAACAGCTTTTGCAGTTAAGGGTAAAGGTTTATTCGAGAATGTCACTACCCCTTTCGGTTTAGTCTCTGCTCCTGCTAGTATGTGTCGTTTGATCGATTTGGTCATTGGTCCTTCCTTAGAACCGTATTGTTTTTACTACCTGGATGACATCATCATTTGTACTCCTGATTTTGACAAACACATGGAAATTCTACAGAGTGTTTTTGAGAGATTACGAGATGCCGGCTTGACGGTGAATTTAGATAAATGTCAGTTTTGTCGTTCTTCCCTTAGATATCTAGGTTATGTAGTGGATGAAAATGGTCTTCGTACCGATCCTGAAAAGGTTTCTGCTATTTGTGAGTATCCTGTTCCGAAAACTGCCACTCAGGTACGTAGATTCTTGGGAATGGTTTCGTATTATCGACGGTTTCTTAAAGATTTTTCTTCCTTATCTGCTCCAATTTCTGATCTTCTAAGTGAGCGAAAGAAACACCAACCCATTACTTGGACACCCCAAGCAGATCAAGCTTTCGAAAAGGTGAAAACAGTCTTAACTACCGCTCCTATCTTAAGTAGTCCCGATTTCACCAAACCTTTCTTCCTTATGACAGATGCTAGTGATGTTGGGGTAGGAAGTGTTCTTTTTCAACTGGAAGATGGACTCGAACATCCCATAGCTTATATGAGTAAGAAACTCACAAAGGGTCAAAAGAAGTTCAGTACTACCGAAAAGGAACTGTTAGCAGTTTTGTTAGGGATCGATCATTTTAGGTATTATCTTATCGGTCGTCATATCACCGTAATTACCGATCATTCTTCTCTGGTTTGGTTGAATAACATGAAAAAACCTTCTCCTCGCTTGGCTAGATGGATATTGCAATTGTCGCAATACAACTTTTCTATCGTACACCGTAGATCTACCTGAACTGTAGTTGCGGATGCTTTATCTCGTATACCTGAAGTTAGTATTTTAGACTTATCTACCTTGCATCCTGATAAATGGTATAATGACATGATTTCTCATGTTCAGGATTTTCCGGAAAAATACCCAAGTTTTCGAGTTGAGAATAACATATTATATAAACATGTCTTTAATAAATTTGGACCAATTAGTAATATTTCCGACTGGAAAATTGTCGTTCCTACTAAAAATCGAAATGAAATTCAACATCATTTTCATGATAGTCCAACTTCTCCTCACTTCGGTGTTTTTAAAACATTAGAGAGAATTTCTGAAATTTATTATTGGCCGAATCTTAGAAAATCGGTTTATAAATATGTCACTCGTTGTAAAATATGTGCATCGTGTAAACCATCTAACTTACCCCAAGCAGGATTAATGGGACAATATCGTAATATTAACTTCCCTTTTCAATTAATATCGTGTGATCTTTTAGGGCCATATCCCCGATCTCGCAAAGGTAATCAGTTCGCACTTGTTGTAGTTGACTGGTTCACTAAATTCGTATTGGTTCATCCCTTACGTCAGGCTACCGCTCGTTCTATAGTGGATTTCTTAGAAAATCATGTTTTTCTCATTTTTGGAATACCTCAAATCGTTTCGTGTGATAATGGTAAACAGTTCACGAGTCATCTTTTCAAAAATCTCATGGAAAAATATTCAGTACAAAAGATATGGTATAATGCTATCTTTCATCCGCAAATTAATCATACTGAGCGCGTAAACAAATCCATTGTCACAGCTATACGATCTTATAGTTATGAAGATCATAGAACATGGGATGAAGAAATATATAAAATTGCTCAAGCAATTCGGCTGTCGAAACATGAGGTTACCGATTTCACCTCTTCCTTCCTTACTGTAACGCGTTTTCTTCCTCCTCGTACTTTACGTCGAAACAAAGTACCTGGACACGTCACAATTGACACCCCAAAACCGCGGATTCAAGTTTTATCTCGGGCGCCAGATTTTTAGCGTGGTTAACTCCACGGCCCCTTGACTTCCAGCGTCAAGAGTTCCAGGTAACCTCAGATGGAGGTACGGTCAGTTCCAGGGGTCTAGTTATTTCCAGAAAAAAAGGTCCGCGCTGGTCCTGAAATAAAAGTTAGTCTCCGGGCCCACACTACAGCAAAGCTAAATTCTTGCTACAAAACAACTATTCCACCATAGGAGTTTTCTAATTGGTAGTAGGTCAGTAAAACACAAAGGTTTGGTTAAATTAAAATCTATTACCTTCACAAATACTTACAAGGTCGGTAGCTGACCAAATCGTTACAGAAAAAGAAAAACAACAAAAAAAAACTATCCTGCGTAGCAGGCAACAATACCCTGGCATTTACAAAAAAAACCCATCAATATAAGCAAACTATTAACTAATTATACCAATACCATGCGTTTATTAGAGACGAAGCGGACAGGACATAAGCGAGAGAGGTTTATAAATATAAGCAATGTTTTTATATTCAACCGAAAACGGTAAAAGCAAGCTGACCTTTTCCAAAAAAAAAAAAAGTATTTTCAATAAGCAGGTTAATCATTGAAAGCAAGAAAACGGATTCCTGGTTGATGCTAGCAAGGTATACAACCACTTGCGATGCACCCGGTATGTAAACTGAACGTGAAAATTTGATTAAAATGTCTCACGGGATCGGAAAAGGAAGTACGGAAGGGTTCGATCCGTGAATGAAAATATCAATGAGCCCTGGCAGGACGCCTGGAAAACCTTAATATTTTGATTCAGCGGGCTTTAAGTTCTCGAATTGAAATATCAACGAGCCCTGGCAGGACGCCTGGAAAACTTCAATATTTCAACCGAAACGGGGTTTGGAAACGGGAATGAGTACGGAAGGGTTTGATCCGTGAATAAAAATATCAATGAGCCCTGGCAGGACGCCTGGAAAACCTTAATATTTTGATTCAGCGGGCTTTACGTTCTCGAATTGAAATATCAACGAGCCCTGGCAGGACGCCTGGAAAACTTCAATATTTCAACCGAAACGGGAATGAGTACGGAAGGGTTTGATCCGTGAATAAAAATATCAATGAGCCCTGGCAGGACGCCTGGAAAACCTTAATATTTTGATTCAGCGGCCTTTAAGTTCTCGAATTGAAATACCAACGAGCCCTGGCAGGACGCCTGGAAAACTTCAGTATTTCAACCGAAACGGGAACGAGTACGGAAATTAAAACTTAACTGTACGAGCTATCGTTATATTATTGACATACATTGACACTACTAAATCAGAATAATGCTTGTTTTGTAAAAATGAAATATGAATTATATTGAATGAATTTTCGCCTAACAATTATTGAAAAGACCAGCTTTGATTTTAAAATTATTATTTCCATAAAATCTTACCTTCGCAGCAAATACTTTGACTTGGAAATAAAAAAAAGAATATCAAAATTTACTATATTTAAAGACAAAAGCAAAACAAACTAACTACCAAGCAAACAACAAAATTCGGCGGACGGAGCGTTCAATGCTAGCGACTCTTATCTTCGCCAGCCTGCATTGAACTACCTGTCGACTCGCCGCTTAAGCCTTCCTCGATTCAGACTGCTTTCCACCTCTCTTGGTTAGTTCGACCTGCGCGCTACTTGTTTCGCGACAGTGGGGAACCATACCTGTTTACAATTATATCGCGGTTGGAATTTGAAATTTTAAATTAAAAATTGGAATGGATTTTTCTTAACAAAATACTTCTACACAGAAGTCATAGGATATCACGGATTATATACAATATTAAATGAAAATATATTCGGAAACTTAAAAATAACTATTGTCGGAAAATTAACTTCGTTACATCCCCCCCTTACTTCGAGAAAAAAAAAAATTAAAGGACGCGAGCATCGCTTGCGTACTTTACATTTTTTTTCCAATTACTTACTACCCTACAAACAAATTATCACTAAATTACAACTTAATACTAAATACAGTCTTTGTCACATGATCCGGACTTATCTTCTACGTAAGGGTTTTCAGCACCTGTAGCCTCTTCTACGGACTCCGGAGCTTGGTCCAAATCCTCGGGCTCGGATATCTCGGTGTAGGCGAGAGAAGCTCTCGCGTAAGCGGTTGAGACAGGGATCGGCACTCGGGGTGGTTCGTCGCACCGCGGTTTCATCCCGAAATAAACTAGTTAGCTGAGGGTTTTAAATCCTTAATGTGTATTCGGTTATATCGCTTGCCGTTTTCGTCTCGTAAATCATATACTACCGGAGAAACGACGCGGACAACTTCATAAGGCCCAGAGTATTTCGGGGCTAACTTCGCCGCTACATGATCAACAGCTGACGACAAAATATTTTCCTTTTTCATAACTTTGTCTCCCAAGCTGCATTTCCAGTCACGGCGACGTAAATTGTAATAATGACTTTGACTGGTGAATGCTCTGGAGAGATTTAAACGGACAAGATCAAAACACTCTTGTAATTTATCAAGTCTTAAGAGATGCGGTTTTGCATCTGCCTCGGCGGGATTTTCAGTCTCGTCAACTGGACTCGAATTGGCTTCAGGTTTATCTTCAGTTTCCCTCTTGAGAGATTTCGGAACGTCGGGGTCTCGTCCAAAATTTAGAAAGGCAGGTGAAAATCCGGTGGAATCGTGTTTGGAGTTGTTCATTGCAAACTTCAAATCGGCTAATCTTATATCCCAGTCCCGGTGATCTTGTTCGCAATATTGTGCAATCATTGTCTTCAGAGTGCGATTTGCTCTTTCAACCGGATTGGCTTGCGGGGTGTACGGTGGTGTAAAACGGTGTCGAATTCCCAGTTCTTTCAACATACTTTTGAACATCGTACTATTATACTGAGTCCCATTATCAGTTAACACTGTACGGGGACATCCAAATATAGTCAGTATTTCTTCATAAAATGCGGTACTGATGCTACTGGCAGTAGCATTCCTCAATGCTTTACATTGTACCCATTTGGTAAATCGGTCCTGGAACATTACAATATAGCAGTGACCCTTCTTACTTCGCGGCAATGGTCCAATGATATCGGAACTAACGGTATCCCATGGTCGTTGGTTTGGAGATGGGTGCATTTTTCCTGGAGGTTTTTGTTGTGACGGTTTGTACTTCTGGCATTGTAAACACCGGCGAACGTACTTGGTGATGTCTCGAAACATTCCAGGCCAATAGTACGACTTAGCAATACGGGTGATAGTCTTAGCAATTCCCAGATGCCCTGCATTAGGAGCATCATGATTCTCTTGGAGGACTCGGGTTCTGTCGGATTTTGCTATGCACAGTTTCCATGGATCACTCATCTCAGGTTCTCTTAAATCATTTATATCCCAGAAATGACGGTACAAACGGCCTTCTTTGATGCAGTAGTCAGGGAACTTGTCTGGTTCCTTCAGGACTTCTTCCTTTTTATTCCGGTACCATGAACATTCGGTGGGTACATCGGTCAGACAGAGTACAGATGGCGGGTCGGCCTCGGCGGTCATTGGAAGCGGATTTCTGGACAGGGCGTCGGCCACACGGTTTAGAGCACCTTTACGATACTGTATCTCGAAGTCATATTGCTGCAGAAAGATACTCCATCGCGCCAAACGTCCGGACGGACTAGCTATGGAATGTAACCATCTAAGGCTCTGATGATCGGTAACAACCGTGAAATGGTAGCCCTCTAAATAAGGACGCATCTTTTCAATCCCCCATACAATGGCAAGACATTCTTTTTCCGTGACGGAGTAATTTTTCTCGGCAGGACTCAAAGTGCGGCTTGCATACGCTACGACGTGTTCATGTCCATCCTTCTGCTGGGTAAGGGCTATTCCCAACCCATACTCGGAGGCATCGGTCTGTAGAGTGAACGGTATACTGAAATCGGGACAGCTTAATACAGGAGCTTCCGACAAGCAGGTTTTAATTTTAGTGAAAGCGGTTTCTTGATCTTCAGTCCATTTCCATCGCTGAGATTTGCGAAGCAACTTTGTTAACGGGGCCACCTTTTGCGAAAACGATGGCACAAACCTCCTATACCAGGATGCAACCCCCAAAAACCTTCTTAGTTCTCGGATATTTCTCGGGGCTGCAAACTTAATTATACTTTCGACCTTTTCTGGATCGGTACGGATTCCATCTCCAGTGACTACATGGCCTAAGTATTTCATTGATGGTAAACAAAAATGACATTTTTCCGGATTTAGTTTCAGTCGTGCTGCTCGTAATCGGCGGAACACTTCAGATAGATTTTCCAAATGTTGCTCAAACGTTTCCCCCAGCACGATTATGTCATCCAGATATGCAAATGCGTAAGGGTCCAAATCCGGACCTATTAACTGATCAACCAGTCTCTGGAATGTGGCTGGTGCGGAGTGTAAGCCAAATGGAAGAACCGTGAATTGAAACAATCCACGTCCCGGTGCGGTGAAGGCGGTGATGGGTTTGCTGTCGGGTGTTAACGGAACTTGCCAATACCCACTCTTCAGATCTAAACTGGAAATGTACTTGGCTTTTCGCAGTTTGTCCAGTATAGCATTGATAAATGGAAGGGGGTAGGCATCCTTCATTGTTACCTCATTGACCTTACGAAAATCAATGCAGAAGCGGTTTTTCCCATCCTTTTTCTTCACGATTACAATCGGAGAACTCCACGGACTTGTAGAGGGTTCTATTACTCCTTCTTTCAACATGGCGTCTATTTCAGTATTGCAAATTTCTTGCATTTTCGGATTCTGAGGTCGGTATCTCTGTTTGATCGGACGGGGTTGTAGCAGACGTATTTCATGCTCAACCAGTGTCGTTGGACCTTGAATCTTTTCAAATTGCGGTAACTCTTGGTTCAGAAAGGTATTCAGTCTGTCTGTCTGTTCTTTCGATAAATTTCTTTCAGTAAGTGGAATTATGGTTTCCAATGGACATCCTATATAACCAAAATTCTCGTCATCCCCTAAGTCTTCCAGGGAGAACGCAGATAATTTAGAAACGGGCTGCTCCTCATCGACCCCTATCTCCAGGGAAAACGCAGAGACTTCGGAAACAATTTGCTCCTTGTCAACCCCTAACACCAGGGAAGACGCAGAGACTTCGAAAATAGAGTTTTCTTCATCAACCCCTAACAACACCGGGGAGGAATCAGAAGTTTTGACAACGGACTGCTCCTTGTCAACCCCTAACAACTCCGGGGTAGACGCAGAGACTTCAACAATAGATTCTTCTTCATTAACCCCTAACAGCACCGGGGAAAACTTAGAAATTTTAACAACAGATTGCTCCTTGTCCACCCCTAACAACTCCGGGGAAGACGCAGAGACTTCAGAAACAAATTGCTCCTTGTTAACCCCTAACTCCAGGGAAAACGCAGAGACTTCGGAAACAAGTTGCTCCTTGTCAACCCCTAACACCAGGGAAGACGCGGAGACTTCAGAAACAGACAGGCTTCGAGAACAGTGGTCTTCAGCAAAACGATGGTTTGTTTCTTCCTTACATATTATCGGTACAGCGGCATCGATTTCTTTCATGGCTGTGTTCACTTTCTCCAATATTCCAACAGGACTTGCTAATGATGAACGCCTTACTAGTTCATTATTGATATATATATTTCCGGTTTCTAATTCCAAACGGAAATTATATTTTCGGAGAAAATCGTGTCCTAAAACAATATCGGTTATCAGACCAGGGAAATGTTCGAACGGTCCTTCCATAATGACGTCATGGGTCTTCAATTTTAGCTCATAAGAGTCGGCGATAGAGACCAAATTTCCATTAGCTAAACGGGCCTTCGTAACTTGACGGGCGGTGGTTTGCTTTCTTTGGGAAAATGTCTTAGCTATCTGATCACCGATGTATGATTTCGCAGCTCCAGTATCTAACAGGGCTTTGTACTTATGATTCTCAATTTCGACGTCGATGTGCGGTCGGAAATCGGTCATTTCTTCTGGTATTTCAGCATGAGAGGCAAATATTTGCGGAAGCTGTGTCGGCCTCTCCTCGGGACAGCTTCGGATTAGTTTTCCTGCCTCCTGCAGGAACAATCTCTGGAAAATACTCCTTCCTTATGGCAACGAGAACAGAATATCTTCTGAGGGTTCTGACAATTGTTTCGGTAGTGACCAGATTCTCCGCAGCGGAAACAGATTGGTTGCCGGGAAGATGAGCCAGACGGTTGATTGGTAGTATCATGTGGCGGACGGCGAGGAGTACCGGATGATGTCGGTTGGCTGGTACCGGGAATGGGCTCTCTGTACGGACCAGGATTCGAGTTATGGGACGTTCCATATCTGGGTGTATTCATCGGCTGCGGACGGGTTGATCCACGGTTCGGTCCACTGTGGCTGGGTACATTCTGGAGTTCTTTTCTAAGAAGCTCATATTCCCTTACCACTTGACAAAATGTAGAGAAGTCATCAAAGTCCCCTTTTCGAATTTGCAGACGATATTCGGGTAAAAGGTTACGGTACAACCATGCTAACTGTTGTTCAGGAGTTAGCTTCCCATGTCTTCGCATGAGAGTTTGTAGTTCGGTCATGTAGGTAGCCACGGACTCATTTCTCCTTTGTAGACGTCGGCCAATCTCGGCTTCTAAGTCAACTTCATAGTTGACGGGATAGAAGAAAATTCGGAAATCGCTTTCAAAATCGTTCCAGCTGGTATATCTACTTCGGTTGTTTCGGTACCATAATGCGGGTTCGCCGGACAGCAATTCCGGTAGCAAAGGAAGCAAATTATATTTTTGAACATTCCTTGCGGTACATATTTCTTCAATTCTTTCGATAAATCCGACCGGATCTCCTCGGTTTCCAAAGCACACCTTCCAGTCATGCACATTCGGCGGAGGGTTGGCCATAACGGTTGGAACGATTCCGGTATCGGATCGGTCAGAAACGGGTCGTGGAGAAATATTTCTTCTTGAAATTGGCCTTTTGGCCCTAGGCTCAGCTATCCCTTCTGACAAGCTTTTAAACTCAAGCAGAAAACAAAATCTCCTTAAATACCAAAGGAACAAGATCAGGGACAGGCAAAACGGTCCATTTAAACAAAATGTCCACAGGCTACTCTCAATCATCGAGTCGGTGCTCTTCTTAACAAACAATCAACGGCCCTGTTTAATCAACAATACGAAAGAAAATAAAACGTCAAAACAGAATAAAACGGTCCAAGCAACAAGGTACTAAAAAAAATTGAAAATTGTATAAAACAGTCCCTCCTCTAATCAACAATACAGAAAAAATCAAAAACAAAATAAACGGTTCCTGTTTTGACAATCAGGGTCCCTGCTCAATCAATAATACGGGAAAAAATGTTTTAAAACGGAAAAACCGTCCCTGCTCAATCAACAATACGGGAAAAAAAAAGTTTTAAAACGGAAAAACGGTCCCTGCTCGGGCGCCAAATTTGTAACGCGTTTTCTTCCTCCTCGTACTTTACGTCGAAACAAAGTACCTGGACACGTCACAATTGACACCCCAAAACCGCGGATTCAAGTTTTATCTCGGGCGCCAGATTTTTAGCGTGGTTAACTCCACGGCCCCTTGACTTCCAGCGTCAAGAGTTCCAGGTAACCTCAGATGGAGGTACGGTCAGTTCCAGGGGTCTAGTTATTTCCAGAAAAAAAGGTCCGCGCTGGTCCTGAAATAAAAGTTAGTCTCCGGGCCCACACTACAGCAAAGCTAAATTCTTGCTACAAAACAACTATTCCACCATAGGAGTTTTCTAATTGGTAGTAGGTCAGTAAAACACAAAGGTTTGGTTAAATTAAAATCTATTACCTTCACAAATACTTACAAGGTCGGTAGCTGACCAAATCGTTACAGAAAAAGAAAAACAACAAAAAAAACTATCCTGCGTAGCAGGCAACAATACCCTGGCATTTACAAAAAAAACCCATCAATATAAGCAAACTATTAACTAATTATACCAATACCATGCGTTTATTAGAGACGAAGCGGACAGGACATAAGCGAGAGAGGTTTATAAATATAAGCAATGTTTTTATATTCAACCGAAAACGGTAAAAGCAAGCTGACCTTTTCCAAAAAAAAAAAAAGTATTTTCAATAAGCAGGTTAATCATTGAAAGCAAGAAAACGGATTCCTGGTTGATGCTAGCAAGGTATACAACCACTTGCGATGCACCCGGTATGTAAACTGAACGTGAAAATTTGATTAAAATGTCTCACGGGATCGGAAAAGGAAGTACGGAAGGGTTCGATCCGTGAATGAAAATATCAATGAGCCCTGGCAGGACGCCTGGAAAACCTTAATATTTTGATTCAGCGGGCTTTAAGTTCTCGAATTGAAATATCAACGAGCCCTGGCAGGACGCCTGGAAAACTTCAATATTTCAACCGAAACGGGGTTTGGAAACGGGAATGAGTACGGAAGGGTTTGATCCGTGAATAAAAATATCAATGAGCCCTGGCAGGACGCCTGGAAAACCTTAATATTTTGATTCAGCGGGCTTTACGTTCTCGAATTGAAATATCAACGAGCCCTGGCAGGACGCCTGGAAAACTTCAATATTTCAACCGAAACGGGAATGAGTACGGAAGGGTTTGATCCGTGAATAAAAATATCAATGAGCCCTGGCAGGACGCCTGGAAAACCTTAATATTTTGATTCAGCGGCCTTTAAGTTCTCGAATTGAAATACCAACGAGCCCTGGCAGGACGCCTGGAAAACTTCAGTATTTCAACCGAAACGGGAACGAGTACGGAAATTAAAACTTAACTGTACGAGCTATCGTTATATTATTGACATACATTGACACTACTAAATCAGAATAATGCTTGTTTTGTAAAAATGAAATATGAATTATATTGAATGAATTTTCGCCTAACAATTATTGAAAAGACCAGCTTTGATTTTAAAATTATTATTTCCATAAAATCTTACCTTCGCAGCAAATACTTTGACTTGGAAATAAAAAAAAGAATATCAAAATTTACTATATTTAAAGACAAAAGCAAAACAAACTAACTACCAAGCAAACAACAAAATTCGGCGGACGGAGCGTTCAATGCTAGCGACTCTTATCTTCGCCAGCCTGCATTGAACTACCTGTCGACTCGCCGCTTAAGCCTTCCTCGATTCAGACTGCTTTCCACCTCTCTTGGTTAGTTCGACCTGCGCGCTACTTGTTTCGCGACAGTGGGGAACCATACCTGTTTACAATTATATCGCGGTTGGAATTTGAAATTTTAAATTAAAAATTGGAATGGATTTTTCTTAACAAAATACTTCTACACAGAAGTCATAGGATATCACGGATTATATACAATATTAAATGAAAATATATTCGGAAACTTAAAAATAACTATTGTCGGAAAATTAACTTCGTTACATTACCTTTGCTCGAAATGTACCTGTCTCGGGAAATTTTTATGGTAAAATTGCAGAAAATGCAAATAATCAGGTTACCATTTCTGACAAAGTTCACCGAATTCAGGATACACAAGAAATGCCTAAATTTTTCGAAGTGGTGAGAAAGATCTTGCAAACAGCATATCGACTAAGTAGTCAACGTTATAATTTGCGCAAACGTGATCATAGGTTTTATGTAGGTGATCGGGTTTGGAAAAAGAACTACCCAAAATCGGACAAAGCCAGATATATTTCCGCAAAATTTTTACCGAAATATACACAATGTACCGTATATCGTGTTATCTCTCCCTTAGTGTATGAATTAAAAGATGAAACGGGAAAAAATATTGGTCGATGGCACATGAAAGACCTTAAAGCTGGTATCTTGTCTGATGATGAGTGTTCTGATATCGATGATTCCGAAGCAGCCCTAACGTAATCAGATAAATATACCTTTCCTAATTGTTCATTCTATTTGTGTTGTATGTTGGTGTCTCGAATATTTTTTTTATCTTTTTATCATAGAGATTTTCCTTTTCTTTGACTAGAGAACGATAATGACTTTCTTTCCCTACTACTGATTAGCAAATTAACCTTCGTGTTCTGGGATAAATGAGTAGTGTAATAAATATTTTCCTAGCCGGATGGAATTCTAATCTAAGAATTATAATATAAAATCTGTTGAGAATTTTTCGAATTTTTAAAATATTCAAATTTATTATGATTTTGGAAAATTTTTTTTGCACCGTCAAATCAAATTGAGTAATAAACCTGTTAATGAATTGGGTCTAATTGATTTGGAGAAATATCGGATATACCTTAAATGTTTTAGGGGTGATATTATATCTTCAGTACCTTATCTTATCTTAATTATCGTAGTTTACGATAAATATCTCACCTTATCTTATATTATCTTATCTAAGTGGACAAGGGTAGTAAACTTGTCTACTGTACTATATATTTTATAGTACTTATCTTATCTTATCGTTACAGACAAAGTGTCTTGTCTGTAGTTATATACCGAAAGGGTATATTAAATTTTTTTTAAAGACCATTGACAATTTGACTTTGCAATTAACTTACATAGTTGCTGACATATCAGGGGATATCGAAGTTATTATCTTAGCTCTAAAGTTTTATTACTTCAGTTATCTAAAATTTCTATTATCTTAACTATCTTGAAATTTTAATATCTTAAATGTTTTAAAATTTCCTTTATCTTAATTATCTTAAAAATTTTCATTACCTTCATGTTGAAAATTTTTAGTATCTCAAGTGTTTTAAATTTTTTTTATTATCTATTTGTTAATATGTTCGAGATGTCAACTTACATTACAGAAATTCTTTTTGCCTACCTTCAGTCAATATCTTACCTAATATCTTGTTTTTCTATTTTGCTCATTACATACCTCTATCTAGGATCATTCCGAAAGATTGATCTAGATATTTCACTTATAGACATGGATTCAATCTGTCTATATTTTATTGCATCACATTTTCCCTTTTTGATTATATTTTTTGTTGGATTTCTCAGCAGTGGGTGTTGAGGGAGCTCAGAGCGGTCTGGAATGTGTTTCAGGGTTCAGCGTCGGGGGGTTAATCAGCATGGGAGGCAGAGGTGGCTAAGGTCTGCTGTCATTTAGTTAAATCTACTTGGGGGGTTAGCTACTGCGTTTGTGCCAACATGGCTCACATATCGCTCTGGGGATTTTCCAACAGTACTGTTGTGGGATGCCGTTGTCAATTTCTCTTTTCCCCAAATTTCAGCTTGACAGAAGCTACATTCTGTTAGGGAGTAATACAAACTTCCTTGGCATTGTTCCAAAACTTTTTAGCTTGACAGGAGCTACATTCTGTTAGGGAGTAATACAAACTTCCTTGGATTTGTTCCAAAAATAAATTTTTTTCTATTCATATGATAGTAGTAATTAAATAAAGAAACATTTTATAAATAATAACTCATCCATATCTTTTTTTATCTAACTGTAGTAATCAATGTATCTGATGGGAGTCTCATTTCTTTCCTTATCTTATCTTATCTTAAGTCATTATCTTTGGGAACCCACTGATGCAGTGATTTATCTTTCTATTAAATTTCTAAAATTATTGGTATGTAGATACCTGGTACTGGTTCCGCTTTTCTCAGAATTTACCGTTCAAAGTTCTGCTGTGTTTGTGAGATGATTTTTTTTTCCTAATGTTCTGCTTGCGCGATGACCAATGGCTACTGTGGACGCTAACTGGCAACCTCCCTGGTAAGAGCCTAGGAAGAAAAGAAATCACCTGGCGTACCGGTGAAGACTTTGGAACGCTCTCTTTCTTTCATATTTTTTTTTAATCTTTATTTTTCTCTAAATTAATTATTCGGAAGAATCCTCAAATTTGTTCTTTTCCTTCAGTATCGCAGTGACTCGTTCCTTTCTTCTTAGTCTTCCTATCGTTCAATATCTTCTTAATATCTTCTTTATTTCAGTCTCGTAATAGCTCAATGATTTTCACTTATAAAAACATTTTTTTTTTTAAATTTTTTTTTTCGGGTTGTAAGGGTGTGTAACGTTAATTTCGTTCACTTAACTTCCCTCGATTGAATTAATAAATTATCGTATGGGCGGCGAATAGCCAGTCCTTTCTCATACCCAACACCGAGAAATGTTTCAAGGCTGAATATATTTACTGTCGACGAGAGTCGAAATCAACGTTTCTATGCGCGCTGATCGAGGTCCGTCTGTCGGGAAAATAGTCACTTCTATCTTGAAATTCCCACTTCGATCTCGTGTCTCTTCTTCTACCAATTATAAATCAAATATGAATCAAGAATTCACTACTGAAAGGTAAATTCCTTTCCTGGTCAAAGCGTATGAGCGTGACACGAACATGAGACGTAAGTCGGTGGTCGTTCACATGATTTCGTGTATTTAAACAAGTGGCAAAGGGGTTTCGTTCTTCTTTCCGGCGAACATGTGCTATTGAAGCCTTTCTGGCTTATCTTATCTTATCTTAGAAGTGCATTCATTTGAGTGGTAAGTCATTTCGCTTAAATGTATAACTAACTCTCCTTTCTTAATAGCTTCTACCTTCCTATCTTTATTATGTAGCAATGTCATTCCAGTGCCAGGAATAATATATATCGATATGAATTTGTTTTTTTTTTCTTTCAGGTTTTTTTTATATTATCTATTTAAAAATATCTATTTAAAAATATAGACATATTTAAAATATGTATGTATTTACCGGTGCAGAATCGGTTATTCGATTTTATCGTTTTCATTTATTTATTTCATTTTTTGCTTTCTTTGAGTATTTCTTTTATCTAAAAAAATACAGGATGTATGAACCACGTTGTCAAATAATTTCTTTAATATCAAATATTATCTGTATTGTAATATCATACTTCAGACATCCTGGATTTTAGTTAAATTGGAAAATTGTTCCTGATACTATATTTGTTCCCCAGCACTTTACCTGGAGCACTTTACCTGGAGCACTTTACCTGGAGCACTTTATCCGGGATACCTTACCTGGAATACTTTATCCGGAATACTTGACCTGGGATACTTTACCTGGGATACTTTATCTGGTATCAGAAAGCTACCTCCAACTTTAACTACAAGTTTTTTTTCCTACAACATCTACAAGCTTCTCTGCAAGTGTATCTACAACTACAACAAGAACAGGAAAGTACAATAGTTCTGGAATTGCTCTCCAACACAACATATGTCGTCATACTACTACTAAAATTAACTAGTCAATTTTTTTTAATTTCATCTTTTTGTTTAATCAATATACAACTTGTAAATTTAATAACGTTGTTCATATAGTTTTTTCCCTTCCAATCTTCCAGGATTTGTCGCTATAATGCAGATGTGAATAACAAATAAACTAGTATTATTCAGAGTGGCGCCCACTTACCTTTCCTAATTTTCATAATTTATCTTTATTTCACCTTAAATAAATTTCAAGTAGAATTACCCGAGAACCGGTAAGACTACTCTCTGAGTTTGTACTAGTTTGGTCCCAGAATCTGCACCTGAGGTGCTCTCTAAACTGAGTAGCCGTTGCAAATTGTCGGCCAACCTTGTTGGAGGCGTTGCAAAGTGGCATTACCTTATCGTTACGTAACACTCTTTTAACGACATTACATTTTCAACTAAAATATTTTTTAAGAGTACGAAAACAATTTTTTAAATTTAAATTTAACCAAATTTCAACTAATGATTTAATTAATAATGTACTTTAAAGTAACCAAATTATGCATAACAATTATTTTAAATTAAATGTTCGAAATGCCATCCATCGGTTTCTTGACAATATGCGAATCTACGGACACATTCATCAAGTACATTGCGGATGACTTCTGGAGTAATTACACTCTTTTCATGCCTAATGCTATCTTTCAAGTCCTGTAAGTTTTGGGGTCTATTGACATAAACTTTTGATTTTATGGTAACCCCACAGGAAAAAATCTAGAGGTGTTAGATCTGGCGACCTTGCTGGCCACTCTATAAAACCTCGTCTTCCGATCCACCTCCCGGGAAAGTAATTATTTAAAAATTGACTTACTTCACGTGCGTAATGCGGAGGGGATCCATCTTGTTGAAACCAGATATTTTCACTAGGTAAATTTGGATTATTGGCATTTGGATACATGTTAGCAAGGACAGGTATAAGTTGATTTCTCAAAAAAGTTAAATAACGTTCTCCTGTTAGATTTTCTTCAAAGAAAAAAGGGCCATTGATTCTGTCATTGATGATCCCTGCCCATACATTCACTTTCTGAGGATATTGCGTGTGAGCCTCAGTCATCCAATACGGGTTTTCTTGACTCCAATATCTGTGATTTTGACGATTCACGGTACCATGAATAAAAAATGTTGCTTCATCTCAAAAAGGATTTGATTGATGAAAAGTGGATTGGGGATACATAAATCCTGCACGATTTCAGAAAATTGAAGCCGGCGATCGGGATCGTCGTCGTTCAATTCCTGATGTAGTTCAATTTTGTAGGGATGGTATTTTTCTTTTTTTTTTAAATATGTAATACCGATCTTTGGGAAACTTCAGCATATTCACCCATTTGTGTTGAACTACTGTGAGGATTGTCATGTACATTTAATAAAATATCAAGTTTCACATTGTCTTCAATTTTAGGACGCCCAGCGTTTGGAATATGTTTAACGTGCCCAGTTTCTCCAAATTTTCGGACTATTTTACTTACTGTTGATTGGCTGATGGGTCTGTCGGGATATTATTTTGCGTTGAATAAATTGCATACCTCGTTCTGTGTTCTTTTTTTATCTCCGCATCCGCTAAGGATTCATATTTCTATGCGCTGTGATTCATTTAGGTGAGCCATAACTTACTATTCAAAAGTAAAAATTACAATTGACAACTGATAACAATTCACAAAATCAAAACATTTACGACAATAAATATTACAGTAACTATGCCACTATCACTTGCTTGAATTAACATATGACAAAAGCGAACTTTTTGTGTCCATTATTATTTTTACTTATTTTTGCTTTTTTTAAGTCATGGATTCAAGCATTAATTGTAATTTGATTGAATTTAAATTAAAAAAAAATTGTTTTTGTACCCTTAAAAAAATATTTTAGTTGAAAATGTAATGTCGTTAAATATATAATTAAATTCTCGTTCAAATGAGGTGTCACATTATACCGATTTCTATTTAAAAAAATTAACGATTACGTCATTACACCGGTTACGTCATCCCTACTCCATGTACGTTATAACATAGGCATTTTACAACAAAAATCGACCTGTTTCGGGATTTCCCTCAAAACTCGACGGTTCTCGGAATAATGATAATATTCCATAATTTAGACGTTCACTGTATAATTAATTATTGAGTAGGACATTATATACAAACTATTCTCGGTCATCTAAAAGACAAGTATAATGTCAATATTATATTATGTTGACTACCCCTAAATTTATTTGGAAGCTAAAACGTGTTAAAGAAAACCACTTTAATTAGGTTATAAATCTGGATTTTATTGTTTTAATGCCTAGTAAGTAGTAATTATAAAACAATGTCGAATATGGAACAAATAAAAAGTAAATTTTTACACAAAACAAAAAATAGTTTTCTACTATAAAGTCTACATATACACAGAGAAACTTAAAAGTCCTACAATAGGTACTGCAAAGTTATTCAGATTGTAAAAAAATCCTGCAGGGATACAAAAATCAAAATCATTCGAATTTAATGAACTACAGCCTTCATCTCTAACTTCTTTGTGTGTTTCCATTGCATGTACTTGTACGTCTTCTTCGATCATAAAAATATTTAGTTTTCTTAAAAAAAAGAGTTAGCACATTGTATGCTCATGGTCAGTGGACGCCGTAAACGCGAAACAATATACGCAAATTATACATGAAACAATATGAATGAATCTCTTTTTCATTTAAAATCGAAGTCCCAAGTTACTTCCCAGTTCTTAATTTCTTAGATACGTTCCTGTATATAGGGTGCGTCCAAGTAACGCATAAATTTATTATAAGCTAAATAAAAAGTACTATTAAAAATTCCCCAAACAGGTCAATTTTTGATTTTAAATTACCAAAATAAACAAAAGAAAATTTACAATAAATGTTCAGCTTGTTCATCATTGACCAGTAGACATGACTTAACCGGGCATTAAGGTCTACTCTAACACTTTGTAGCATAGAGGGTGTTATGTTCCGCATTTATTGCCTGTCTCGGTCTTATAGCTCTCGTATAGTTGAATGAAATTTAAAAAAATTGCAAAATATACTTTTAAACAATAAAAATATATATATACAGGGTGGTCCGTAAGTAACGGTCCAAAGTGAAATGGAAGATTCTTGGCCTGAAAATATTACCATTTGACGCAACTTGCTTCAATAAAATATTGATAATAAAAAAGATACAGGGTGGCAAAGTCGAAATGTTAAAGATGTTTTTTCTCAGTAAATTGAAAGATTTTGGATATACAAACGTAAAAATTTGAAGATAGGGGTTTTAATTCCTGAGAAATCATAATAGCATATCCGTTTTGATGTATTTTTTAGAGGGCGCCACATGAGCTACGTTGTTGGTGTAACTGTGCACTTAACTTTTTTATCGTTAACACTATCTCGCTTTTCCATTGAAAAATATTAAAATGACATCATTTTTGTGAAAAAAATGTATACTCATCATAAGTCTCAAAGGTTGCTAGTTTTCAAGATATTCGCATCTTAAAAACCCTCTACGTAATTTGCATTTTATTTATTAGTACTTTGACATATTAATAAAGCAACCATTATGAACTCAATAACTTTTAATCAAGAGAAAAAAGAACAATTTCTTGAAAAATACAACAACAAAATTTAAATCTTATTTCACAGTAATTGTTCAATATGTCCGCCATTCATCTCGATACATTTATCCATGCGTTTCATGAAAGATCGCCTAATATTAAACAATGTCATTGGCTCAAAAATTTTTTTTGCTGCTCTGATTTCTTGCCAATATTGAACTCGACTATTTATAGGGTTTCTGTGAACTATTTCCTTCATTTTGCCCCATACACTGAAATCCAAGGGGTTATACTCTGGACTCCGAGGTGGCCAAGGAAAGAGACTACCACGACCAATCCAGCGTTCAGGAAACAAGGTGTTTAAATAGTTTCGTACTTCAAGAGTGTAATGTGACCTACTATGTTAATTCTTGTGATGATAAATTTGCTGACATCAGCGCCTACTAACGCTATTATTTGCACCGTTCACTAACTAACGACGTTAGTTAGTGTACGGTGTTATTTGTGCTAATAAATAAAATAAAAATTATGTAGGGGGTTTTTAAAATGCGAATATCTCGAAAACTAGTAATTTTTGAGACTAATGATAGATATTTATTTTTGTCGCAAATGATGTAGTTTTAATATTTTTCAAATAAAAAGAGAGATAGCGTTAACGATGAAAAAGTTAAGCGCACAGTTACACCAACAACATAGCTCATGTAGCGCCCTCTAGGAAATACATCAAAACGGATATTATATTACGATTTCTCATGCATTAAAACCCCCATCTCTAAAATTTTACGTTTGTATATCCAAAATTTTTCAATTTACTGAGGAAAAACATCTTTTACATTTAAACTTTGCCACCCTCTATCTTTTCCATTATCAGTATTCGATTAAAGCAAGTTGCAAGAGATTGTAATATTTTCAGGCCAAAAATCTCCCATTTCACTTTGGACCATTACTTACGGACCACCCTGTATATAATACTTCATTTGGAATGGCAAATCAGCAGGAACCAACTGAAGGACTCATTGGAAAACCAACAACAGGTTGATATGACATAATTTCATTAGATTAATAACAAAAAATTCAATTTTTTTTAACAACAGAAATATTAGTACAAGGGCCAAAAGTTATTCCTTTTCCTATACACAATATTGATGTATGAAACATAAAAGTAACCGATATCGCCAAGAGGCAGATTTTATAAGCATTCATGAATATATAGGATGTTCCAAAATTGATTGAAGAACCCAACTAAACCCAAGTAAATATAGGGACATCCATTCTTTTTTAAATAATCAATTGTTTTAGCTGAAAAATCTTTGAAGTTAAAAAAGTGATTTTCAACACCCTGGAATTTAGAAACTATAACCATTTGACCCCAAGTGCTATAGTTTTTCGAAATCAGCTCTTGGAAGAGAGTCGAAAGATATTAAGAAATACAGGGTGTTACATAAAAAATATGTGTTTGTTTCGTCACTGAATTTTAGAGCGGACTGTATGCATGAATATTTTTAAAATCTGGTCCTTGACGATATCTACTTACTTCTTTTGTTAATAATGTTGTTTGTTGGCACTAAGGATAAACGAGATACCTAGCTCCGACTGATGTATTAGATTATTTGAACCAGTTGATGTACCCACATGACTTCACCTTATGCACGAGGCTATTAGTTTTCACCCAAAATTTGTTTTCTAATACTTTACTTGAAAAAAACTGGGAAAACATTTTTTTAATAACAAAAATTTCATAACACTACATCAAGAAATGGATTCCGCGTATTAAAATACATGATGCTGCATAATTTTTTCCATACATTCAATATAAACCAAAATTTACAATTTTTGGGTCAGGACTGCAAAATGTTTAACATGCATCTCAATTACTTACTACATTTGAATTCTTTCATTTTATATTGTAGATAATATACAGGATTAAAGCTGAAGGAAATTCCCAAAAAAATTTTGATTCCGATTTCGGAGAAATTTTGTATAGGAGGTTTTTTGATACGAAGATTCCAACAAATTTGTCAGTTATTCGTTAAAAAAATTATTTCGGGTGGAAAATTGAGAAAACTGCATGAAAATGGAATTTTCCGAAAAACTGGTAAATCAGATTTTAATCATTTACGAACTTAGCCTCAGTTTTTATGTTCTGAACCTACTTATAAAATTTCATTGAGTTATCGTGTTGACAACTGACCGACCGACATTTTTTAAAAATAGGTTTTTTGGACTAATATGAAACGTGTAGATCCATTCGAATCTCGAAACGTCAAAATCACTCCATCACATCACTTCTCTTATAGTATTTTCCCGTAACCCACAATTTTGAGGAAATAAATTATTTATCTACACAGGAAAAATATTAGTTCACAACTAGGGTTAAAACTTTTCACCGACAATACTCGTGTCCTGAATGATCACAAATGTCACAAAAAATCATGTTTTTTGTAACTTCCTACATAAATAGCTATTCTTCAACTAGTACCTAACAAACACCATATAAAATAATAACTATCATGTAATTCTGAAATTAATGCAATTTTGTGAAGAAATTGTCCATTTGAAGATTTATTTAAGTTCACTGTCTTCAATATTTTGAGTGTTTGTAACTTGTTAAATGAATACTTCTGAAATTTCATTGCAATAACATAATATGGATCCCTCCTACTTACAATAACCACATTATATCTTATTTGCCTTCCTATTTTCTGTAAATAGCAGATATGCACTTACTGCGGCAACAACGCAATAACAAAATTGACGCCCTAAACGCTATCATATATACGTAATGCTGAATATAAGAGACGCCCAATTGTCCATCGACTGAAAGGGCGCCATAATGTTGGGAAAATATACAGCAATGTTGTGTTTTCCGTGCCAAAGTCATTTTTGCCATTTATTTTCACCATCCTTTATCTATATCAAAAAGTATTCAGCTCAATTAACACTATATCTGCAGAAAACAACGTCGGACGCCATAAAGCACATTTTTGTCTGGACGCTTTAACGATAGAAGGATATATATATAGATATAGTGTTAATTGAGCTGAATACTTTTTAATATAGATAAAGGATGGTTAAAATAAATGGAAAAAAGGACTTTGGCATGGAAAACACAACATTGCTGTATATTTTCTAAACATTATGGCGCCCTTTCATTCGATGGACAATTGGGCGTCTCTTATATTCAGCATTACGTATATATGATAGCCTTTAGGGCGTCAATTTTGTTATTGCGTTGTTGCCGCAGTAAGTACATATCTGCTATTTACAGAAAATAGGAGGACAAATAAGATATAATGTGGTTATTGTAAGTAGGGGGGATCTATATTATGTTATTGCAATGAAATTTCAGAAGTATTCATTTCACAAGTTACAAACACTCAAAATATTGAAGACAGTGAACTTAAATAAATCTTCAAATGGACAATTTCTTCATAAAATTGCATTAATTTCAGAATTACATGATAGTCATTATTTTATATGGTGTTTGTTAGGTACTAGTTGAAGAATAGCTATTTATGTAGGAAGTTACAAAAAATATGATTTTTTGTGACATTTGTGATCATTCAGGACACGAGTATTGTCGGTGAAAAGTTTTAACCCTAGTTGAGAACTAATATTTTTCCTGCGTAGATAAATAATTTATTTCCTTAAAATTGTGGGTTACGGGAAAATAGTATGAGGGAAGTGATGTGATGGAGTGATTTTGACGTTTCGAGATTCGAATGGATCTACACGTTTCGTATTAGTCCAAAAAACCCATTTTTAAAAAATGTCGGTCGGTCAGTTGTCAACACGATAACTCAAAAACACTACCGAATTTTTCAATAAAATTTTATAAGTAGGTTCAGAACATAAAAACTGAGGCTAAGTTCGTAAATTATTAAAATCTGATTTACAGTTTTTCGGAAAATTCCATTTTCATGCAGTTTTCTCAATTTTCCACCCGAAATAATTTTTTTAACGAATAACTGACAAATTTGTTGGAATCTTCGTATCAAAAAACCTCCTATACAAAATTTCTCCGAAATCGGAATCAAAATTTTTTTGGGAATTTCCTTCAGCTTTAATCCTGTATATTATCTACAATATAAAATGAAAGAATTCAAATGTAGTAAGTAATTGAGATGCATGTTAAACATTTTGCAGTCCTGACCCAAAAATTGTAAATTTTGGTTTATATTGAATGTATGGAAAAAATTATGCAGCATCATGTATTTTAATACGCGGAATCCATTTCTTGATGTAGTGTTATGAAATTTTTGTTATTAAAAAAATGTTTTCCCAGTTTTTTTCAAGTAAAGTATTAGAAAACAAATTTTGGGTGAAAACTAATAGCCTCGTGCATAAGGTGAAGTCATGTGGGTACATCAACTGGTTCAAATAATCTAATACATCAGTCGGAGCTAGGTATCTCGTTTATCCTTAGTGCCAACAAACAACATTATTAACAAAAGAAGTAAGTAGATATCGTCAAGGACCAGATTTTAAAAATATTCATGCATACAGTCCGCTCTAAAATTCAGTGACGAAACAAACACATATTTTTTATGTAACACCCTGTATTTCTTAATATCTTTCGACTCTCTTCCAAGAGCTGATTTCGAAAAACTATAGCACTTGGGGTCAAATGGTTATAGTTTCTAAATTCCAGGGTGTTGAAAATCACTTTTTTAACTTCAAAGATTTTTCAGCTAAAACAATTGATTATTTAAAAAAGAATGGATGTCCCTATATTTACTTGGGTTTAGTTGGGTTCTTCAATCAATTTTGGAACATCCTATATATTCATGAATGCTTATAAAATCTGCCTCTTGGCGATATCGGTTACTTTTATGTTTCATACATCAATATTGTGTATAGGAAAAGGAATAACTTTTGGCCCTTGTACTAATATTTCTGTTGTTAAAAAAAATTGAATTTTTGTTATTAATCTAATGAAATTATGTCATATCAACCCGTTGTTGGTTTTCCAATTAGTCCTTCAGTTGGTTCTTGCTGATTTGCCATTGCAAATGAAGTATTATATACAGGGTGGTCCGTACAGAAAAGCCTCAATTGGTTGATTACAAACCAATTAAGTAATGCTGTAATTCTTTCTGATTCTAAATCTGCTATCGATTCAATAAAATCTACTCATATAAGAGGTATTGGATGTCCTGTGCTATGTAGTATCAAATCTATGCTTTTGGAGTTAAATGTTACGTTTATTTGGGTTAAGAGTCATAGCAATATTACTGGGAACGAAAGGGCCGACCTGTTAGCGAAGGATGCAGTTATAAATGGACAAGTTTGCAATATTTCCACATCAGCAGATATAAACAGCACAATAAGTCAAAGAATTGCTAATAAATGGAAACAGGAGTGGACAAATATATCTAGATCCTCTACAAACCAGTACTTTCAAATTCATTCTACATTACCCCGTCCTCCCGAATATATATTTAATTATACAACACCCAAATTTTATTCATCAACTATATTTAGACTTAAAACCAATCACGGCAGATTTCCTGCACACCTTGCAAAACTTGGTATTATTAGATCATCATCCTGTAGTTGTAACGAATATTCTTATTGTGATTTGAATCACATCTTTTTTGGCTGCTCTAATAACGTCGTGAGATCCAAATGTTTAGTTGAGTCGCTTATGAAGTTGAATTATAACCTTCCGCTAAATATTACCCACATCCTAAATAATGCTAATAGAATTATTTATGATTTATTAATAAATTTCTTAAGGGAGTGCAACGTTACTATCTAAATTGAACAAAGCAATTTCCAAAACTCTGTGGCAAATGGAGTAATTTCCGTGCCATTTTTTTCTCTCACACACACACACAGGGTGGTCCGTAAGTAATGGTCCAAAGTGAAATGGGAGATTTTTGGCCTGAAAATATTACAATCTCTTGCAACTTGCTTTAATCAAATATTGATAATGGAAAAGATACAGGGTGGCAAAGTTTAAATGTAAAAGATGTTTTTCTCAATAAATTGAAAGATTTTGGATATACAAACGTAAAAATTAAGAGATGGGGGTTTTAAGGCATGAGACATCGTAATATGATATCCGTTTTGATGTATTTCCTAGAGGGCGCCACATGAGCTATGTTGTTGGTGTAACTGTGCGCTTAACTTTTTCATCGTTAACGCTATCTCTCTTTTTATTGAAAAATATTAAAACTACATTATTTGCGACAAAAATAAATATGTATCATTAGTCTCAAAAATTACTAGTTTTCGCATTTTAAAAACCCCCTACATAATTTTTATTTTATTTATTAGCACAAATAACACCGTACACTAACTATCGTCGTTAGTTAGTGAACGGTGCAAATAATAGCGTTAGTAGGCGCTGATGTCATCAGATTTATCATCACAAGAATTAACATAGTAGGTGCCGATATCAACAATACTCCTGTCAGTTAATCATTCGTGTTTTGATAGTTAATCTCATTACACTCTTGAAGTACGAAACTATTTAAACACCTTGTTTCCTGAACGCTGGATTGGTCGTGGCCAACACGCAGTACAGAATATAACCCCTTGGATTTCAGTATATGGGGCACAATGAAGGAAACACTTCACAGAAACCCTATAAATAGTCGAGTTCAACTTTGGCAAGAAATCAGAGCAGCAAAAAAATGTTTTACGCCAATGACATTATTTAATATTAGGCGATCTTTCATGAAACGCATGGATAAATGTATCGAGATGAATGGCGGATATATTGAACAATTATTGTGAAATAATATTTAAATTTTGTTGTTGTATTTTTCAATAAATTGTTCTTTTTTCTCTTGATTAAAAGTTATTGAGTTCATAATGGTTGCTTTATTAATATGTCAAAGTACTAATAAATAAAATGCAAATTACGTAGAGGGTTTTTAAGATGCGAATATCTTGAAAACTAGCAACCTTTGAGACTTATGATAAGTATACATTTTTTTCACAAAAATGATGTCATTTTAATATTTTCCAATGAAAAGCGAGATAGTGTTAACGATAAAAAAGTTAAGTGCACAGTTATACCAACAACGTAGCTCATGTGGCGCCCTCTAAAAAATACATCAAAACGGATATGATATTATGATTTCTCAGGAACTAAAACCCCTATCTTCAAATTTTTACGTTTGTATATCCAAAATCTTTCAATTTACTGAGAAAAAACATTTTTAACATTTCGACTTTGCCACCCTGTATCTTTTTTATTATCAATATTTTATTGAAGCAAGTTGCGTCAAATGGTAATATTTTCAGGCCAAGAATCTTCCATTTCACTTTGGACCATTACTTACGGACCATCCTGTATATATATATTTTTATTGTTTAAAAGTATATTTTGCAATTTTTTTAAATTTCATTCAACTATACGAGAGCTATAAGACCGAGACAGGCAATAAATGCGGAACATAACACACCCTCTATGCTACAAAGTGTTAGAGTAGACCTTAATGCCCGGTTAAGTCATGTCTACTGGTCAATGATGAACAAGCTGAACATTTATTGTAAATTTTCTTTTGTTTATTTTGGTAATTTAAAATCAAAAATTGACCTGTTTGGGGAATTTTTAATAGTACTTTTTATTTAGCTTATAATAAATTTATGCGTTACTTGGACGCACCCTATATACAGGAACGTATCTAAGAAATTAAGAACTGGGAAGTAACTTGGGACTTCGATTTTAAATGAAAAAGAGATTCATTCATATTGTTTCATGTATAATTTGCGTATATTGTTTCGCGTTTACGGCGTCCACTGACCATGAGCATTCAATGTGCTAACTCTTTTTTTTAAGAAAACTAAATATTTTTATGATCGAAGAAGACGTACAAGTACATGCAATGGAAACACACAAAGAAGTTAGAGATGAAGGCTGTAGTTCATTAAATTCGAATGATTTTGATTTTTGTATCCCTGCAGGATTTTTTTACAATCTGAATAACTTTGTAGTACCTATTGTAGGACTTTTAAGTTTCTCTGTGTATATGTAGATTTTATAGTAGAAAACTATTTTTTGTTTTGTGTAAAAATTTACTTTTTATTTGTTCCATATTCGACATTGTTTTATAATTACTACTTACTAGGCATTAAAACAATAAAATCCAGATTTATAACCTAATTAAAGTGGTTTTCTTTAACACCTTTTAGCTTCCAAATAAATTTAGGGGTAGTCAACATAATATAATATTGACATTATACTTGTCTTTTAGATGACCGAGAATAGTTTGTATATAATGTCCTACTCAATAATTAATTATACAGTGAACGTCTAAATTATGGAATATTATCATTATTCCGAGAACCGTCGAGTTTTAAGGGAATTCCCGAAACAGGTCGATTTTTGTTGTAAAATCCCATGTTATAACGTACATGGAGTAGGGATGACGTAACCGGTGTAGGTGTAATGACGTAATCGTTAATTTTTTTAAATAGAAATCGGTATAATGTGACACCTCATTTGAACGAGAATTTAATTATCTATTTAACGACATTACATTTTTAACTAAAATATTTTCTTAAGGGTACGAAAACATTTTTTTTTAATTTAAATTCAATCAAATTACAATTAATACTTGAATCCATGACTTTCTGAAATACTTAAAAAAGCAAAAATAAGTAAAAATAATATTGGACACAAAAAGTTCTCTCATAAACACTGAAACTTTTTGTCATATGTTAATTCAAGCAAGTGATAGTGGCATAGTTACTGTAATATTTATTGTCGTAAATGTTTTGATTTTGTGAATTGTTATCAGTTGTCAATTGTAATTTTTACTTTTCAATAGTAAATTATGGCTCACCTAAATGAATCACAGCGCATAGAAATATTAATCCTTAGCGGATGCGGAGATAAAAAAAGAACAAAGAACGAGGTATGCAATTTATTCAACGCAAAATATCCCGACAGACCCATCAGCCAATCAACAGTAAGTAAAATAGTCCGAAAATTTGGAGAAACTGGGCACGTTAAACATATTCCAAACGCTGGGCGTCCTAAAATTGAAGACAATGTGAAACTTGATATTTTATTAAATGTACATGACAATCCTCACAGTAGTTCAACACAAATGGGTGAATATGCTGAAGTTTCCCAAAGATCGGTATTACATATTTTAAAAAAAGAAAAATACCATCCCTACAAAATTCAACTACATCAGGAATTAAACGACGACGATCCCGATCGCCGGCTTCAATTTTCTGAAATTATGCAGGATTTATGTATCCCCAATCCACTTTTCATCAATCAAATCCTTTTTTCCGATGAAGCAACATTTTTTATACATGGTACCGTGAATCGTCAAAATTGCAGATATTGGAGTCAAGAAAACCCGTATTGGATGACTGAGGCACACACGCAATATCCTCAGAAAGTGAATGTATGGGCAGGGATCATCAATGACAGAATCATTGGCCCTTTTTTCTTTGAAGAAAATCTAACAGGAAGACGCTATTTAACTTTTTTGAGAAATCAACTTATACCGGTCCTTGCTAACATGTATCCAAATGCCAATAATCCAAATTTACCTAGTGAAAATATCTGATTTCAACAAGATGGATCCCCTCCGCATTACGCACGTGAAGTACGTCAATTTTCAAATAATTACTTTCCCGGGAGGTGGATCAGAAGACGAGGTTTTATAGAGTGGCCAGCAAGGTCACCAGATCTAACACCTCTAGATTTTTTCCTGTGGGGTTACATAAAATCAAAAGTTTATGTCAATAGACCCCAAAACTTACAGGACTTGAAAGATAGAATTAGGCATGAAAAGAGTCTAATTACTCCAGAAGTCATCCGCAATGTACCTGATGAATGTGTCCGTACATTCGCATATTGTCAAGAAACCGATGGATGGCAGTTCGAACATTTAATTTAAAATAATTGTTATGCATAATTTGGTTACTTTAAAGTACATTATTAATTAAATCATTAGTTGAAATTTGGTTGAATTTGAATTAAAAAAATTGATTTCGTACTCTTAAAAAAATATTTTAGTTGAAAATGTAATGTCGTTAAATAAGGAATTAAATTCTCGTTCAAATGAGGTGTCACATTATACCGATTTCTATTTAAAAAAATTAACGATTACGTCACTACACCTACACCGGTGACGTCATCCCTACTCCATGTACGTTATAACATGGGTATTTTACAACAAAAATCGATCTGTTTCGGGATTTCCCATAAAACTCGACGGTTCTCGAAATAATAATAATATTCCATAATTTAGCCGTTCACTGTAGAATACTATTAATAAAGAAATGCGCCAGCTCACTGACCTTCCTACCTCATATCTAAACCTTTACTTACGTTAATGTATCGGACTCTCTTAATTCGGCGCTATTAGAGGAGACGTGACGCTCTAAAGACGAGAGCATGTATTTGAGAGAATATTCAGAGTTGAGTAATGTACCAGAAATGTATTTTTCTATCTGTTGCATTCAACAATATAAGCAATTTACCGTTCTACTGAAACGGCAGTGTTGTCAAATCTCGGGACGCTCTAAGCGCGAATAACTATCAAGATAAAATGTATACTCTATATACATCTTAATACTCCTAGCGACTCTGCCGGAGAGTTGCGCGAACTAAATATATTCGAAAACTGTATATTTTCGTTCATTTCATGATCAAAAAAGCGTCCCCCAAAAATTTTGTTGGTAGGTTCGTGACGTAATTTCAAGTCCCTTGACAAATTATTACGAGGGGTGTGCATAGAGCGTCCGTAGACGGACGCTGTATGCACTTGGACGCTCTAATGAATGCGATTTCAGAATGTATGGACGCTTTAACGATAGAAGGATATATATATATATATATATATATATAGGAAATAGTTCGTTGCCGATACTATAGTAAATTTTATACCCATTTAGAATAAGACCATCCTTATTTATTATTAATAAATCGGTTGAAACAAAAAATTACCAACAAAAATGAACGTCGTAACTAATTTATTAGATGTCACGTTTTTGAAGTTACGTCAAATTTTGATTTCATGTTAATGTCATAACGCAAAATAAGATATAAAAATGCGATATTCTGATGAATCCAAAAAACTTATGCTTAATGTAGTAAACTATTTTCAAAACGATTTAGGATCTCGATTTAAGGCAATTCAAAAAGCGTCCGAAGCACTAAAAGTTCCAGAAAGCACATTATATAATCTTGAAAAACCAAACGGAGCTACAGATTTCGAATTTAGAAGAAATATGTCTGCAAGCGTTTCCAGAAGCAAAACCCGAATTACAAAAAATACCCTGCATTGTTTGAGGGAAGTAATTTATAAAATGTATGCGCGAAAGGATAAAATCACAGTAGAAACTATTTTACGGCAATTTATCGAAGAGTCTCCAGAAACTAAGATTTCCAAAGGTTCGTTATATTTGGGAATTAAAAAAATGGGTTTTCATTTCAAAAAACAGGATGGAAGAAAACATTTATTGGAAATGCCTGCAGTCAGATTAAAAAGAATATTATTTTTGAACAAATACCATGCTGCTAAAAGCGAAAAGCTCTTTACACCTGTTTTTCTAGATGAGACATGGGTTTTTATTAAAAGCGGGGACAGAAGAATGTGGCAAGATGGTACTAAACACAGTGATTTAAAAATAACTGGAAGTGGGACACGATATGTAATTGTTCATGCCGGTAATAAAAAGGTTTTGTGGCAAATGCATCGCTTATTTTTAAATGCAATAAAAAATCAGGCGATTACCATGATAACATGAACACCGAAAATTTTGAAAATTGGTTTAAACAGCAACTAATTGTAAACTTGGAAGAACCATCGTTAATTATAATGGATAACGCAACGTATCACAGTCGCCTGGATGAAGAAATCCCAAGAAAAAGTTGGAGTAAAACACGCATGTTAGAATGGCTCAAAAAAAAGAATATTCCTTTTCCAGATCACATTTTAAAGGATGCTGTTTGGAATATAATTGAAAAGCAAGTTTTGCCAGAAAAAAATTATCATTTAGACAAATACGCCGCCGAGCATGGTCATTGTGTTCTCAGGCTACCACCATATCATTGCCATTTTAATGCCATCGAAATGGTATGGTCAGAAACTAAAAGGCATTATGACCAAGCTATTACGAAAACTGCAAGGTCACCTACTGAAGTCTTAAAAGTATGGAATGACGTTGTAAAAAATGTACCGGAGCAACACTGGCAGAATTACATAAATCATACAGAGAAAATTATTTCTGAAGCATGCGAAGTAGAAAACAAACTGGACCTACTAAACATCGAACCTATGGTGATCTCTGTATCCAATGAATCCGATGATGAACTATCACCTTCCGAAAGTTATTCTGATTTAGAAACTAATTAAACTTTGCCTTGAAGATCACGTTGTCATTTTTTTTAAATCTAGAATTTGTACTTAATCGAACTCTGAATTGCCATATTTTTTTAAGAAAACTATGTATCTAGTTAATAAAACAATGTTTTTAAAATTAGTGCGCTTCTTTTATATTCTTTTATTATGTCAACATCTTTAGAATTTTATGAATTTCATAAAATTAATTTGTATTATAACAAACCGCCACTGATAATATGAAATTTCAAGACACTACGCCAATGCAATAAGAAATATGTCAAGCATTTGACATGACAAAGGTCATAACCTAATTTTTTTCATGCGGGTTCAGATGGTTCAAGAAGCCGCATACGTTAAGTTACTAAAACGGCTGGTACCTCTAAATAGGTATTAATTTTACTATAGTTAGGTCTAACTATTATTGTGGGGGATGCGGCAATGTGAATAAGTGAACTCTTTTTAGTTTGTTCTGAGCTTTCGGTAATTTATTATCACCATTATCAAAGAACTACAAAAGATACATTTATAGATATTTCAAACAGGTATAAATAAATTCAGTTTAAAAGTAAAACATTAATTACTTACAACTAAGCGAGGTTAATCACAATATCTATATATAATATGTATAATATGGAGAAAAAACATGGTATAAGATATAATTTTCTTTTTCAAGAAATTAAATTAAAAATAAAACTATCAAAATTGACATTACGACATCGATGTTAATTTTTAGTATTCATAGAAATGTCTTTAAATATGTTTAGTATATTAGCAAGTGAAATAATAGTTGGTAAGTTAATATAAAGGAACAGAATTCTCATCTTCAATATTTGAATTTTTTGTTTTTTTGTCAAAAGATAATAAATAGCTATAAATTGTACTAAGTTTTTGAATATCAGTACTTTTATTTAAGCAATTATCTTCTTGAGATATGAATGCCATTTCCAGGAAAATCCTTTTAGAGTAGTTGTTTTCTTTATGTAAAATTTCAAAGTTTTTATAATCTATTATATGATTTGTAGAAAAAACATGTTCAGCTAATGCTGATCTTTCTGGATATAATCTTGCATCGCTATTATGTAGAGCTATACGTTTAGTTATTTTTTGTGATGTTTCACCTACATATGTAGATTTACATGTAGAGCAAGTCAATCTATATATTACATTAGAAAGATCAGTAAGGGGATCAATTTCTTTCAACTTACTATAAACACAATTAAGTGAGAGAACATTTTTATTTGCAAGTTTTATATTAGTTACTTCTTTTAATATTTTGGAAATTCTAGGTGTAAGCTCTCTAAAGTAAGGTAAAGATGCAAAAAATATGTTAGTTGTAGTTGTATTCGTTTCATTTTCTGAGTTCGTAATAACTAAATTTGGTTCAATTGCAGTATGTATGGGATGAGGGGTGTTAAACAGAATTTTTCTTACTAATGTTTTAGGATAACCATTATTAATAAATAGGTTAGATAATATATGTAAGTTTTTATCATGCATCGTACTATCTGAGATAATAAGTACCCTATTTTTCAAAACAAATGATATTGATATATTATATGTAGGTTAAGTTACGTTAGATCTATGAAATTTGATGTGTAAAAGTATGTCATTTGTGGTTATGATTAATGTCACAATGAAAGACATTTTTTTTAATAGTTATCGGGGGATAAAATAAAATTTGAATGTGGGTAGTGATGGTAATGATTATTTATAACATAAGATTGATAGAAATTTTTTGAAAAGAAAAGATATAATATGAAAATATATAATATGGTAATGATTATTAATAATAGAATATAGATAGAATATTTTTGAAAGGCAGAGAGATATAATCGACCCTATTCTGTATCAGGTTATGTTATTTAACGACCATCGTTAAGCGTGAATTTCTGTAATATAACGATATGACCAAAAATGCAGATTCTGTATAATCATAAGTATAGTTATTTGAACGAGAATCGTTATTTTATAATCGTTATTTTTAAAAAGCCTGTTGTTAAAATAACTGTACCTGTTTGGCAGCTTGTTATGTCTTAACGATCTTGCTAAGTGAAATAAATGAGGAGAATCTAATCTAATTTTGATATATATTCGTGGTGCTTCTTTAATTAATTTCGAATGGCACAAATTTTTTTGATGGTAGGTATTGGCATTTACTGAGTAGCTTCACTGATTTTATGACTAATCAGCTACTGGACGAATGGATTATATTTCCTAGAACAGAGGCTGAAAGAATTGTCAAGAAAGAAAAGCAAGAAGAATATACTAATGGTCCCGTTTCTTTCGTATTCACTTTATTGGCGAATTGCTCCCACAAATTGTTTATGAATTTAACCTCACATGGTTTGTTCTTCCCTCTAATCGCAATAGAATTATTCTCTAAGAATTCCAACAGCATCTCATACTGTGCCCTTGTTGTTTTTGGAAGACGTACTTGTTTTTCCATTTGAATATTTAGGTATAACACCTGAATTTAAAGTTTCCTCACGTTAAATTGCACAGGTGACGTACTATCTGTCAAGCGTTTTAATGGTATGTTATATAAGGGTTATACTCTAACGGGACCGAATCCATCTCTTTTTACATTCGTTGAAGGTGTATCACTCCATCTCGCTTCATAACAATCAAAACTTACTTCCTTTTTAACATAGAATTTTAACAATATCGTTAAGGAAGCTCGATACGTAATCATAGAAGGGTTAACAATATAGTAAAATACGATCGTTATTTTAACATAACAGACTATCGTTAAAAATAACATACATGTTACGGAATACGGCTGAATATAAAATAAAATAACCGAAAATTAGAAATATTGGACAAAATTTTTTAAAGCAGATTGTAGGAAATTGAAGAAATTTATACTAATATAGTAACTATTATTGGATTTGAAAAAAAGGAGGAGATAGAATATTTTTGACAGGCAGAGATATAATATAAAATAAAATAACCGATTGAAAATTAAAAATATTGGATTGAAAAAAAGATTTAAAGCGGTGAACATTCGGATGATATATACAAATGGAAAAAGAAATTGTACTGCAAATGGCATATTTGGTTTTTAATGAAATTATTTAGGAAGATTTGACATTATAAACCAGGGAAGTAATATTACAACATTTGTTGCTTGTATTATAAGTTTAGTTTCCGTAAATTAAAAATTTTGGATGTTTTATAGATGTGATTTAGTTAAAAGTTATAAGACGGGGTCATTTCATTAAACCGATTTGTTTGATAATTTAAAGTTTATATTTGTGAATGAGATTGTTCAATGAAATAATTAAATATAGAACCCAACCTTGAGAAAAGAGATTTTATTTAAATTTAAATAAATTAACAACTAAATTACATAAAAAAATAATAATAAAAAAAAGACAATAGTAAATATCAATATAATATATATATATTTCTAGTAATTTATATATATATACATACAAATACTATTGAGGTTAGAAGCAAAAAAGGAAAAGTGTACTCTTTTTAAATTTCCAAGCTTCCGTAAATCTTTATTTACATCATCAGGGAACTACAAAAGTGAGAAAAAAACATAAATTATAAAGCAGTCCGCTACAACAGTTTCATAACTTACGTTAATCGAGAATGATTCCTTGATCTTAACATTGGGAAAAGTGTTAAACAGTTAGCACTGAAGAATGAGACAAGTCCAGCTTGCATTATAAGCAATAGCTAACAGTCACATAATAAAATATATTAAAAAATCATTAAAAAGTTAAGTCCTCAGGTGGCTACAATTTTAAAAAGTGCAATCTTCACTCTCTTTATCACAGTATTGTCTCTGCTGATTGGTCTCCGCTTGATGGTTGCAATGATGTCAATAGCGCAGTTGATAATATTTTACTATATTTTAAATGACATTTTTGATAAAACTGTTCCACCAAAAATTATAAATAATAGGAGCTATCCTCTTTGGTTTGACAAACGTATAATCAACCTTGTTTCAGCAAAATCTAAGGCTTGGAAAAAAACCGCAAAAGTCGTTCTGACATTGATTATTTATCCTTTAGTAATATTAGATCAACTACTAAAGAAGAATCTAAGATAGCTTATAAAAATTTTACCGAAAATCTTGAATCCGACATTAATAACAATCCTAATCGGTTTTGGTCGTTTGTTAATTCCGCAAGGAGTAGTTCATCTGTTCCTGCTCAAATTGTATATGGAAATTTTGAATATAATGGCCCACAGGAGGTGGTTGATGGATTTGCTTCATTTTTCTCCAATAATTTTACTCCGTCGGGCACCTTCTCTCATCACGACAGTCATAATAACAGTCAAAATATCTTAAGTATCAGAGAACTTTCTGAAAACGAAATCTTAGTGGCTGCTGAGAAGCTTAAGCCCAAACAGACAAATGGACCCGATTTAATTCCGGCCTTCTTAGTCAAGGACTGTGCGTATACTTTGTGCAAACCTCTCTATAGAATTTTTAATCCCATTCTCATTCTTAGGAAGTTTCCCGATTGTTGGAAGGTTTCTAGGATTTGCCCCATATTTAAAAAAGGCTTAAAGAATGACATAAGTAATTATCGTCCAGTAGCTATTCTAAACAATTTCGCCAAAGTGTTCGAAATAGTCGTCCATAATCACCTTGCGTTTCATGTCAGTAATATCATCATACCTAAACAACATGGTTTCATATCTGGTAGGTCCACAGTTACGAATCTATTTTGCGTAACCCAATTCATTTGTGAAGTGCTGGAGGACAAAAGTCAAGTTGATACTATCTACACTGACTTTTCTAAAGCTTTTGACAAAATTGACCATGGCATACTTTTACATAAACTTAATTTATTTGGTGTAGATGACATGTTAATTGCTATACTTAGTTCTTATCTTCATGATCGCACTCAATATGTTCAAACTTTAGGATACAAATAACAACCTTTTCTTCAAACTTCCGGTGTCCCACAGGGCTCTATATTGGGTCCCTTACTTTTAAACATTTTTATAAATGACATTACCGAAGATCTGGATGTTGACATTGATAAAGACATATATGCTGATGATATGAAACTATACTGTGAAATAAACTCCGTTAATTACTGCTTAAAACAATAACAATATTATTACGACCTGCACCAAATGAACTTCTTGGTACTGCAACTGCAAAAATAGTTGTGGTTCGCACTCTGCGATGAAAGGTAACGTGATAAAAAAAAAACAATATGGGATACAAAAATTATGGTTATCAATTTATTTGTTATTTTCAAATAGGTACATTTAAACATCTAAATAATTACATTGGGATTTTTTTTGCAAATAAGAGAAAAAAAATCCAACAGAATCAATATTTGAATTCGGCCCAAATCTTTGTACGCAGTTTCTTTGCTCCTTTGTTAAAGTAGTTCCTATCCATCCCGGCTCACCCAAATTCAAATCGGGTTTTAATAATTCCATGAAATCGAAAGTTTTTAAAGCCCATGCTATAATACCTTCGTTCTCAGCTAAAGTTATAGTACAAGTACTATATACCATAGTTCCACCCGGTTTTAATAACTTCACTGCCTGAAAAAGTATTCATTATATATCATGAAAGCATGTACGGCGCTCGTGTATGCGCATATATGTGGGTGTGTGAGTGTGGGCGCGTGTGTGTGAAAAAAGGAAAAGAATAATATTAACATGAAAACAAACAAATCCTAGAAACAAGAGCACTATTAAATTATAATAACATACATGTAAGTTTATTTTCGTTTGTCTAGATAAAAGATATTCCTAGAGGCGAATATAACAGTTTATTGAAGCATCCAACTAACAGCAGCAGTGACAATTTTCTGTCACAATATTCAAGTTATTTGTGGAGTTTTCACTGTTCAGTTTTCAGGATCCTTAGTTACGTCCGTCGCGGTTCGACTATGAGAATATTACGCCTTTTCGTCTAATTATTTTAATATCCCAATGAAGTCTCATCTTCTAAAATCCCCCTTTTACGTCTCTATTTGTCAAAATTCGCTGTTCGCTTACCCGGAAACCAAACCCGAAGTTTATAAGCTGATTCTCACCAAATATTCTAAACAAAATAATAAGTAAAACTTCAATATAACGTTAAAAGAAAATCGCAATAATAAATCTAACTAAATAATGAATAGACATTAAAAATTCAGTTATCTACACTCGGCCATCCTATTGTGAATACTCGGATTTGCATGGTTATCAACCCACGGTTTCATAAATTCTGCATAAAATGTAGAAGTACGCACTGGTCCCTCGTGATGGCCCACTTTCATCACGTCATATCTGTCATTGCGTTTTACCCTTTGTAACTTCGTGTTTCACGTCACAATATTGAGGGTATTTCCGAAGTTTTTCCTTTTCAGTTTTCAGGATCCTTAGTTACGTCCTTCGCGGCTCGACTATGTGAATATTACGTCTTATTGTCTAGTTATTTTAATATCCCAATGATCAAGTCTAATTTTTAAAAATCACCATTTTACATCTCTATTTGTCAAAATGCCCTGTTCGCACCCTCGGAAAACAAACCTTAATTAAGTTCATAAGGTAATTCTCACCAAATATTCTGAATGTAATACTGAGTAAAACTTCAAAATAACGTTAAAAGAAAATCGCAAAAATGCAACTAACTAAATAATGTATAAAAACATGTGAAATTCAGTTATCTACAAACAGAACAGAAAAAATGTATAAACTAATACATATATTTTTTATTTGATTTGTTTTCTTGGGTTTGGTTAATGAGTTGTATGATAAAAATAAATTAAAATATTTTTGAAGTTTTGCTTTCAGTTTGGGAGCTTTTTCAAAATATTTATTTAAAAAATTGACGTAATGAAATTAAATATTTACAATTTGTTACTACAGAATTTGGTTAGTTATGTATAATTAAATTGAAAAATAATCATTAAACATATAGAAGATTAAGAACATCTCACACTTCTTATGGATTTCGGCCACCGACAGATTTTTTTTAAATTTTAGTATGTTATTTTGGTCACAAAGCATTTATTTTTTCAGTGCACCGACCTTGTAGCCATAAAGGGTGATACTAAAAAATTAGGTCAAATATTTAAAGTTATTTTTTATTATTATTGCAAAATGTTGTAATTTAATTAGGCATTTTTTAAAATAAAAACAATATATATTCTATAAAAGTTATATTATTTTCTCTTCTAGCAGGAAAAGGTTGCCCCAAGATAAGGATGCAAGACTTATTAATGATTCAAAAAATACAATCGAGTAGGTCTAAATAGTACCTTTTATGTCAGATATAGTTAATACCAAAAGTCTAAGTTTCGCCATTTTGTCAGTCACATCCAAGTTGTTATTATCGGCAAGTATATACCGTTTTATGTCTTAAGATCTATTTCTCGACATAGCCTTAGCTACATATGGAATTTTCAGATCCGCATCAAGGCTCCAATAATGTCTTCTACTAGGTAACTGGTGGTATCCACTTAGCTTTGAAGACAAAAAAATTATGGTTATTTTTTTGGTCTGAGAATAGATTAGTCTGGTGCACAATGTGAGTCAACACTTCTTCGTCAAATAACTTTTCAAAAATGTCTACATCCGATAAAGTTTGCGAGGTCGTGTTTGATAATTTCCATGCGATCATTACTTCCTGCTGTACTTGGTATGCTAATATCAGTGGCGGTCTTTATCCTCTTTGGATTTGTAGTTTGAGATTTTTGTAATTTTGTAAGTCTTACAGATAAAGGCACATCATCTTCATAAGTACTTTCGTCGTCACTTTCGTCTGACACGTTATGAATTTCAATTTGTCCGGCGACATCTGTTGGGAACACGGGATTGATATCGTGTTGAATATAGTCTTCATCATTAGTTTGAGGATCGGGTTACTAAATTTACTAAATCGACTTCATTTTGTATATTTGAAGACACTAGATCAGCAATAGTTGATGCAAAACCCTCGTATCTTTCCATAAAATCTACGTACGCTTACCGATTGAGGTTCGTTTACCTCCATTATGGTTTCAAAATAATATCTGCAAAGAAATAATTTACTCAATCACACCCGTGCTTGAGACTACATATTCACCCATTGTACTCAAATGAGTACGGCAATATTTTTTACCTTCTCCCTCGTAAGTCGCCCGAATATATATCTACTAGTACCCGTGGTGCATACAAACTTTTATGTCATACCAGTACGTTTTGAATGATAAATATATTTTTTTAATTTAATTTGATTCACTAATTTTTTGTTTTTACCTGCGACATTACCTCGACATTATTATTGTATGCGTTTTTGTTGCTAGGGAGATAAGTATTAAAATGTTTAATGTGTCAAAGCCAAAAATCAAAAATGGAACAGAATTTTTAAATTCCCGACAAAATTGCAAAGAAGGCTGAAAAGGCAACGCAAAACCTGTTACCGAGAAAATCCAGAGACTCGTACGACAAAGAATATGACCAATTTTTGAAGTGAATGTCAGAAAATGCTGTACAAAACATGACTGTGCTGTTGGGTTACTTTAATGATCTATCCGAAAAAATTTCCCCGAGCTCTCTGTGGGCTAAATATTCGATGATAAAGAAGACGGTAAAAGTCTAGTTTAGTGAACCATCGAGGTCGCTGAACACGAAAATGAAAAAAAAAATTGCGCTCTCTTACCAAAAACAAATTTTTGAAGATGTGTTCAGATCAGACTGCACTGGTTTTATTGTAATATTATAACTGCTTTATAATGATCCATCATAACTGCTACAAAATGTTAGATACACTATAATTGCATTTTACGATATTGCTCTCACACACACATTAAAATAACACCTATATTGATATACATTTCTTGTAAATTTTTTTTAATTCCAGAAATATTAAATTTTTTGACGTTTCCATGAATATCTGTAATTGTAGAGACCATACAAGGTGAGTGAAAGTAGAGTCTAGAGTCACATAATTTGAAACATTTGATTTTGTTTGTGCTAGACCTAGACAGACGTTTGTTCTTTTATTTTGTGTTTGCGAATAATGGATCATATTAATCTAGACGAAATATTTACATGGCGAAATAATATAGATATTTTATTTCAAATTCGCCATTTGGAGGGGATTGCAAAAGATGGGGAAATAAAGTTTTTCCATAACTGAATTGTAAAATTTAGCTGAAATCAGTTATGGAAAAATTGAATGAACAATCAACATACTGTGAAAAATGCGCGTCGGGTCGATTTCAGCTAAACGAAAGTTGTGCCCAATTTTCCAATTCAGCATACTGTGAACATTCAACATACTGTGAAAAAGCTAATTGCGAAACGTCGACCCGGCGCGCTCGCTTCGCTCGCGATAATCAATCTACTTCATTATTTCAAACGGAAATCCAATCTTATCTAGATCTCTGAATTAGAAAATTTGGCTCAACTTTCGTTTAGCTGAAATCAGTTATGGAAAAATTGAAGCTATCAATATGCTGTGAAAAATGCGCGCCGGGTCGACGTTTCGCTATTCGCGCGCGAATAATCAATCTACTTCATTATTTCAAACGGAAATCTAATCTATCTAGATCTCTGAATTAGAAAATTTGGCCCAACTTTCGTTTAGGGCATGAGTGCAGGTTTCCACCCATCAAAAAAAAATTGGATTACGTTAGGATAATGTAGGAAAAATAAAAGAAGGGGCAAAAGGAGAGATGTATCAAGCTGATAAGAAGCGATTGCGATTTCACTTTGAACAGTGTTATGAAATTTTCTAAAAAGGGGAAACAGTTTCCGATAACCAAAGTCTTATAATATTAGCAGTATGTTCAAAATTTTAATTGGAATTACACCTGCAGCAACTAATTTCTTTGTCAGCAGTGTTTATAGAGGCCGAACAACTGAGGAGGTAATTTTTTTTAAAGAATTACCTAGTTGATGCGTGTTATTCAGGGAAAAAAATTGTTCAACATCCTCAACGATCAAATTGAATGGTTCATTATCCTCCATAAGATAAAAAATCAGTCTTTGTTGTAACGGTGCCAAAAACCAAAACTGACAAAAAACGAGTTTTCGCCATTGTTGATGAAGACGAAATGAAGAGTTTGAAACTTATGAGAGATTATATTTCTTTGCGGCCACATAGCTGCTCAGAGAAAAGACTATGTTTAAGCTACAGACAAGGCCGCTGTACTGTACAACATGTTGAGATAAACACATTTGGGAAAATTCCTTGTATTATTCCAAAATATTTGGGTTTAAGCAATCCCGAAAAGTACACTGGTCATTGTTTACGTCGAACGTCAGCAACTCTTTTAGTTAAAGCTGGAGTAAGCATGACTACGCTGAAGCATCATGGTGGATGGAAGAGTACCACAGTTGCTGAAGGATATTTAGAGGACAGAATATCCTCAAAAAATGAGGTTTCAAGGATGTTGGCAGGCGTACCATCTGGATTTCGCATTTCCTCACAGGAACTAGAGAGCCAGACAATGAATCGGCGGAACCTTCCAGAATTGCCAATTTCATGTAAATACAACCAAATAATATATGAACGTAAATTTATATTTTGTTAATAAAGAATAAGTTAATCGAAAACTGTTTTTTGCGACTTAATGCCCACGCGGGCCATAATGTGTACTTTATACCCGCACGGGCTGGGCAGGGCAGAGGTTTGTGGGATAGTATGCTAAGAGGGACGTGAGATTACGGTGTATGCGGAGATAGAAAGAAAGGCGGAGAGAATGTGTAGGAAGATTGTGGAGAAGATAGAGCGGTGCGGACTGGAAGTGGCGGAAGATAAGACGGTGGGGTAGCTAGTGAAGGAGCAGAGCAAGACGAGGGAAGTGGGGGTGATGGTGAAGGGAAGGAGAATTCGTATGGAGGAGTCTGTGAAATACCTAGGGGTGTGGTTGGACAGCCAATTGTCCTTCAAAACTAACATGTTAAAGGCAGGGGAAAGTGAGAGCAACATGGCTGGGGAGATTGATGAGTAATGTGAGAGGCCCGGGAGAGTGAAAGAGGAGGGTACTTGGTAGGACGGTAGAGCAGAGTGTACTGTACGGTGCGGAGGTGTGGGGTGAAAAAGCGGGGGTGAATGCAGGGTTAGGCCACTCCTGCGGGTGCAGAGAGGGATACTGCTGAGGGTGGTGAATGGGGTACAGGACAGTGGGTGGACTAGCAGCAGCGGTGCTGGCAAGGTCCTACCCATTGGACGTGATGGCTAGAGCCAACGGAGAGGTGCGACCAGAGAGGAAGTACAGGAATGGATGGAAGAGGAAATGGAGAGAAGGTGGCAGGAGTATGGGGGCACGCTAAAAGGAGCGGTCGGGAATGGGGGACATTGGATGGACCGGAAATACGGGGAGGTGAACTACTTCTTGACACAGGAGTTCACTGGACATGGGCCGAGAGAAGGGTACCTCCTGAAAAGAATTGGGTAATGCTTTTAACCCTTTTCTTCGAATTTATGAGGTATCCATAGGCAAAAGAACACAATACACTACAAATATATTCTCTTTTCCTTTAAAATGTTTAAAATGTACATCAAAATTGCATTTATGCTGTTCGTTCTGACATCTTATTAACAACTGTCACAAAAATTACTGACACTGTGTTGCTTCGTTGTTTAGACGGAACACATGGGCGTAATAATGAATGTTTGATTGTAATTTGTATAAACTCAGGTGGAATTATCTAAGAATTTCACCATACTGGGCCCGCCAGCAACGGGAAGAATGCCTTGTTCGACGCGCAGAGGGACCTTGCATCTACTTATTCTCATACAACTGGAGTTATTGCATAAACAAAAGGAAAGGGAAACTTAATATTTAAATAAACTATGACTAGTTAAGTGTTTTATTATAGTAATTTGAGCAAAGGTAACCTATATGTCAAAGAGCTAACAACTTAATAGCATCTTCGGCGAGAAAACTTGGTAAAACACTAAATTGTTTGTAGAGCAGACACATCAGTGTCGTTGCCCTCAGTAAAGGGAAGAGACGATTTTTACTATGGGTCTGGTGTACGTACCAGACGAAGTGCGAACTTGGACAGCACGAACTTTGCCATCCTTTCCAGGGATGATGTCCACAATCGACCCTCAGGTCTAGAAGAAATGTCTAGTTCAGGGAAGGATGTGAGAGGGGCTTCGATTAAGAAGTGACCAGGTGTTAAGGGCTGTAGGTCATTTGGATCACTGGAAGAGGGAAACAAGGGACGAGAATTGAGAATAGCTTCTATTTGCGTTAAAATGGTAGCAAATTGTTCAAAAGTGTAATTAGAGTTTTGAAGCATTCGGACAATATGGTGTTTGGCACCTTTAATGGCTGATTCTCAGATTCCACCCCAATGTGGAGATCTGGGAGAAATGAAGTTCCAGTCAATGGATAAAGAAAGAAGATAATCATTAATGGGTGAGGAATTGTTCTTTAAGAACGTATGTAAGTTTTTAATATGATTGCGGGCTCCAACAAAGTTAGTATCATTGTCACTGTGAATGACAGATGGCAAACCTCTACGAGAAAGAAAACGCTTTAAAGTTGCTATGAATGCTTTGTTGGACAAGTCAGAGACTAGTTTAAGGTGGACTGCTTTAGTGGAAAGGCAAATGAACAGAGCTAAATAACATTTCGTAATAGGAGCCTTCCGCAGTGAAGAGGATTTAATATTAAAAGGACCTCCATAATCAACACCAACCAATTGAAATGGACGTGAAGGCGACACACGAGGTGTGGGTAAATCGGCCATGATCTGTTTTGCTGTTATAGCTTTAAATCTATGGCAAATCAGGCAATTGTTAATAAGTTTCTTTATGTCTCTAAGGCCATCTAACGGCCAGTATTGGAGCCTGACATTGTACAAAACATTTTGAGGACCGCTGTGTCCTAAACGTCTATGTTTTCTTAGTAAGAGTAATGAAGTGAAATGGTTATGTGAAGGCAAGAGAATAGGATGTTTCTGTTGGAAAGGAATATTCGCATGCTTGAGTCGACCTCCTACTCTTAATATCTTGTAGTGATATAAGAATAAATTTAGAGATTGCATTTTTTTGTTTGATGGTGTTTTGTTTGACTTAAGTTCCTGTATTATTGACACAAAATAATGTTGTTGCACTTGCAGTATTAAAAATCGTAAAGCAGCATCTAGCTCACCCGTAGAAAGAAATGCTGTATCTTTCTTTTTGGTTTTTAAAATGCATATAAATCGTAAAACATATGCTAAATATTTAATTAATTTATTTAACGATGAAAATCTTTTGATAAATTCAATCCAAACGTTATCAGGAGATGATACAGCAATTAAAACCTTTTTCCTTTCTTCAGGTGGGCTTAATATTTCAGCAAATGTAAAGTGGCTTTTTGTGTCTTGAGTAGTTTTCCACAGAAAGTCCGGTCCTGAGAACCAAAATGTTGAAAGTGGTGGCAATGACTGCCCACGGGACAAAATATCTGCAGGGTTAAGGTGGGAACGGATGTGACTCCAAGATTCCCGAGGAGTTGATTGTAATATTTGGAAGACACGGTTACAAACGAAAACTGACCAACGGTTGAGGATCCCTCGGACCCATGTCAGGGCTATCTGCGAGTCTGACCAAAGAACTGATAAAGTGATGGTAAGTTGATCCTTGAGAATGCTCAATACTCTAGAATGAAGATTAGCCAGAAGGGTCATGGCACAAAGTTCCAATTTTGGAATGGTTAATGGCTTACTAATTGGAGCAATACGGAATTTGGAAATAAGTAATTGAGATGAAGCAGTGTCATCGTCATAAATGGCTCTAAGATATATGCACCCTCCGTAAGCCATTGAACTGGCGTCGCAGAAACCATGCAGTTCAATATTAATGACTTTTTTTATCTAATAAGGTAAATCTGGGAATATGAAGTTGAGAAAGTTGCGATATATTTTCTGTGTAAAGTTGCCATTTTTTAATAACAGAAGGGTCAGTTATGGGCTCATCCCATGAAACTTTCAGTGACCAAAGCTGCTGCATAATTGCCTTCCCAAGAACAATTACAGGATTAATTATTCCCATGGGGTCAAAACATTGTGAAACGGCACTCAATATTTTTCTTTTTGTTAAGTTATGATCAATTAATTTGGAAGGTGAACAAATTTGTAATGTGTCCTTTTTAGGGTTCCAAGATACTCCTAAGACATTACATGGGTTTTCTTCTAGATTAAGATCTTTACCCAAAGGTGAATCAATAAAATGTTTATTTGCCATTTCTAATGAATTCGAGCAAAATTTATGTAATGTAAAACCCGCTGCATGTAAAATTTCTTTCATGTTCAAATATGAGTTTTCAAGTTCCTGAACGGAGTGTGCTCCAGTTAGTACATCGTCGACAGACGTCTGAGTTAATAAAGCATTTTGTGCGACAGCGTATTGAGGATTCCTAATTGCGATTTCTTTAAGGACCCTGCACACTAAGAATGGGGCACTTTAGTGTCCGAAAGAAACAGTAGACAACTGTATGCAAGTAAATTTTTCAAGTGGAGAGTCTCTCCATATCACATTCTGCAAGAAACGAAATTTTGGATTTAACGCTATTTGGCGGTAAATTTTTTCAATGTCTGCTGTCAATGCAAACTTGAACTTTCTGAATATTAGTGAAATGTCTGATAAGTCGGGTTGGACTATTGGTCCTGTTAAAGATATATCATTCAATGAGTGCTGTGATGATGATTTTGACGAATAATCAAAACCTATACGAAGTTTTGTGGACGTGCTATTTTCTTTAATCACAAACAAATGTGGTACAAAATAATTATGATCTAGTTCAGGGTTGTGAAGTGTTAATGGGACTATTTTCACAAACTTCTGCCTGTCCGGCACTGACATCGCACTAAATTTTGAACATGAATAAATTTTGTGCCCGGTTTCCTTACAGTAGCTGCAAAATTTCGGAATAAATTGTGGTGAATTTGAATTTTTTTCCAGTAGGCAACAACTGAACAACTTGAAATATTTTCAACTAGTAGGTACCTACACAATCAGCAACGTCTTCCACTATCAAGTATAATATGTATTTTCAACCCTAATGTAGGTATTTTTTTAAATCTCCCAAGTAAATTCGTAAATTTTGTCCATGTATTCATCTGTCATGCAATAGAGGCTTCGAAGGACCGTGAAAAGAATTGGGTAATGCTTTTAACCCTTTTCTTCGAAGTTTTAAGGTATCCATAGGCAAAAGAACACAGTACACTACAAATATATTGTCTTTTCCTTTAAAATGTTTAAAATGTACATGAAACATTTATGATGTTCGTTCTGACATCTTATTAACTGTCACAAAAACTACTGACACTGTGTTGCTTCGTTGTCTAGACGGAACACATGGGAGTAATAATGAAGATTTAATTATAATTTGTATAAACTCAGGTGGAATTATCTAAGAATTTCACCACCTCCACAAGATTGGGAAATGAGAGACATGAGTGTGCGAGATGTGTGAAGTGGAGGATGAGGTGGGGCATATGTTTAGATGCTGGGGGAACGAGGAAGTGCTGAAGAAGTTGGAGAGGAAACTAGGGGAGGCGGTGTATTGGGAGAACATGGTGGAGATAATGTTGATAAGGGAGGAGGAATGTATGGAGGTGAGTGGCGTAGTAGAGAGCATGGTTAGATTACTTTAGATTACTTTTCTATAGCGTCATAAGCATTGTTATTTTATCAACAACGTCAAGCTGACAGTTTATTATAAAAAATTGAGAGAAATTGAAATTATTGATTTGTACAACAGCCACATGGATAAAGAAAAATCAGCAAATATCGCTTGTCTATCGCTGATGCCAGAAAAATCAAGGAAGAGGTATGAAGCAACGTATCAATACTTCAAGAAATGTTGCCAAACAAAGACTGCATAAATTATTATCACCCAAGGGTGGTAAGTTGACTAACAACCCGTCGTCAAGGGCAATCGATACGTTTTTGGTAATTGTTACGCACGTCCTTCAAAATAGTGTCAAAATTCGTTGTTTATAATAAAGGGTGATTAAAAATGAATTGAACACAGAGCAATGGTAGACTCCTGACATCAAAATATGACGATTGGTCAAATATGACCTTCGTAAAATGTTGATAGTTAACTATCTACAGGGTGATAAAGTTGGAATATTTTATTAATGATTTCGAAATATTTCGGTAGCCCCTTCACTGATATTGATGAAATTTTGGTAGATGGGGTTTTTCGAGGTGGCAAATGTCACCATACGGTTGTTTTTGACCTACTCCACGAGGGGGCGCTTCATACTACAACGGAGTTCACTTTTAAGACTAAAGATTTTTATGTCAATTAAGAAACATATGGCGACATGCGAAATTTGTGCAGACAACGTTTTCGAGAAAACAATAAAATATTATTTTGGAGAACATTTCACCATTAAGTTGATAAATTGGACATTAACAACAGTTGAATCGTTGCAGAAAAATGTGTGTACTATTTTAATTATTTATTGATAACTTAAATAAATTACTCCGTATAGGTTCAATAACTAGGAAGAAATAACAAAGGAAGGACAATAATAATAATAATAACTGTAACATTAAATCTACAAAACAAATTTTATAACATATTAAGATGAAAATACATATTATTACTTCAATAAATGTTCAAAATGACCTCCGTTGACATCAATACATTTTCTAATTCTATTTAGTGCCATAACTCCTGTCGATTGTCGACTGCTTGGGAATAAACTAATGCTTCCATATGCCCCCAGAAGTAATAATTCATTGGATTGAAATTGGGGTTACGAGCTGGCCACCGAAATTCACTGCCCCTACAATCAATCGATGGGGAAACTGCAAATTCAAATAATTACGGACTGCACGGGAATAGTGACCCTCCGTCCTGCATAAACCACAAGTTCCGTCTAATGACTAAAGGCCACGTTGTTATTTCATCGAAAAGCGATCTCATACAATTCCTCACCACACATTGATTTTAAATTATTGCTGAAAATGTGATTCTTTTGGTAAATTTGGGTTTTCCACATCCCAGTAATGGAAGTCCCTCCAATTAAATACTCATCTTCTGGTGAACGTTGCTTCATCTGTAAATAAAATATTCTCGAGAAAATTCCGATTTGCTCTATGTTCATTAAGAAGAAATTCTGAAAATTCTCTTCATGCAGGAGGATCTCTGGCTAACAAGTCTGCACCGGGGTAAAATGAAACGGTCTTAGATTTTCTTTCTTGAGTATTCTGGATATGGATGATTGACTTATTCCTGTAGCTGCTGCCAATCTCCGTGTACCTACTAACTTCAGGATTTTCGGCAACTTGAATTAAAATTTCATCCTCTTGATCCGCGGTAATGATTTTTGGGCACCCCGTGCTCCTCTTAGGACGAAACTCTCCAGTTTCTCCTAGCCTGTCATACATATTTTTCAAAGTTTGATGGTTTGGTTGGGGCCTATTGGGATACAATCATAAATATATTCGGCAGGCACGTATACAACAAAATTTTTCTTGTGCTTAAACGCAAATCATATCTCGCATTCCATTGTTTGTAAAGTTGTTGTGACGGGGCATGATGATAAATAAAAAAATAGTTCAAAATTCAACGATTATACCAAATTATTTCCCTTGAGATTTTTTATTCGAGTTCAGTTTCGCGTAGGGCTAGGTTAACACTATGTATTTAAATATGACATTTATAATACAACTAAGTGACATAAGCCTCCTAGATTTTTGTATAAGCAAGCACAACAAACTTTTACATGGAATAATTATTATTTAAAGTTACAATCTAGGAAGCTCGTGTCAATTAGCTGTACGTTTTGTTGAAAGATTTTAATAATGAAAGTAATACGTGTATTTTCCCTATAATATCACTAGAGGTCAAATTATTCCCGGAAATTTTTTCGAGCTCATGAATATTTTGAAAATCAATATAATAATTTCCTAAAAATATTCATGAACGAGAAAAAATTTCCGGATTTAATTTGAACTCGTGTAGTATTAGGTAAGAAAATTCCACACCAAATTGTGTGTGAAATAATTGAAATTTATTTTCCAACAACAACGTCACAAACTTTCTACTGATTTTAGTAGCTCAAAAGTGCCATTTTAGGACCTAAAATATTATATTTTCTCATTTAATAGTTACTTGGGCTTACTACAAGTGGTAGAAAATCATTCAATCATCATCATCATCAATCGTTTTTCGGAACGCTGCATGAACAGATTTACAGCGCGTCACAGTTTTGGCAGCAATTTAGACCTTTAAATTGTTGATTTCTGCTCGTTGCAGTTGCACGAAAATACCATCTCAAGACACAACACAGTATATTCTTTAATTTTACATGAGTTTTGAGTAACTACAAGTGGTAGAGAATTGCTTTTTTTTCAAATAAAAACCAGACTGTCACAAAAATATTCTGTCATTATAAACGTCAAAAAAAATTCCAGAATAATGCGTTGTTGGGTACCTACGAGGAAATAATTTCCGCTGAAATTCATCCTTTGCCATTGTTGACGTGGCAAAGCCGCTTTGTTTTAGTTTTTATGTCCATCGCCGGTGATATGCCGTTCTAAAATATTTTGGTTTCGTTTTTACTTTGCGTCCCCTTTTTGGCTAATTAGCGGTGAGTCAGTATGTTACAGTCCACTTTCTATGCGGTCGCTCAGTCGATTGCATCCAAAAATGTATTTTATGAATATAAATGTAACCGTATATATTATAATCTCCGAATAGTGAATAGAGGACAGTGTGAAGATTAAAACTAATAATGTAAATCACTTCAAAATCACCCCAAACATTGGTCAGAATCGAGCCGGACTCCGGATTCACACCTAGGATTTTTTGCAAAAGTGATTTACAAAGAAATCAGTTTTGTATCACACTAAGGGCAGTTTCAAGGAATTTAGTGTAGAAAAGAAATAGTAGTCGAAGCACCTGGCAGTATCAAGGACAGTTAAGGTCAGAAAATTCTTTTCACACCTGCTTTGCTTCAAAACAAGGGTCGTAGTTAACGACAAAACATCGCAGTCAGCTATTTACAAATTTAGCAGCATTCGCAGTCGGCAGCACTAAGGATATTCAAGGTCAGATAATTTACTTATTTCATTTATTCGTCAAAAACAAGGGTCGTTATCAGCGACAAAACACCAGTGCGAACTTTGTTAAAGAAAAGTGATTCTATTGTTCTAAACTTTCCCTTGTTATTGTTTTTTTTGTACGACATAAAAGGACACGAAACAAAATTTATTTAGTTTAGGTGCATGCAAATATTTCTTTTGACAAAAAAAAATTGTTCAGGAACTAGAACAGAAAATTGTGTAGACTGCTGCCGAACATTAATGAATTTATAAGTGCATATTCGTCAACTTCTTAGGTAAAATCAAGGAAAGGTAAATTTAAGGCTAGATTTTCTAATATAGGGTTTAAGGTTTTCAATTTCATACAATTGACAATTAATAGATTTGTTGTAGCAGGAAAGGTTATACAATATTTCAGGTTAACAACAATAGTTGCAGCATTGGGCTCACATATAAAGGTTTATATTCTAGGTTGATAATATTCAATTTCACTTGTTGAAGCATTTGGCTCACATAGTGAAAGAAGGTTTATGCAATATTTTAGGTAATGTAAGACTCAAAAGGGATAAAGTATAATAAAACTCGATAATAGCACAACTATCTGAATTTATTCTCTTCAAAGTCATGGTTTCACATCGACTGCATATTTCAGATTAATTTCCTTTCCCGATAACCTCGTCACCGAACATTCTCAAGAATAATCCAACCCACCCTTTAGGTCTTTGATGTCGTGTTTTAAAGTAAAGCCGCTGTCGCCAGTGAGATTAGCAGGTGCATCCTATTTACGAGGGTCGTACATTCAAGTCACATCTTTGTTAATGGGTCCTGTCTAATAAATATGATACTCCAGAAATATGAAATATAACATTCGGCCATCCTGAAAATTGGTCTGTCCTCAGACCCTTAATACATACTACTAAAAAACTCAGTTAAAAAAACTTAATCAAATTAGCTCGAATCAAAATAACCTATATGATAGATAAAATATGACACTCGGCCATCCTGATAACTGGTCTGTCCTCAGACCCCAAATATACTATTGAAAAAATTAACTTGAATCAAAACAACTTATACAATAGCATATAATGAAAATAATACGCTAGATATATAAAATATAACATATTATATCATCGTAGAATACAAAATATATCATCGCAGAACATAAAATATATCATCGCAGAACATAAAATATATCATCGCAGAGCATAAAATATATCATCGCAGAACACAAAATACATCATCGTAGAATACAAAATATATCATCTCAGAACACATATATATATAATCATATAATTCAAAACAGATCATCGAAGAATACAAAATATATCATCGTGCAATACAACTATACTCTGTCCATCCAAGCAACGGAGTGTTCCAAAACAGTATCATGCATAGTGCACGTGATCTCTCCGACTCTGTACTAATGTTCCAAAGACAATGAATTCTGCCGGCCGATTGCAGTTAAATCCGATTGGCCAGCGTAGGAGGCATATTTATTTTAGCCAATAGATGCAAAGGGGCACGGTGATCACGCATCCATCGTTGTTTAGGTCGCTCTATTTTAATCGCTAGAACATTATAAAAAAAACATTATAAAAAACACAGGCAACATGTTCTGCCAAATAAAATACAAAGGCAACGAGTTTGCCAAAAAAACACAATCGACGTTCGCCTATAGGCACGTGTTGCCAAAAACTATCTTTCGCTAATAGGCACGTGTTGCCAAAAAAAACTATCTTTTGCTGATAGGCCGTGTTGCCCAAAAAAAACTATCGTTCGCTGATAGGCCGTGTTGCCCAAAAAAACTATCGTTTGCTGATAGGCCGTTTTGCCCAAAATAACTTTCGTTCGCTGATAGACCGTTTTGTCCAAAATAACTTTCATTCGCTGATAGGCCGTTTTGCCCAAAATAACTTTCATTCGCTGATAGGCCGTTTTGCCCAAAATAACTTTCGTTTGTTGATAGGCCGTTTTCCCAAAATAACTTTCGTTCGTTGATAGGCCGTGTTGCCCAAAAAAAAAACTAGCGACGTTCGCTTATAGGATCGTGTTCCCACTAATCCTCTTCGTTCTGTATGCTTATCCATTTATTTTTTGGTGTCTCGTAATCTGCTATAAAATCTTTCAATTCGTACTGATGAAAGTATACCTACTTTGTTATCATTTATCACTATTCTTTATTCAACTGGCAAGATTATTTGGAAAACTTGAACTGAAAATCGTCAACATGTGTCCTCCTATTATTCAAAAGTGTACTCCTACAAAAAAAACTAAAACTATAGCAGCTTTTGCTTTCAACTAAGCGACTTTCGCTTGATACTCTAATATTATAATAACTAAAGGGCTTTCAACTAAACAACCTTCGTTAGAAACTTCTAGCTTGAAACTTTAAAATTATAACAACTTATGCTTTCGTAATAGAGTGAAAAACATTTTTCTTTACCGCCTATGTATCGAATCTATATTATATTGCTGTCGTAGACCTTTATTACATTCACTTCATGTTTGTTATTGGAAGGTTTACCATGAAAATATAAATTATTGTACTTTCCAATCATCCTTTTGTGATCCTGATTTTAAAAAATCTCTCCCTATGAATAAATAATGTTATAATACAGAATAGCATGTCATTTTGCTAACACTCCTTGCACTGCGCAAATTATTTCACAAAATTGTTTACTATTTACATTGTACATAATGTACATATCCAAAAACATGCATATGGTTGGATTTCCTGCATCAACTCGTACTAAATTAAAAAAATCTAACAGTTGACAGTTTAATAAGATTATTCCAGCTTCCTGTACCTATTCAACACTTGTAACTCTTTTTTTTCTATCAACTCGTGCATTTTGCTCGAATACATTATATGATGTCATTATAACAAAATCTACAAATTGTACCTCACTTTTATAAAAAGAGCATTTATCTTTGTGAAGTCCTAGTATTACACAATGGTTACATTCAATTCGGGGTTTTCTACAATTTTCAAATATAACACAATTAAAACAATTATATGATCTAAAAACTGTGCTTTCATTCTTATTTTGATTTTTATCACTTTGATATTTATTGTTTAGTATCTCGATAATTCATATTTGAGTTGAGCCGAGGCTTAAATTTAAAACTGGAAACTTTATTCTTAGGCATTCTTCCCACGGTATTTAGATACCCTTTAAATTTTAAAACATTAACATCTGTGTGCGTTGCTGATTTACCGTGCGTGCAATTTTCGTCTAATATTCTAGCAATATCTGCATTTATCAATTAACCATAAAAAATGTTTAAATTTATATCTCTTACTTTCCAACATTTTTGAAAACAGTAAGCCCCTAAACATTTTCCAGTTTACTTTCGTAATTAGTAGCATATTTCACTAGCCTAGAAAATGGAACAGACTTACAGGTTGCTTTATGTTTTAATATCATTCGTACTCCACGTTTTCGTCATACCATTGACGAGTATTGTCTCGTATATCGTCCAGGAATTAGCCGAAGAATAGTATCTATCGTCGTCCCACTTATAGCGCTCTGCTTGACCATCTACTTCTACTTCATTCAACCACTTATTCATAATCACACAATCAAAGATTACAATAATCTTTGACACAATCCCGATTTGAATTAAATGTCGGCCCTTAGAAAAAACTTCGTCCCCCACACGATGTACTTACTCTCTTTTTTTTTAACGTTTTATTATCAGTTTTCTCGTTGATTTATTGAACTCTTTTCGTTTTAAATTTTCACATAACTTATATCTAATAATTCACAACTATACCAACAAATAGCACTAACTGATTTTAGTTTTATCCGACCGCTGCTTTGTAAGACTCAAAAGGGATAAAGTATAATAAAACTCGATAATAGCACAACTATCTGAATTTATTCTCTCCAACGTCATGGTTTCACATCGACTGCATATTTCAGGTTACTTTCCTTTCCCGATAACCTCGTCACCGTACACATTCAGAAGAATAATCCAACCCACCCTTTTGGTTTTTGATGTCGTGTTATAAAGTAAAGCCGCTGTCGCCAGTGAGATTAGCAGGTGCATCCTATTTACGAGGGTCGTACATTCAAGTCACATCTTTGTTAATGGGTCCTGTCTAATAAATATGATACTCCAGAAATATGAAATACAACAGTAAATAAAAGGGAATTTTATTGCATTGCATTACTAGGCTCATTTAGAGGTTAATACAGGATAACTAGGGAAAAATAACAAAAATATTTTACACAATACCCATTACAGGTAGTTATAGAACAAAACAAGGAAAATAAGGCTAGGTGATTTATATTGTACATTCTAAAAATTAGTTTACAGAATAATTTATTAATTCAGAGAACATTTGTTCGGATATAAAGGGAATTTAAGGTACTTAGTATAAGCTACATATTCCGAAAATTGTAAAAGCGGATCCACCGGGGATCGAACCTGGGAACCCACAGCACTTCGGAGGTTCGTACCTATCGATGTTCGGATCGGTATTATATGTTACTGTTACGCGAGCTACTGCATTAATATGCTCACTTAGTGCCCCCAGTGAAATCCCCGTATGAGACGACTATGGCTCCTCCGCCCAATTTTCGAGAACCATCCAAAATACGAAACATCGAGAATACCCAGTGCATCCGCCAGAACGTCGAGAGATTCTAGAATTACGGCGCGCGAGTATAAATAGGCCACGAGCATCGCTGCAGGAATTTAGTCAATCAGTCAGTGTTGATACCGAAGGAAAGTAATCGCGCCTCGATAAAGTGTTTATTAAGTGACTCTCATATAAATTATAATTAGTGTGTATAGTGTATTAGATAAATTATTAAATAAGGACTGTATTAAATATAAATCTGTAAATATAAATTAATTGTAAATATAAATTAAAATAAACGTTACATTGGTGTCAGGTGTGGGGTTAAAAAAAAATAATAAATAAATAAATATACAGGAAGATGGCGAAGAAACTTTGTGAACTAAAAGATTCAGAGCTTCGAAGAGAGTTGGAGGATTACGAATTGGACACAAGTGGGGTCAAGTCAGTGTTAGTGGAACGACTAAAAAAAGCTATGATTAACAATGGATTGGACCCGGAAACGTTTGAATTCACCGACGAAGCGTCCGCCTCTATAACCTCTTCCATAAAAAACGAATTGTCTTCGATGGAAAACAAAATGTCGGACATGGTAAACAAAATGTCGGACATGGTAAACAAAATGTCGGACATGGTAAACAAAATGTCGGACATGGTAAACAAAATGTCGGACATGGAACATAAAATCTCGACGGATATAAAAACGAAATTTCATCCATGGAAAGTAAACTTTCGGCGGACATGGAAAACAAAATGTCGGACATGGAAAACAAAATGTCGGACATGGAAAATAAAATTTCGACGGATATAAAAAACGAAATTTCATCCATGGAAAGTAAACTTTCGGCGGACATGGAAAACAAAATGTCGGACATGGAAAACAAAATGTCGGACATGGAAAATAAAATTTCGACGGACATGAAAAATGAAATGATATCCATGAAGACTGATATTTCTGCCGTGCAAGAAAATATTAAAAGAATGGAGCAAGAAATGAAACAAAAGATCAAAGAAATCTAAAGGAAGACTAGTAATAAACCGGATTTTACAACTAGGCAAGCCCCGAATAACGACGAACTGGCAGAGAAAGTAGAGTTGAAACCGAAAATGGAAAACGATATTAACAGCCGAGTGAAACTGCCAACATTCGATGGTAAAACGTCATGGCCGAACTATCTTAAGCAATTCGAGGCGGCATCAAAGGCAAACAACTGGAGTGAGAAGGAAAAAGCGTTAAATTTAACTCTTGCCCTTAGAGGAGACGCTATGGATATCCTCCAGACCATTCCAGTGGAAGAGGCCGAAGATTTTGAACAACTCAAAAAGCGATTGAATATGAGATATGGCATGGAGCACCTGGAGCATCTGTACCAGTCGCAGCTGAAAAACCGCAAACAAAAACGCGACGAAACTCTGCAAGAATTCGAAGCAGACATTGCGAGGTTGGTGCGGTTTGCCTATCCATCGGCACCGGAGAATGTCATGGAATGTTTAGGGGTACAGACATTCATCGACGGAGTTCGTGACCATGAAATGCAGAGAACTCTACGCTTGGCTCGGCATAAGACACTGGTCGACGTACTGTCTGCAGCCTTGGAGTACGAAGCAGCTACACAGGCTTCCGGAGTATACGGCAAGGTGAGGGCGGTAGCAGATGAAGAAGTTGAGAACAAGCTCGACCAGATTGTCAACATGATGAAAAGCATCTCAAATGGAAAACTGAAAGCCGTGAGATGCTGGAATTGTGGAGAAATGGGACATGTACGCAGTTCGTGCAAGCGACCGAGAACTGCTACAAACAAAGATGCCCAGCAGGAAAAACTAGGAAGGGTCGACCTTCAGAGGGCAGCTTCGACCCGAAGACCTTCCAAAGACTCCCTCTCTAGAAGACCATGCCCTGCAGAGTGCTCTCACTGCAGCAAAACAGAAGCTAAGGAAGCTGCGATTCGAAGAACCACGGTGACCACCGACGAATGGACACCAGAAAAGTTGGAAGAGGAACAAGAGAACGATCCCGACTTGAAGAAAATCCGACATTGGAAAAAGGAGAACTGTCGACCTACTTGGCAAGAGATTTCAAGGTACTCGCCAACGATGAAATCGTATTGGGCCCAGTGGGACTCGCTGGTTTTGGAAAACGGTTTGCTACAGCGAGTAATCGAGAACGATGAGGGTTCCGAAAGTAGAAGACAGTTGGTGATTCCAAGAACAAGGATAGCAGCAGTACTGCGAAAATTACACGACAGTCCGTCAGGAGGACATCTAGGTGTGAAGAAGACCCTCCAGAAAGTGCGAGAACGGTTTTATTGGATGCACAGTTCCGAAGATGTGAAGGACTGGTGTAAGAAGTGCACTACCTGTGCTACGACCAATGGACCGCAGGGGAGAAGAAAGGCTCCTATGAAGTAGTACAATGTCGGAAGCCCTTTTGAACGCATTGCCCTGGACATTGCCGGACCGTTTCCACCGACAGCAAATGGCAGCAGGTACATTTTGGTGGTGATGGACTACTTCACAAAATGGGTAGAAGCGTATGCCATTCCAAACCAAGAAGCCTCAACGGTTGCCGACGTGCTTGTGAATGAGTTCATTTGCCGATATGGAGTGCCCCTGGAAATACACAGCGACCAGGGCAGAAACTTCGAAAGCCAGTTTGTGAGAAGCTCGGCATGAAGAAAACGAGAACTACGGCTTTGCACCCACAGTCGGACGGGATGGTAGAGCGAATGAACAGAACTCTTGGCAAATACCTGTCTAAAGTAGTATCTAACCATCAGCGAGATTGGGACCAATATCTCTCGCTATTCGCGATGGCCTACAGATCTGCCATCAATGAGTCTACCGGCCAAACACCAGCAAGAGTTCTGTTCGGACGCGAAATGAGATTACCCTGCGACCTTGAATTTGGATGCCAACCCGGAGAAGACATAGCTGGTGAAGATTACGTGACCCAGCTGAGAAAAAGAATGGACGACGTACACGAGCTGGTTCGATCGAATCTCCAGATCGCTAGCATAGGATGAAGAAAATGTACGATACGCAAGCTACGGAAGGAGGTTTCCACGAAGGAGACAAAGTCTGGCTGCATAACCCAAGAAGACAAAAGGGTTTTTCTCCAAAGTTGCAGAAAATTTGGGTCGGTCCGTACCTCGTAAAGAAAAGAATCAACGATGTCATCTATCGTATCAGCAAGATCCCAAATGGAAAGCCAAAGGTGGTACACCGTAACCGATTAGCGCCATTCGAGGGTGACCACGATGAGGAAGTAAACCAGCTTCAGGAAGTAGCCGATCCTGCTTTTGTAGAGTTCATGGGTGCTTATGGTGGTACCGGAAAAGCGAGATTCGGCGTCGCCACTGAGAGACGACAAGACCTGCTTACCGTTCCGGAGGAATACTCACTGGCAATAAACATCCCTGCCAGCGTAACCGATGCGCGCGGACTGGCATCTCTGTTTATAAAGAAGAGTGGTGCACGACTTTTGGCAAACCAGTTACCAGTACCAGGTAAAGCTTTGAATCTGCAAAATGGCTCCCGCTACAATTTTCACCTAGTGACGAGGAACACCTTCGACGAAAGACCAACGTACGAGGATGTCTGGGAAGCATTACGAAGCCTGAGGGGGCATGTGCTTGAATTGAACGTGCATAGGCTAGCCATGCCCAAGATTGAATGTAGGCATTTAGATTGGCGAATAATCCGTAACATGGTAGAAGTAATCTTCCGAGACACCGAAGTGCAGGTACTGGTTTGCGGCCATGCTCGGGAGACACAGCCAACGGAGAAGACGGTCGCATGTTACTTCCATACAACTGGAAAATGCAACAAGGGGACAAGTTGCCGATACAGTCATCTCGTTCCAGTTTCCTAGCTAGTTCCAGGAGGAACTGTCTCTTAAGGAGGGGGCAATGTTACGCGAGCTACTGCATTAATATGCTCACTTAGTGCCCCCAGTGAAATCCCCGTATGAGACGACTACGGCTCCTCCGCCCAATTTTCGAGAACCATCCAAAATACGAAACATCGAGAATACCCAGTGCATCCGCCAGAACGTCGAGAGACTTCTAGAATTACGGCGCGTGAGTATAAATAGGCCACAAGCATCGCTGCAGGAATTTAGTCAATCAGTCAGTGTTGATACCGAAGGAAAGTAATCGCGCCTCGATAAAGTGTTTATTAAGTGACTCTCATATAAATTATAATTAGTGTGTTTAGTGTATTAGATAAATTATTAAATAAGGACTGTATTAAATATAAATCTATAAATATAAATTAATTGTAAATATAAATTAAAATAAACGTTACATTACCATTAACCGCGTCTTACATTCGGCCATCCTGCTCCGTTCCTTGTCCTCGAGGTACCTAGAGTGCTGGACCTGACGTTTTTTGTGCGTACACCTATCTCACCTACGCGTTCGTGAGCCTGATGCCTTGCCTACCTACGCCTATCTCGCTCTCCTGGCGAGCCTGACGCCTGCACGCCCATTCCAGTCACCGCCACCGCCTCTCACTATCACATCACATTATGGCCTCATGTGGACATTTCGTAGATCGCATCCCACTTCTGATATATAAGCTACATATTCCGAAAATTGAAAAAGCGGAACCACCGGGGATCGAACCCGGGAACCCTCGATTACAATCCCATACGCTAAGCCACAGCACTACGGAGGTTCGTACCTATCGATATTCGGATCGGTATTATATGTTACCATTAACCGCGTCTTACATTAGATTATATTCAACATTTAAAATTCAATTAGGTATTAATCGTTCAAAATGACTGAACCTGATTATGAAGCTCATGATTTTGACGATTTAGTAAAAAAAAGAGGTAGATTCAAGGCAAAAATTGAAAATTCGTTCAACAAAGGAAAAAGTAGTAATGATCTCAATATAAATGAAGTTAATATATGGGAAAACATGTTAATTAAGGCTTTCGAGGATTACGAGTATGTTCAGGACTTAATAGAGGAGCAAGAGGCTACGCAGGAAGTTGACAGAGCGACTGTAGAGTCCCAGTACACATCGTTGCGTGGTAACCTTCAAACCCATGCACAAAGTAAGTCAAGCGATATCAGTGGCGTGCTCTCGGACACTACTAATATATATCAACAAGGGCATATTCATCCAACGGCTTCTGTTGCGCCAGCAAACTCCTCTCCAAAAGTTAAGCTACCTAATATTAATATTCCGATATTTTTTGGAAAGTATGAGGACTATCGATCATTCACCGAGCTATTTTCGGCGCTTATAGATTCTGACGCGCATATTAACAACGTTCAAAAATTCTTATATCTTAAATCAGTTTTACGGGACGAACCACTTTTAATAATTAAAGATTTAAATATCACTGCAGCAAATTATACTATCGCACTCGATTTATTCAAAAAAAGGTATGTTAATAAATTAATCACCATCAATTGTCACATTAGGGTTCTGATGGACGTTCAGATTGAAAAGGGCGCGCCGGGAGCATTAAGAGATTTCATTGTAAAAATAAACAACATTACAACGCTTTATCGGCATTGGGGGTACCTGTAAAGGAATGGGATCTTCTTTTAGTATACGTGATCTCTTCAAAATTAGATTTTGTTACGCATAGGGCATATGAATTGGAGAGAGATTCTCAAACGTTACCGACATTTGAGGAATTTATCGACTTTTTGGATAAAAGATGTTCAGCTCTAGAAGCACTGGCTACCCCTGAGCAAAGTAAGTCGAAAGGTCTTGGACATAATAAATCTAGTTTTCACTCTGCCTCCAACTCTCGAAACAAATGGATTTGCTGCGAACAAGCTTACCACCCTATGTTTAGGTGCAATAAATTTTCTAGATTTGAAATGTCACGAAAAGGGGATTTTATCATGAAAAACAAATTATGTTTCAACTGCCTGTCCGCGACTCACCCGGTTTCGGCATGTACTTACGAAGGATGTAGGGTATGCAAAGGGAAGCATCACACAATGATCCATGAAGACAAAGGTCGCAAGGCTTATGGGACAAACAACACAAACACTGCACTTAAAACCGACAACACCAACAAACCTACGACATCTCAATCCACCGATTCTTCAGGCTTGTCCTCGGCGATGGTTACTGTAGCAGATGTGGAACATGCAAATAAAATCGACTCATGTCGAATACTAGCAAACAACTTCTTCTAGCCACCGCTAAGGTCTATCTTTTGTCAAACAACGGATCAAAGGTTTTAGCAAGGTCTCTGTTAGATTCTGGGTCACAAACTTCGTTCATTACGGCTAGCATGGCAAATAAATCAGGGTTAAAAGCTAAATCGGAAATTTTACAGGTATAAACACTGCTGTTCCAATCTCGAAGTTCATAAAGGTCAGGATTCAGTCTAGAACCGAGTCCAACTTCCAAACATCCGTTAACTGCGGCATTATGGAAAAAATTACGTGTACATTACCTCACTCGTACGTTGACACAAAATTATTTGATATTCTGGAAGGTCTCTTGCAGACGAGACCTTCCACATTCCTGGAGAAATAGATGTGTTGTTGGGAGCTGACATCTACTTTGAGATCATTAGGGCTGGAATCATTAGGTTTGGCAAGCAACAACCGTTGTTGCAAAATTCATCTTTAGGCTGGATAGTTGGTGGGAGTACCTCAGCCACCCCACAGGCTTTATCCAGCTTAAACGTTGCTCTTTTCACACGGAATCAAAATTTGGACGAACTGTTACCTCAATTCTGGAGGTTAGAAGAGGTAACCGATAAGAAACACTTATCTCCCGAGGATAAATTATATGAGACAATTCACTCCAAAACCACTCGGCGGGACGAAGAAGGAATTTTTGAGGTAACGTTTTGAAGTCAAAATTTGAGGCATCATGTCTAGGTCAATCCTTGGACAAGGCTATTCAAAGGCTACACTCGTTAGAAAAGAGGTTATCAAAGGACCCAAAACTCAAACACGAGTATACGGCATTTATCAATGAATACCTGTCAATGGGGCTTGCACAGGAAATATCAGCTGAAGCGGCATCAAGCACTCCAAATAGGTACTACTTCCCACACCATTGTATGGTAAGAGAAGACAAACTAACCACAAAGTATCGCGTGGTTTTCGACGGCTCTATGAAGACCACTTCAGGCTTGAGTTTAAACGATATTACGCTTAAAGGCAGTCCGGTTCAACCAGAATTATTCGACATTATCTCGAAATTTCGAACATTTCGATATGTCCTTTTTGGTGTGCGTCATCGTTTGTGACGTATATCCGGGTTTTGGGTATGTCGATATTTAATTTGTTATTTTGACATATAGCTAACCTTTAATTTCATAAATAAAATCATCAGGATCGTATTCAGCCAAATTCGAAAAGGCTATGAAATTAATAATACTTGGGATATGAAAACACTGCAAAATAAAACAAATTGTATATTCAATTTACATATTAAAATAATTTAATATTAGTAAATATAGTCCTGCATTTGAATAAATAAAATACTAACAATAAGATCAATATTCACTTTTCATAAATAATAATTTACCGTGAACAACAAAGTACAGACCTGACGAGAACTGTCAGTTGGACATTGGAAAAATACGTAAGACACATTGCCGCTACGAAAGGAACGCCTGCATAGTATTTTGAACGATGTAATTTCGCTCGATTGATAGGTCGCGTTTGCGCGTAATCTAAACATCAACCAATCAAATTTTTGTAAGTCAAAGATTAGGGTTAACGTTTGTACTACGTTTAAACGGTTCATTATTGTGATATTTTGATTAGGGTTAATCACAGACCTGCCTTTTTTCCATTTCTTCCTACGTAATGTGTTAGAAAGACATTAACAATCAATGACGCACACCAAGAAGGGTATTATATGAACTTTACCTTTCTTATTTATAAATGTTGTCTGTACAAATTTAGCATGTCGTCATATGTTTCTTAATTAACATAAAAGTGAACTCCGTTGTAGTATGAAGCGCCCCTTCGTGGAAAAAGCTAAAAATAACCGTATGGTGACATTTGCCACCTTGAAAAACCCCCAATTACCGAAATTTCATTAATATCAGTGAAGTGGAGACCAGAATATTTCAAAATCGTTAATAAAATATTCCAACTTTACCACCCTGTAGATAGTTAACTATCAACATTTTACTAAGGTCATATTTGGCCAATCGTCATATTTTGATGTCAGGAGTCTACCATTGCTCTGTGTACAATTCATTATGAATCACCCTGTATAGGGAGAAGAAATAAGTAATTATATTTACACTCTTACCTTTCACCGATAAGTAAACAAATACACCAAACTCAAAGTTGTCCACAAAATTCCAGTCCTACAAACACAGTTTTAACTGATAGTACATACGTACACAGACAGTAATGGAACTACTCTGCTATACATATACTCTACTGTACATACAGGGTTGGGATAAAGTATGGAACCAAGTAAATATCTTTTAAACGAAAAGAACGATATTTATGAAAATTTGCAGGTGAGTGCAATGGAACAAAATGCATCTGATGTACATTTTTTTGTTAATAATATACTTCCGGTTTTACCGGAAATGCCATCAACTTCTTTAATTTAAATGGGACACCCTATATATTTTTACAGATTTTGAAAGAGCTTGTTATTTTGAATTCATAGATACTGAGTTTAGTGTAAAAAAATTTGTAAAAACGAGGAATAACTCACTGTTAGTTGTACAATAGGTGTACATTTCATTATTTTAGAATAATGAGAAACAAAATTACTTCAAATGTTCAAAATGCTCGCCGTTTACTTGCTGACAATATGCCATCCTATTAACAAATTCTTGAGTCACTCTTTCCAAGAATTCTCCTCGTATTAGTTCACATTCATCAATAATTCTTTGTCTCAATTCCTGTAAGTTTGTTGGTCGTCTAACGTAAACACGTGATTTTAGATAACCCCAAAGAAAAAAATCTAACGGGCTAAGATCCGGAGAACGAGCAGGCCACTCTATGAATCCTCTACGTCCAATCCATCGATTTGGAAAATTCGCATCCAGAAAATCCCTAACCCGTCTATCATAGTGGGGAGGTGCTCCATCTTGTTGAAACCAAACATTTTGTGGTAATTGCCCATTCTGTTGAAGTGCAGGAATAATTTCGTTATTTAGTCTATATAATCTTTATTAGTCAATAATTATCTTTTACATTAGTGCCTAATTAGGCTAAACAAACTATTTATATTATATGCACGCATACAATTAATAGCGCGACCTGGTCGCTCTGCCGTCTATCTTCTTGCCAGCTCAAGAGTGTACGGTTTGAGGTATATCATTTTAGATTTCTGGTGAAGCCATGAAGTTCTGGGGAAATAATTTGGTCTTCTGCCTTTATATATTGCCATTCCGAGACATTTGTTCTGTACAACTTGCATACAGTTGAAGAGAAAGTCAATGGTCGAGCAAAATTCGGGATAACCGTAAATCAATGTTGGTCGTATAACCTGTCTGTAGAGTAACAGTTTGTTGCTCACTGACAGACGGCTATTACGACATATCAACGGGAACAGTACTTTCATGGTCATTTTTGCTTTCTGAATTCTGTCAACTATATGCAAGTTGTGCAGGGTGTTCGTTTGAATGATATATCCTAGATATTTAATTGAGTTTTTAGGTTCAATCACATCATTTTGCATTTTTAGATTCCTTTTCAGAATAGTATTTTTACGAAATTGGCCTCTTAGAACCATATATTGGGTTTTGGAAGTATTCAGCTGAAGCTTATTCCTAATCAGGTACGGGATGATTTTATTATTTAGATGCCATTCAATTCTTTCCAAAGCGAGATCCGCTGTCCTCTCGTTATTTAGTAGATCCAAATACTTGTCACCATTCAAGTTTCCGTCGATAAAAAATGGGCCTATAAGCCTATTTTCGACAATTCCCATACATTCAACTTCTGTGGATGCTGGGTATGTGCTTCATGAATCCAATGAGGATTCTCATTTGACCAATACATTGAGTTATGGCGATTAACTGTTCCATTTAAACAAAAAGTTGCCTCATCGGAAAAAACTATGTTAGAAGCAAAATTATCGTCGACATTACAGATGTCCATTAGCCGTTCGCAAAATTCTAGCCGTCGATCAAAATCATCGTCTGACAATTCTTGAACCAACTGTACCTTATACGGATGATACCTTTCACTTTTTAATATCTTTCCTACAGTACGTCGACTGATGCCATGGTTTAGCGCCAAATTTGTGGTGGAAGTTTGAGGTGATTCTTCTAAATCGATTGCAATATTTTGTTCAACAGTTTCGTTCGTTGCAGTCCGCGGTCTTCCAGGTTTTAGCAAATTTTTTACCATCCCAGTTGTATTAAAACGTTGTAATGTTTTAGTTACTGATGAGCGTGATATAGGATTTCTCTCCGGATGCAAATTATTAAAATTATGACACACTTCTTCATGAGTCCTAACACGATCACCATAACCGATCACCATAACCGATCATCATTAAAATTTCAATACGCTCTTTTTCACTTAATTGAACCATTCTAAATTGTAAAATTTATTTCCGTCAATTAGAATTTGACACTTGGAGAACAAAAGACGTACTAAACAGTACTCGTTTACAAACAACTTCAATTAGTTTATCTAAATAGTTTTTTGCTCTAATGCAAAAAAATCAAAGGAGGTTGATTAAAGTGCTATATTCCTCGTTTTTACAAATTTTTTACACTAAACTCATTATGTATGAATTCAAAATAACAAGCTCTTTCAAAATCTGTAAAAATATATAGGGTGTCCCATTTAAATTAAAGAAGTTGATGGCATTTCCGGTTAAACCGGAAGTATATTATTAACAACAAATTGTACATCAGATGCATTTTGTTCCATTGCACTTACCTGAAAATTTTCATAAATATCGTTCTTTTCGTTTAAAAGATATTTACTTGGTTCCATACTTTATCCCAACCCTGTATAATTCACCACAAAAATCGGAAGAATTCAAAATACGTTGCAACATTGTAAGATTTATGACATACACATATGATCGCGGGTCTCTATATATATTCAAACTTGAACTTTTACCTTTTAAATGTCTCCACTTCTGAATTTTTAAAACTGTACTCGTTTAGGTTATAAAGGGTTAAGGTTGCGTTGTAACTCATCAGGTTAAACGACCGATCACAGGACCAGTAGTTGAGTATTTTTCCGTTGTAACACGAATTGTCGATCAAGGGTCACTTGACCAATGGATTTCAGTTGTCGTCAGTGGGTAAATCGAAAAATTTCAACCTGACTTCCGTCATTTATATTTTATATTCAGTTTTATGCTGTGTGTCAGTGTAAACAAACGTTGTATAAAATCAATTGAGGAATTATATTCGACTTTTATGTTCAGTGTGTTATAACAAATGAATAATTATTCTAGTCAAACAAATGATTTTTCAGAACACGAAAGTTTCCTGGGGCTATTGGGATCATTTCCAGTTTGTACTCGTGTTGAAATTCTCCATCATATCTGAGTTCTTGCAAATCAGATTCTGCTTAATCCAATTCTTCCATTCTGATTGTAACAACAAGATTAATATATTTTCACTAGAGAAATGGAGACCAAAAATAACTATAATCTTCAACTACACATGTTTATTTCCAAATTAAGACAGTTAAAACAGACAATCATAGATAGAACGAGTAAAATTACACTGTTTCGTGTTTTTTCTTTTTTTTTCAATTACATTTATATGCATAACACAGCTATGGCCATTAGCACGAGGTACATTACAGACATAGTTACATTACATAATATACATCAAGACTGAAAGCTTAAACTAATATGAATATGGGATTACATGACACATGACCTGATAGAAGTGAAGTTTCGTGTTTAACCAAAGGTTAAACCTCCGAAATCTGTTGAAGGTTAACCAGTTGGTGAAAGTCTAAAATTTCGTGTTACAACAACCTTTTGAAGTTAACCAATGGTTAACTATAACAAAGGTTTAACCTACTGAGTTACAACACACCATTAATGAATTGTTTTAGAAGATTTAAATGTTTTCTTTTTTATATTTTCGACTTGGTACTTTTAAAAATTAATGTTATAGTGTAGTATTTATTGACAAATTTTTGAGTATCATAAATTAATATAGTGTATAGTATTTATTGAAAAATTTTTGAGTATAATAAATTAATGGGTTTTGTCCGTGAATAAATAAATTATAACTATTAAAACTAGTTGTCTAAAAGATCATATCTTAAAAATTCAACAATAGAAATAAGAAATACCTATGTAAAAAACTACCTTACCTATTCGTTACTGAAATTAACAAATACTATACTCACAGTCGCAAAAAGTTTCCGTTGTAAGGGCACATACGATTTGATTTCATTTTCTGACATTCTATTAGCTAATTGAGGTCGTTTTCCAAGAACGCTGCAAGGGACATCTAAGAGTACATTGTCAAAAGACTCTAGTGGAAATGGTGGACCTGCTATTATCGTTCTAGATAATGACGATGAGTCTCTAGTTATCGCTGTAGAATCAGCTTGGTAGATTTTAACGTTAGCACCAAAACTATCACAGCGTACTTGAAGCTGTGAAACTTTTCTCGGAGTCTTGTCAATAGCTATAATTGTTCCCTATAATGCATACAATAAACTAGTGTCAATTTTTGTTTCTATTAATTATATCAATAAGAATTTTGTATGAATACTCAAAATGAGTAATTTATTACAAGTCTGCATCAGTATAGAAGTGACAATAAAAATATAAAAAATATAATGATAAATTGACTATCCATTAGCACAGATTCCTAGTGAAACCTAGTATTAACACTTTTTAATAGGGTATATTATAAACCACTGGAATCATCACAGGATTTTCTAAAAATAAGAAAAAAGCGTATTTTTTATTCTATAATTAAAATTTGAATGTTCTCTTTAAATAGCAGTAGACTCGTTCCTGTGTTATTTCCCCTCATCATACAATTTTTGTCTAAATCATTAATTCAAGCCAAACATACAGGGTGATTGATTAGTATGATGAAGCTCAGTAGGTCTGTTCTCACGAAAGATACAAAGAAAAGATAATTATCAAAAAATTGTAGGCAGCTTTAAGCTTCATATTTCAAAACGAGTTAGAATATTATAGAGTGTTCCATAACTCGGTGCCAGATCGAAGTTATGGTTTTTTAAATGGAACACCTTATATTTTACTGTAAAACTGAAATCCCCTTCACTTCCCCATTACAACGATATAAGGTTATACAAGGTATTTAAAAAGTTATAACCAATTTTCCGTAAAAATCGGGAAAAGTTCAACGCCCTGTATAAATGGATAGGAGAAAATAAATAATAATCTATTGAAACCAAAGATTTGCAATGATTATAAAAATTTATAAACTCGAATGATTTTGCTAATATACTCAAATACATTATTTTCTAAGTAATTTTGAATGGACCTAAATGATTCTTTGCATAGAAAAATGAAAATATCTAAAAAACTAATAACGTAACGTATAGGAAATGCTTGATAAAAATAGAAGTATTGTAATAGTACTCTTCGACCAAGATATAAAATACAGGGTGATCCATTAGAAATTACTGAGAAAGTAATGTACTTGATTTTTGACTCACCATATATTTGATTTAATGAATATTTGCAAAATCATTCGTGTTTATAAATTTTGACAATCATTAAAAATCTTTGGTTTATATAGATTATTGTTCATTAACTCCTAACCAATTATACAGGGCGTTGAACTTTTCACGATTTTTACGGAAAATTCAGATATGTTGATAGAGGATGTCGCAGTACTGTGCGGAAATTTGATGAAAGTGTCAGATCGTATACGGTTTCCCTAATAATTCGTGGCAACAAAAAACTTTAATAACCGATTCACAAGGGACAGAAAAAAGTATAAAATAATTGCACAAAAAACATAATTAAAAGAAAAATCCACAAATTTTATATCAGTCTTATAGAGAACACTGCGTGAAATGAATTTTCGGTATATATGTAAAGAGAAATTGGAAAAGTTTGCTAATCGAAAAAGACGAGATAGAGTTATGGCGAAGAGAGTATTATTAAAAACATCGTGAATATAGAGGTACTTGTGATGCCTTTTGGCCCAATATAATAATATAAGGTTATTGTCATGTTCAAGCGTGAAGCAACACTAAACAATTATATGTTTATTTGGTTTACTCGAACTTGACTGGATTTTATATAAATATACATTTAGTATTTATTATAAAAAAAGTCGATGCAGAATGTTTGAAGAAAACTATTATCTATAGTTGAATAGTCAGCTAGTATTAATCAGTAACCATTACGCATAAGTATGCTATACGGCTAGGTAATTATGCATAGCATTAGTTTAGTAAGTAGTTTGTTGTATTTAGTAAATAAACCAAACATATCCCAGTGCAAGAAGTAGTTGTTTCATTCTCTTGAGATGATCCTCCATGTGACCTGCAACACCACCTATTCAGAGGCCCTTCAACACCTATAACCTAACCAAATATCCATCGACGACACATATATTACATGGCGACCCTGCAAGCAATTGGAATTCTGTGACAATGGGTGGTAAATCGAAGAAGCAAGCGGTCCAGGAGAATGGAGTGGTCAACAGCAACTTTATAGTTCAAGAGGATGAGATCAAAGCAGTTCTGGAGGTAAAGACCCTTATTTACATCATTGTGGGTGTTGTAAGAATTATTTTTGTAAACTTTGAAGGTATATTCTGTTTTGTGGCTATATTTGGTATTTGATATATGATATTTTTATTCTTTATTTTTTTTATTGACAATGAATTTTAAATGTCCTCGAGTGATGGGAATGCAGTAACTTGGGATCAATTTGAGAGTCGATTGAATTTAATCTTAGAAGATGTACGTAAAAATAGTAAGAGAGTACTAAAAAAGGAAGTTCCCAAAAGTTTAGAGAGTCATATTGATATAACTAATAATTTGAGTAGTTTATTTAATAGTTTTTCAAGTTTAATAAATAAAAATTGGCATAAGTTGAATGAGGATCAGCGGAATAAATGTATTTTATATTTTGACAAAATCAGAGAAAAGGTAGTTAGATCATTTCAGGTGCTAGATTGTCGGTATAAAGTTCCGTCACAGCTGATTACAAGTAATAATTTGATTGTTAAGAGCCAATGCACCCTGATTTACCCGCGTAAGATTGGAAAGCTTCGAAATTTGGAGGAGGACAGACTCTGATTAAAATCCAAGCGTTAAACAAGGTGAGAGTCAGTCAGTACACTCTGTGCAAAATGTAAGTTTAAAGCGAAGATTTATGTAAAGCAATTAGCCAACTGTAATATTCCATTTATTGTCGAAATTACCTTTAACTAAACTTGTTTGAATTACTATAAAATACAATGTAGAACGCAGCATGTACTATTCAGTAGACCACATCAATAGAGATATCGAACGTCGCTCATACGTCTTGATTGCTAAGATGGACAACTTATTTCAGTAGGTAGACGAGTAGGCGATAACATTATTTGCATTTTCAGAAATAATGTTAAATGGATATTTTGCTATTTTGCAAGCTACAGTAGTTCGTTGCAGTAGTACGGAGGCTAAGTGACTATTTTATTATTAAATTGTTTACGGTATATTGATATTATATTAAAAAATAGTAGCCATTATTGTTATGACGTGTTCAAATTGAAAATCATAATAATATTGATTTAAGTGCCCACTTCACATTTATTGACTTGTAATTTAAGAGTCAATTATGACTAAATAAAATAGAATATAAAAGTAGAAAATATGATTGAGTAATAATAAGTTTTTTTATTCATTAACACAAATACAAAAAAAGCATATACAAATTTTAAAGATCTAAATCCATAAATAACCATAATAATAAAAGTTTACTAGAATATAAAAAAAATAAATGATACAATGATACTCGATAAGCCATCAAACGCTTTTTTCGAAAAAATGTAAAATATATACATATACATATAAATTTGAAATATCCTTATTTAGCTAGGTATTAAAATATTTATAGACAATTATACATAGGCAATTTTCATTATATTCTTCGAAAAATACTTTTATACGTGATTTTTTTATATCATTTGGTATAATGTGCATAGTAGAAATACGATCTTTGAGTAGGTTACTGGTTTTAGCATTAGTGGTCGTAATTTTGCCTTTGACGTGTATTAGAGTGGTGGTTTAATACTGAATTTGGAGGTTAATTAACATAAAATGTAATGCTACAACATAAGAGTACAGTTGCCTCAATCCAATATACAGGGTGTAACAAAAAGGTAGGTCATAAATTAAACCACTTATTCTGGAGCTGAAAATAACTCGATTGAACCTAACTTGCCTTAGTACATAATATGTGCATAAAAAAAATTACAGCCCTTTGAAGTTACCAAAGACAAATTGAACTTTTCAAAAATGTTCGACAGCTGTTTGACATATTCTAATGAAAATTTACCAGTTTCTTTCCTATAAATTGAGCATCTTCCAAAACAAAAATGTCGTAATTAAAATTGAGATCGATCCCCTAAACCCCACCCCCTCCCCAAATTTTGTTTACTTCATATCAAGTTTGTGAATTCCATTTAAATTACGGATCAATTAATTACACCCAAATATTTGATTTTTGCTCCATGTAGATAGATAGTATCAATACCATCAATTATTTTTGGTTCATTGAAATACCTCGAAAAGTACCTAGCTTTACTACAGAACGATCCAGCTGAATAATATTTTGAAACAATTAAAAATAAAATAGATAATATAGGAAACTCAACTTTTTGTTGGTTTATGTGAAATTAAATCATACGTACCTACCTATTAAGTAGGGCGTTTTATCATTTCTGGCATGTAGAAGGTATTAAAAAATTCCTTTAGTTGAATTTTCATTTTTTTCTCCCAGAAATTATCATCTCTTTCGATTTTCTGAATATGAACATTTATTGGACTCCAAACCAAAAAATAACAAAATTCTCGTTGAGTTATGTGGAGTTGCCCTTGGATTTGATAATAGTAGTTATGATTTTGTTTTAATGTGATTTCATCATTTTCATCTACTTGGAGGTACTTTATTTTTTGTTGGCAATTCCCTCTTCAACGCTTATGTGTTGCAGAACTGCGGGACATTTTATTTCTATTATAGAATCATTACCTATAGTTCCATTAGGACTAACACCCAGGAAGAACTCATCATCATGTCCAACGAACAATCCACAATTCTCAACTTTTAAATTTGTTATTTTTTGGAATGTTTCAATAGCTACTGGTTCATGATCCAATCCGTATTTGGTGTTTTTATTTCCTGTGAAGGGGTCGTTAAACAATCTTTTGGCCAATGCACACGGGTTCGCCGTTCTTCTTTTACAAATTTGACCGAAGGTAGAAGCAGTTAACCTGCACATCCTCTCCTCCAGTCACTTATGATTGGTGCTTTGTCCTCTAGTAGTACGCTCTATATTCTTTATTTCTTCTGAATTCTTTTTCAGGGAAATTTCTATTTTAATCTTTCTACTTTCCGCTTCTTCTACAGTTAAAACCTCTTCTACAGCTCCATAGTCTTCATCTGGTCCAGATGTTTTCGATTTTTTATTAATTCGTTTAGTTTTTTTTTTTCATAATAGATCAGTTCTCTTTTTCTCTTTAAACCCTTCCTTTTGACAAAATTGTCAACAATATTGTTGGCTTCCAAACATGCACCTTTTAGGATTTCCACAATGTAGTTTTCTCTACAATCATAAGAAATGGCCGCTGCTTCACACCTCATTTGACAGGATTTCTGACCCGAAAAATTTATCTAAAATATAACAGTACTTTACAAAAATAATTTAGTATATAAAAAAAGGCAAGAAAATGTTAGCCTTCACTATAGAAGTGAGATATAATTCGAATTTATAGTTAACAAAACGACAGATAAAGTTACAATGCTCAAAAATATTCCAAGGTGGCTTTGCGTTATAAAAAAAAACAGATGTCAAATTAATCACTTACCCTTTTCCCTCCTACAAACTTATTCACAATTGCATTGAATTGCTCTGCGGGATTATTGTTTTTATTGAGTAGAAAGGAAGAACTACAAGATATAACTCTTTGGAGTGAGCAACTAATGTCTTGAAACATTCCACAATCTTGCATAATGGGAAGAAAATTGTCAGTGTCCTTTTTTTTACAAAAACTTAATAACTACCGTTAGGGAAAGCAGAACCCCAATTGTTACAAGATATTGAAGACAAGTTAAGCCCCCGTCGAGATTTGAGTCGTAGATTTTCCTAAGAAGTTGTGCCACTTGGAAGCATGGCACAAGGTGGGAGTATGTTGGAAAATGCTAGTGTTTGTGTATTTTTTTGACACTTTGTATTTTATTTTTAACTAGTAGTTGTCAATATTTGTCATTCTTAATTTTGAGACAGATTGTCAAAGTATAATGAAAAATATAAGTTTTTAAAAGATATCATCAACTCTTTGTATATTTTCAACTTCGAAACTAACTCCGGACCTTGAGGCGTATCAATTCACCGGTTAGGTGCTTTGTACGCTACATATTTTGTATGTTGGAAAATGCTAGTGTTTGTGTATTTTTTTGACACTTTGTATTTTATTTTTAACTAGTAGTTGTCAATATTTGTCATTCTTAATTTTGAGACAGATTGTCAAAGTATATTGAAAAATATAAGTTTTTAAAAGATATCATCAACTCTTTGTATATTTTCAACTTCGAAACTAACTCCGGACCTTGAGGCGTATCAATTCACCGGTTAGGTGCTTTGTACGCTACATATTTTGGCGACCGTGACAGGACTATGGAGAAGGTTTTGAAAGCTGTAACCACATATCGAACTTCGTTCGAACGATTATATGAAGAGTCGATGAAACTATTACTGGACCCGAATCATGACATTGATGATCTACATGGAAATCTTAAAGTTTTGGATCAGAAGATAGAAATCATAATGGAACTTGATAAGCAAATGTTGAACCTGATGTTAGAAGATGATACGACTGCCGAGGACATTGATGCTGAAAGTTCTAGAGCGGATGAAATATTAGGGAAGTATAATAGACTTAAGGCTAAAGTAGAAAGAAGTTGGAATAAGGATGCTTTATCTGAATTATCTAACTCAAATCATTCGTGTAATAGCAAACGTGGAGTGAAATTGCCATTGATAGAACTTAAAAAATTTGATGGTGATATAAAATATTGGTTATCATTCTGGAGCCAATTTAAACGCATACATGAAGATGAATTTATACCCACCGAGGACAAATTTCAATACCTTATTCAAGCAACTTCTATAAAATCACGTGCTCGTCAACTTGTTGAAAGTTATCCTCCAACCAAAGAAAGTTACCCAAAGGTCATCGAGTGTTTGAAATCCCGCTTTGGTAGGGACGATTTATTGGTTGAATTTTATGTGAGACAACTTTTAAAATTGATTTTAAATAATTTTAGCTCGAAATCCAAACTCAGTTATCTGTATGATCAAATCGAATCACAATTACGATCACTTGAAACTTTGGGAGTAAATTCCGATACCTGTGCAGCAATGCTTTATCCACTTGTCGAATCATGTTTACCAGAAAGTTTACTGAGGGTATGGCAGCGCAGTGAAAAATACGATGTACCATTATTTTCGAAAAATCGATTAGATTTATTAATGAATTTTCTCAAAAAAGAAGTTGAAAACGAAGAAAGAATTTCATTGGCAATATCTGGTTTTGGCAATGAAAATAGAAAGCAAGGAGAAAATCAATCAAAATTACCTTCTGTATCTACTGCATCCGGATTATTTAACAAAAATAAATGTCCCAAATGTATTTTTTGCAAGAAATTCCATCTTTCTTCAGATTGTGACGACGAAGCTATCATTTGATGAGAAAAGGAAGGTATTGATTGATCACGGTAGATGTTATTTATGCCTGAGATTTGGACACCTAGCTAGAAAATGTAAAATAGATATTAGGTGTTCTGAATGTAACGAGAAACATGCTACTCTCATGTGCTCTAAGAAAAAACCTCTGTTAGAATCAAATATTTTAACCACGAATGATGCTTCTGGGATTGTTGATAATTTATCAAACACCACGTACCACAATGAAATTATCCTTCAAATACTGGTTGTGCAGCTAAGCAGTAATTTTAAAGCTCGATTGGTTAGAGCAATAATTGATACTGGATCACAACGATCATATATTGTGAAACACGTTGCGATTGAAATGGGATACGAAGCTTTGGGTTCAGAACAATTAATTCATGCTCGATTTGGAGGAACAAATTCGGAAACTAGCCATCATAATCGATATCGAATTACTCTGAAAAATTTGAACGAGAAGTATATTTGTAACTTTGACGCTCTTGATCAACCATTGATTTGTAGTCACGTCGCTTCCGCATCAGAAGGTCCGTGGATGAACGAACTTCATCAATTAGGTGTTTCGATCTCAGATAGGAACGACGGTCCAATAGAAATTTTACTCGGAGCTGATATTGCAGGAAAACTTTTTACTGGGAAACGATATTCTCTGCAATGTGGATTGATAGCAATGGAAACTCTTTTGGGTTGGGTTGTAATGGGAAAAATTCCCAGAGACCATTATAGAAATTCATATGCTTCTTCAATGTTGGTTTCTTCTTTTTTCTGCAATAATGATATCTCACATTTGTGGGACTTGGAAACGTTGGGTATTACGGATCCTGTGGTAAAATTAAATAGTGTCACTACTAAATTAAAGCCTGTTTTCGATGCATCTGCTAGGGATAGAAATCAGGTTTCCTTGAATCATTGCTTAGAAAAAGGAATAAATTTTATCGAACTCATTCCATCGATTCTTATTAGATTTAGACTCCATAAGATTGGTGTTGTATCAGACATCAGAAAAGCGTTCTTACAAATAAGTTTGAATGAAAACGATCGTGATTTCTTAAGATTCTTATGGTTTGATAAGGAAGGTAGTTTGAAATGTTATCGTCATGCAAGAGTTGTTTTCGGAGTTACTTCTAGTCCTTTTTTACTGGCAGCAGTAATTAAATATCATTTAGAAAGGCTCTTGAACAGCCGGAAGGATATTTGAAATTTTCTAATTGGGTGATAACAAAATTGATATATAGCTTTTACGTAGATAACTGTGTGACCAGTGTTGATAATGAAAAAGATCTCAATGAATTTATTTTGGAATCCACTCAACTGATGCTAGAAGGTAAATTTGATCTTCGAGGGTGGGAGCATACTATGACTAATAAATCAACAGAAAATAGTGATGAGAATTTGACTACTGTTTTAGGCCTTCATTGGAACAAAGAGACAGATACTCTTCAAATGAATTTCGATCCTTTCAGGAATCTTAATACAGATATGATCACAAACAGAATAATTATTTCTTTAACACAACGTCTTTTCGATCCTGTTGGTTTTTGTTGTCCAGTTATAATTTTTCCTCGATTATTGATTCAGAAATCATGGGATATAAGTTATCATGGGATGCGAAAGTTCCTGAAAATATGAAAGACGACTTCCTATCGTGGTTAAATGAAATTCAATTTTTAACTCAAATGAGAGTACCAAGATGGTTAATGAATAAAAATAGCGATGATTTAACCTTACACATGTTCTGTGATGCCAGTAAAGATGCATATGCAACCGCTATATTTTTACGATCTGTTTTCAACAATGAAGTACATGTTCAAATGGTCCATATCACCTCTAAAAAAAATTACTATTCCCAGACTAGAGTTGTTAGCTGCTACAATAGGTGCCCGTCTTTTGAATGATGTTCGCAATTTAGAAAATAGAAATATACCTTTGTATTGCTGGACAGATTCCACGACAGTATTATCATGGATTCGTAGAGATGATTATTGGAAACCATTTGTTTGGAACAGAACTCAAGAGATACGTTCAATTACTGATAAAAATAATTGGTTTCACGTACCAGGTGATATGAATCCAGCGGATCTTCCCTCCAGAGGCTGTTCTTCTAAAAAAGTGATACAGTCGCGTTGGTGGGAAGGACCAGAATGGTTGAAAAATGAAACAGATTGGCCGAAGCAAAATAATTATGAAAATTGTGAAAATGAAATAGAAATAGAGAAAAGAAAGGGAGTCAACATTCTTCTGAATATCAAACAGGATTTGACAGTTTTTTATCGATATTTTTCAAAATATCAAATGATATTAAATCAAATGGGTTGGATTCATAGATTTATTTTCAATTGTAGGTTTCCAAACAACAAAATGCAGGGAAATCTATCACTGGAAGAAATTGAAAATGCTGAAAACGTTTTGATAAAATTTATTCAACAAGAATCCTTCGATGGCATCGGAGATAAAAGTATTGCTCCTTTGTGCCCTTTCATTGATGAAAAAGGTATGATGAGACTCAAAACGAAAATAACCCAGCGAGATGATACTAAAGATTTCATATATCCCATAATATTACCATCCAAACACCCTGTTGTTGATAGGCTTATCATGTATTTCCATGAAGAAGCTTGTCATGTGGGAATTCAAGGACTTCTTAGTCGAATTCGTCAAAGATTTTGGATTATTAGAGGCAGAAAAACTATTGAGAGAGTAATTGACAAATGTGTGATTTGTCGTAGATATTGTAGTACAAAGTTTGATGCTGACACTGTTACTTTACCAAAAGATCGAGTGATTGATGCTGCAGTATTTGAAATAGTAGGAGTCGATTTGGCTGGTCCCCTCTTTCTGAAATCGACGGAGAAGATTTGGATATGTTTATTTACGTGCTCGATATACAGAGCAGTTCATCTCGAGCTCGTTTCCAACTTGTCAACTGAAATGTTTTTATTAGCTTTTCGGAGGTTTATTGCCAGGAGAGGAAGACCATCTATTGTTTATTCCGATAATGGTAAGAATTTTGTTGGAGCTGAAAATTTGATGAACAATATCGATTGGAATAAAGTAGAGGAGAAAAGTATTGCTCAAAGAATAAAATGGAAATTTAACCCTCCTGGATCTCCTTGGTGGGAGCGTCTGATAGGAATATTGAAACGGCTGTTAAAGAAACAACTTGGAAAAGCTTGTCTGACCTATGAAGAGCTTTTTTCAGTTATATGCGAATGTGAATCAGTAATAAATTCACGGCCCCTCACCTATATTACAGACACGAAAAATGAATTAGTTGTTCTAACCCCGTCTATGTTTCTTCAAGATGTCAAGGAAATCGGGACACCTTGTATGGACGAAATTGATGCCACATCTCTTAAAAGGCAACTGAGATACATTCAGAAGATAAGAATTAATTTAAGAAAAAGATTTAGGGAAGAATACCTGAGCCAGCTAGTTCTGCACATGAAAAGAAAAACATCCAGAGAAGTTTTTAAAGGAGACATTGTGATTATCGAAAACGAACATTTGAAGAGACTTGATTGGCCTTTGGGTATAGTAGAAGATATTTTTCCCGGAAAAGATGGAAAAATTCGTCTGGTGAAAGTTCGTACTTCAGCGGGTTCTCTAATGAGACCCATTCAAAGACTTTACCCCCTTGAAATCGAGACCGAAGAAGATACTTCGGTGAGATGTGAACTGCAAAAAAGACACTTAGAAAGGTTAGATATTGAGAACGAACAGCCTAAGTCTAATACTTCTGAAGAAGACTCAACGATGAGGGAAAGAAAAATAACTACCGTTAGGGAAAGCAGAACCCCAATTGTTACGAGATATGGAAGACAAGTTAAGCCCCCTTCGAGATTTGAGTCGTAGATTTTCCTAAGAAGTTGTGCCACTTGGAAGCATGGCACAAGGTGGGAGTATGTTGGAAAATGCTAGTGTTTGTGTATTTTTTTGACACTTTGTATTTTATTTTTAACTAGTAGTTGTCAATATTTGTCATTCTTAATTTTGAGACAGATTGTCAAAGTATATTGAAAAATATAAGTTTTTAAAAGATATCATCAACTCTTTGTATATTTTCAACTTCGAAACTAACTCCGGACCTTGAGGCGTATCAATTCACCGGTTAGGTGCTTTGTACGCTACAATCTTCACAATTCTTGTGTTCACCGAAAATATGTTTTGGAGTGTTCACTACATCTTTCTTAAATCCTTCTATTTTAGCTAAAAAGGACGTTTCCTGTTTGCTCCTGAATTCAGCCGATTTTTTTATTGCTATTCTGAATTTCAAAATATTGTTTTCCAATTTTCTCCTGAGGAAGACTGGTACACTCTTCAGAAGGTGCTTCTCACCGATTTGGATATTTCCTTCAATTTATTGCACATATTACGCAATAAATGGTTTACACATTCCACTTTCTCTACTAACAAAGTTCCGTATGGTTTCACTTGAAATAATTTTTTAGTAATGCTGCTGTCGCCATCACCTATTAATTTAGAATATTTCACACCATGCATTGCTAAGCTATTTTTAAATCCTTCCACTATTATAGCCGATTCCATAGAGGTTGAAGATCCAGCCCAATTTTTGGCGCAAAAGTAATCTTTTGTAATTCCCTTCGTTTCATTTCGGGCACAAATTAAACAAAATTTATTTTTCACGCCCAGAAATAATACTTTTTTGGTTGCCTCACCAATAATAACAGCTACTCCGGATAAAGCATTGTAGTTCGTCTTGTAAGATCTTTTTGACCAAGCTCCATCCGCTATAACTGTTACTAAAGGAATGCCATTTACATCAACATTGCCTTTCTCAATTGCAAGTTTCTTCTCTTCCTCACCTGCTAATTTTAATTGATTTATCAAAGTTTTATTAACATCATCTTAAAGTATCCTTTGTGTGATTAAAAATAACTTTGATGTCATCGGCGGCAATCCCATTATTGTGAGCAATTCAGATATTTGTGGATACCCAGTACCGATCGAAATACTTCCTAAAAAAAATTAACAAAATAATATTTCCTCAATATCGAATAGCTGTAGTGTTACGAACCTAAAAGTGTAGTCTTGTTCATATCTGATATTTCTGGTTCTGAGGTTCTTACTGAACTCACTTCACTGCAAAGGTTACACCTAATTTTTAACATTGACTGTAAACCATGCCTATTTTCACCAATAATATCACAGTTTTGTATTTTGCAATCAAAAAAGGGTTTATGGCTAATTTTTTTCATTTGTCCCCAAAAATAGTTTATGTCCACGATCCTACGACCTATTAAATCTACAGGAATTGCATTTATGTCTGATGCAAATTCACTATTTAAATTTAAATCCTCTATTTCTGAGGGAGCTTCGTCAATTACGGGTGGTATTTGGTTATTGCTAATAACCGAGGAATGTTGCATTTTCCATCTTTTCAACGCGTTACTACAATATTGGAGAATAATTATATAGCAGGAACAACTGAAAGAACTTACTTTTTTTTTGCGGATTTTAAAGTACGATGTTTTTGTCTCACCATGTTGAAAATTTTATATCTAAAAGGAAATTACGGTCTGTAAGTATATTTAAGAGCTGGAGTAATACGCTAATTACCCATCTTCTAAGTATACAGGTTAAATATTAAGTATATTCATTTACATGATAAACACAACAACCATTAGACTATTGTCGTTTACATGTCCCTCTGCCCTTGTCTAAATATAATAATAATAATAATGTAGGTTACGGTTTCCAAATAAATATATAAAAGGAATCAAATATTTTTTATGGCTCGGACACCTCCTACAAAGGTGTCCGAGCCATAAAAAATATTTGATTCCTTTTATTTATTTATTTTTGTAGCTATTGTTTAAACTGTATTCCAAAGAATAACAAACTTTTCATAAAATATCACTATCTATGTATAAGACTATTTTGTTACTTACCTAAATATGACACTAATATGTTAATCACAAAAGTCTAAGTAACGTTCAAATTAAAATTAGTGACGCGTTTCTACACAGTAGCTTTTTCAAACTAGTGAAGATACAATGAAAAACTTTTAATTTATATAGTGACTCAATACGAAATTCTAAGAATGTTACAAAAGTATTGAAAAAGAGTAAATGGGAAATTTATCCACAACCATCAAATCTTCTAGGTAAAAAGTTTTAATAAGGAAGAATGATTGATATCTATTTGGTCGTTAAGCAGATTACCTGAATAATTGTTTTTGTTAATCTCGAGGGCTTCTAAAAGATTTAATTTAAAGGATTTGGGTTCTACAAGCAAAATTTCAAAATTTGAGTCGAAAGTGTGTTGGTTTGTTAATAGATGATTTGAATAGTTGGAATCTAATTTGTTGTTGTCATAGCTGCGTTTGTGTTCTGAAATTCTAGTTTTAAAGTTCCTAAAAGTTCTACCGATATAAATTTTGTCACAGTTGTCGTTACCACATTTTAATTTATAAACACCTGATTTGTTTAATTTTGAGGATTTAGATTCGTTATTTTTAATGAATTTAGATAGGCACTTTTTGTACTTATCCCCATTTAAATATTATAATACTTTTGTCAATACCTGAGAATTCCGTATTAAGGCACTATATAAATTAAAAGTTTTTCATTGTATCTTCATTAGTTTGAAAAAGCTACTGGGTACCGAAACGCGTCACTAATTTTAATTTGAACGTTGGTTCAAAATAAAAAATGAAGATTTAAACAAATTAAATTGTTTTATTTCATCATTAATATCCACAAACTTTAAACAATAATCCTCCACACTATTCCAATATTATCCGATACACACTCACACTATTTTTCGAAAACAGGCATTGAGTAATACCACAGTAGATATTGTTTTCGTTTAACAAAATACCGATTTAGTATCTAGAAGACGCTCGAGCTAGTTCTCCTCTTACGTACTGTACGGCATGTATTATACAAGCTTGTTGATTTACATCTGGTCCACTATTTCGTGCAATATAGTAATGATTCCGAACGTAAGTAATGAGAACTCCAGTTACTCTGTTCAAACGGTCAGTGATTTGCAACAGACTGTACTCCGTAAGATGTCGCTTCAGTCCGTACCATTAAAATTCAAATTTTTACGCACCTTCAATCACATTTTTCTCATTAATTAATCAACATAATGATTTCAAATTTTGACAGTATATTACTAGTGTGTAGCTTCGGAGACGATGCCTGTTTATAACTGCACTGATAAAATTTTAACAAAATTTATTTCAAATTTCACAGCACGGAAATTTTTTTTTCAAAAAATAATATGCATCGTCTCTTCACTGTAATGGTTCATATAAACCCTGAAATTTTGAACGTACTATCTCAACTTATAAGGGAGAAAAATGTGTTTGAAGGAAAAATCACTTATTTTTCAAATTTAAAGCAAATCTTAAAATAATTTCTATTTCTGTTTATTCAATTTTATGTATTGAGTAAATACCTATCAAGTTTCAATCAATAAAAATAATAATACACATTCTACAGGGTCTTTTAGTACATTTTAGCTTTTTTGGCGAGAGCGCACACAGCGCATTGCCTCTTAAGGACGTATTACAAGAATTCAGCAAGAGTGGACGTGAGAAAATGGCATTAAGTATGAGTGATTTTTTTAATTTAGCTGGTAAGATATTGCCAAATGAGTTCAATGGTGATACGAGCAAAGTGCAATCTTTCTTAGATGCAGTTAGCTTGTGCAAGTTCACGCAGCAGAGCATGAGAGAAATGCTGTGTTGTTTGTGAAAACAAGACTGACTGGGAAAGCCAGGGTTTTGATCACCACTGAGGATTCCTTGAGAGGAATGGCAGACACACTAAAAAAGGGCTCCGAGGAGACAGTGCTAGTTTGGTAAAGGCTAAACTAAGCAAACTTAAGCAGAACAACAAGGATCTTGTCGGATATGCTTCTGAAATGGAGAAACTGACAGAGCAGTTACAAGCCGCGTACTTGGCAGAAGGAATGCCAGTACACTTAGCAATGAAGTATACCACGGAAGCTGCAGTAAAATCCTTAATAAGTAACTCAGCGTCAGAGAGGATAAAAACTGTGATAGCAGCAGGAAATTTTTCGACACCACATGAAGTGATGACTAAACTGGTGTCCATCGATGTGGGAAACAATCAGGTAGCTGGAAATGTGATGTATTATAAGGAGGATAGAAATATGTTTTCGGCAGGAAATAGATATTTTCCTCAGAATAAGCAGTTTTATGCTAATCAGAATGGAAGAAATAATTTCCATAGGAAAAATAACTACGATAACAGTAGAATATTTCAAGCAAATCACGGCAATAGGAGATTTACTGGTTACAGGGAGAAATCAGAGGAATATAGAAACAGGCCTAACACTAGGTTCAACAATGATAATAAATATAGAAATGTAAGAATGTGTGAAAGTGAAGAGACGAGAGTGGAAGATGTACAGAAAGAATTGGGGTTTTGAGAAAGAAAGGTGAAAAATTTTAAATGACTTGCAAAACAATAATCGTTACATTTATAACTTTGATTTAACTCTTTCAAATTTTGTGCAAATCAAAACTGACATATCGAATAAGTAGAGATACTTTTATACTAGATACAGGTGCAGATATTTCGTTATTAAAAATTTCAGATAATTCTCCATATCACTTAATGCAAACAATACAAATTTTAAATATTAAAGGCATAACTCAGGGAGAAATTAGAACTTTGGGTAAAATAGAAATTTTTCTTTTTATTAAGGATATAACATTGTTTTCATATAGTAGATGAAGAATTTCCTATACCTACGAATGGAATTCTAGGAAGGGATTTCATAAGTAATTATAATTGCATTTTAGATTATTCAGAATTGAATTGAGATTGCAAATCTGGAAATCCAGGAACATTAGAAATCTTTGATAATCCAGAATATGACACTATAGCAATACCGCCTAGATGTGAAAAGTCTATCGGATAGAAGAAAGTTTTAAAAATGTAAGACAAGAGAAAGTTGTTGAGCAACAAGAATTAGTACCAGGAATATTTATAACAAGATCTATTATATCAAAAACTAATCCTTATGTCAGAATTTTGAACACAAATTATGAAAGCAAGTCGATAAGTACAAATAATATTAAAATATTGGATTTAAATTCATTTCATGTATATGCAGTGAAGAATGAAAGTAAGAATGGGGTAAAGGCATTAGGGAAAACTGAATTTAGACGTACCAGAATACGTAAGGGATAAGCTAATAAATCTTTGTGAAAAATTTTCCGATATTTTTACTTTAAAAAATGACATTTTAACGCATAATAATTTTTACGAGCAAAAGCTATTGGTAAGAGATGATACACCAGTATACATTAAAAATTATCGTACACCACAATCTCAATCTTCAGAGCTTAATGATCAGGTTCAAAAGTTATTAGAGCAAGGTATAATCGAGTCTTCAATCTCAGATTATAACAGTCCAGTTTTACTTGTACCCAAAAAGGCGATCAATGGAGAAAAGTCTTGGAGACTTTGCATAGATTTTAGGCAGTTGAATAAGAAAATAGTTACAGATAAATTTCCATCACCTAGAATAGATTCGCTCTTAGATCAGTTAGGGAGGTCGAAATGGTTTTCAGTCATAGACCTTATGTCAGGTTTTCATCAAATTCCTTTAGAACAGTCTTCAAGGAAATATACATCTTTCAGTACAGAGAAAGGTTCTTTTCAGTATACAAGATTACCATTTGGTTTGAATATAAGTCCAAATAGTTTTTCAAGGATGATGTCCATAGCATTTCCAGGATTAACTCCAGAAAAAGCATTTCTTTACATGGATGACATAGTTGTAATAGGGATGTCAGAGAATCATCATTTAAGCAATCTCGAAAAGGTATTTAACACATGCCGAAAATTCAACCTTAAATTAAACCCGCAAAAAAGTCAATTCTTCAGACGAGAAGTCACTTATTTAGGACACAATTTGTCTAGTGAAGGGGTTTTACCCGATAAAGCAAAATATTCAGTCATTGAGCATTATCCAGTGCCCAAAAATTCAGAAGAATCTAAAAGGTTCGTAGCATTCTGTAACTATTACAGACGGTTCATCTCAAATTTCGCTGAAATATGCATACCTCTCAATAAGTTATCTAGGAAAAACGTAAAATTCGAGTGGTCAAAAGACTGCAAAATTCATTCCAAATATTAAAATCGGCATTAATACAGCCTCCTATTCTGAAATATCCAGATTTCAATAAAAAATTTATATAAACAACTGATGCTTCAAACAGTGCGTGTTCCGCAATACTTAATCAGGAATATGAAGGTATAGATCTACCTATAGCTTATGCCTCGCGAAGTTTTAAGAAAAGTGAATTAAATAAACCAATAATCATGAAAGAATTGTTAGCTATTCATTGAGGAATTAATCATTTTAAGTGTTATTTATATGGTTTTCCACATTTTATTGTGAAAACGGATCATAAGCCGTTGACACATCTTTTTTCGATGACAGAACCAACTTCGAAACTTACAAGAATTAGACTAGATTTGGAAGAATATAACTTCGAAATACAATATTTGAAAGGAAATTCAAATTACGCTGACAGTATCTCGAGAATATCCATAAAGGAATTAAAAGACTTGTACATTGACAATGCTCATGTTTTAGCTAAAACGAGATCAAAAACTCGTCAGAACAAAGCTCAGCCTACAGGAGAAGATAAAATAGTTTCCACAGAAATAGAGAAAGAAATTCGCAAACCAGCAGTATATAAAGTAGGTACTGAATAATTTAGAGGCGCATAAATTACCAATTCTGCAATTTGAAAATAACCGTGTTTCGCTAAGGATGAACATACGGATCAAAAACAGGATGAGATTTAGCCAAGCCTTATTAAATACCGATATAATTAACTTTGCTTTAGGTCAAACGTTAGTTCAGCTTGATAAGCTAGCGGTAACAAATGGAGTAAAAAGGATGAAAATTTATATGAATGATATTATTTTTACACAGTGCACTATAAAAGAATTTATGGAAAAAGGAAATAATACGTTAAAAAACGTACGAGTATGTATTTGCGATGTACCAAAGATAGTGGAAGAAGAAAAAGAAAAGCATCGAATTTTAGAAATGTATCATAACGACCCTTTATTTGGAGGTCACGTAGGAAATAACAGGCTATTGAAAAAACTGAGAGCAAATTTTAGATGGAGAAACATGGAAAAAGATGTAAGAAAATATATTAAGCAATGTCACAAGTGCCAAATCAATAAGGCAAAGAATAATCACAAGGAAGAATTCGTATTAACAGATACCTCAGCAAAACCATATATAACGTATATAGATACGATAGGTCCTTTTTCACAAAGTGAAAATGGTAACCGCTATTGCATTACACTGGTATGTGAATGAACCAAATACGCAGTAATAATCCCAGTAAAAAATAAAGAAGCAAACACGATAGCTCGTGGAATCTTTGAAAATTTCATACCAACGTACGGTCTGATAAAACAAATTAGGACAGATTTAGGAACAGAATACAAAAATGAAATATTCAATGCTCTAACAAAGATGTTAAACATTAGTCATAAGTAATCAACAGCGTACCACCACCAGTCCATAGGGCGGGTGCGAAAAACTACATAGAACACTTAATGAGTACGTGAGACGTTTCATAAATGAGAGTAAGGATGATTGGGACGAATTATTATTCGGTTATTGTTATAATACGACTCCAAACTCTTATCATGGCTATACACCATTTGAGTTAATGTATGGAAGACGTGCTAACCTACCCGAGAATCTCACGAATGAAATCGATCCATGTTATAACGTTGATGAATATCAGAATGAGTTAAAATATAAATTACAGGTAGCTCATCAGCGAGCAGGAAAATATTTAGTAAAATATAAACTGAGTAGACAAAGCCAACATAGTAAGGTAGCCAACCCAGTTGATTTTAAAGTAGGGGATTCAGTTTTAGTAACAAGGGAAAATAGAACCAAATTCGAATCTCAGTATATAGGTCCATTTACAGTCACAGAGGTGAGTGATGTTAATTGTAAAGTCAAATTAGAATCAGGTTTGATGAAAGAAATACACAAAAACATACTACACCTCTGTAAAGTAAATTAATCGGAAATTGTAAAAAGCAGTGTGAGTGATTAAGTTTACAAACAATTAGTGAAAATAAAAGTGAATAACATACGATAAACATTCAGTGACAAACAATTAAGTTATCGTAAACAATTGCGGAAAACAATAGACATTCAGCAATTTATAAACATTTGTAATTTTAGTATTAGTAATCATTTTATTTTTAGGAACGTATGTATTCATAATTCATAATTCGTTCATAATTGAGGGGAAAGGAAGTTCAACGGAATTTATTCTTTTTGTAAAAGGGGAAGGTGTGATGCCTTTTGGCCCAATATAATAATATAATAATAAATATTTAAAATAAGAATTAAATTCCCTTGATCTTATTTCAAAGAAACGTTCGAACATTTCATTATCATATAAATAAATTAAGAAGGTTGGCGGAAAAAAACTAGTCCGACGGAGATGTAGACTGTAATATAGATGCTGGTTTGCTTATTTCTGGTGTGAAAAGAAGGTGTAAAAATGGAAGTCTCAATTGCATCCATGTAGGTACAACTCGACCAAATTCATTTCAACTGTGAGATTCGCGTAGAACACGCGTACGACACTGTCGGCAGCTACCAGTCCTAAGCAGGACATTGCACTGTAAAGATCCATTTGAACTCATAGTGGTACAATCCGCGTAGGAATTTTAATATGGAATTTAAGTCGCTTGTAAAACACAAGATTTTGAGTGCACAAAGTCGTGAAATAGTGCATAATGTTTTTAAATTTATGACATTGGAGGCACAACGTGGTGAGTTATTGGTTCCTTCAGCGAAAATACAGGAAAGGGTTGCACAAGCAGTCGGTATTAGCCTAAGCACTGTAAAATCTATAGTTAAGCAAAGTAAAAATATTGATAAGGGTGAAGCTCCGTCATTCAGTACAAAACATAATAAAGGTAAAACACCGAAAAAGACAAAAATAGATGATATAGATACAAGAATTTTACGAGGAATTGTCCACAATTGGTATGTACAAGAAAAAACAGCACCTACTCTGAAACGCTTGTTCCGAAAAGTTAAAGAAGACAGCGAGTTTACTGGTGGTAGAGAAAGTTTGCGTAAGATCTTACATATTATAGGTTTTCGATGGCGCAAAATAAAAACAAACCGAACATTACTAATGGAGCGACATTACATTAGACAATTGAGGACAGGGTTATCAAAAACCATAAAACAATACCGTGAGGAGGGTCGACCAATTATCTATATGGACGAAACATATATTAATTCCTCCCTCACTCATGAAAAAGCTTGGTCTGCTAATAGTAACGAAGGGCTACGAAAACCAGTGTCTAAGGGGCAAAGATTCGTTATAGTTCATGCTGGATGGGAAAAAGGATTCATACCAAATGCATCACTTATATTTAAGTCAAAAAGTAAGTCGGGTGATTTTCATGATAATATGAACTTTACCAACTACAAGAAATGGCTTGAGACTAATTTTATACCAAATTTACCCCCACGTAGTGTGCTTGGCATTGACAATGCACCATATCACAATGTGCAGTGTGAAAAATCGCCTACATCCGCAAGTTGAAAAGATGAAATGAAGCAGTGGTTACGAAGCAGAAACATCACATTTGCAGATGACATGTTGAAAGTTGAATTATATAACATTATAAAAATATATAAGCCAAGATTTAAAACATGGTCATAATACTTTGAGATTGCCACCTTATCACCCTGACCTTAACCCAATTGAACTTGTTTGGGCATCCCTTAAACAATACGTTGGAAGTAAAAACATCACGTTTAAATTGTCAGATGTGGAGAAGCTATGTAATGAATTTTTTGACAATTTTCCACCACTAGAATGGCAAAGTCGCTGCCAACATGCGCTCAAATGTGAAAAAGAGTTTCTCTGCTTGGAACCAGCCTTAGATATAGTAATAGATCAAATTATTATCAATCTTGGAGATGACGGTTCCGATGACGATGATGGTTATGATATTGTAAGTTCTGAGAGTGAAAACAGTGATAGTGAGTGACAGATTTGTTTTGAACGGTGTCTCCATACTGTAAATAAAGAGAATAGACGTTTAGACTGTGTGTAATTTAAAACTGATGTCGTTAATGTAGTATTGTGAATATTATTTGTTGACTATAGGCTGCTTTCTTTAGTGTATTTCAGTTTCAGAAAGTTCAGACATCTTTTTGTATACAGCTACAATAGCGGAAAATTTCCTAATTGGATTTGATCAGGTAAACAATTTTAAAAATGTCATAACAGACCTTCGAGAGAAAGCACTACAGTGGCTAAGCACATTTGTAGTAACGAACGGTTAAAATGGGCTATGAACACCTTTTCACCATTCAAGGCACCGGGAGCTGATGGAATTTTCCCAGCATTGCTCCAGCAAGGACAAGACGAAATTCTACCACATTTGGTTAGGATCAGTCGAAGCAGCTTAGAACTGGGTTATATACCAGAAGCATGGAGAAGGGCAATAGTAACCTTCATTCCAAAAGCTGGAAAAAGGGACACAACAAACCCCAAATCCTTCAGACCAATTAGCCTAACATCGTTTGTGCTCAAAGGACACACAGGGATAGAAGGAAATGAAATAGCAGATGAACTAGCAAAGAGGGGGACTGGAACACCCTTTTGGGGGCCGGAACCCTTTTGCGGTATCAGCTCCATTGTAATATTGCGAGAAATAGGCAAAGCCGAAGAAAAGAGAAGATCTGACCATTGGAAAGATCTAGTAGGACTTGGGCAATCAAAGATTCTTCTGGGTGACTACAACCTGTTGAGATCAAATGAATGCATAAGTCAAAGTAAAACTGCACTAAGAGTTTTAACAGGCATCCTTACGGGACATTGTCGCCTGAATGGGCACCTGAAAAAGCTCAAAATAGTGGAGGAAGAAGAATGTAGATTCTGTGGTATGGAAGAAGAAACCTCCATCCACATACTTGCGAACGGCACAGCAATTCAGAATCCTAGGGCACAACACCTTGGAGATTACTGGATAGAAGAGGGACATTTACCTAAGTTAAAGCCTGCAGATATCCTAAAATTCCTCCGGGAAATAGGACTGAATTAGCTACTAGTCTCTGAGACTTTCATCAGGATCTAAGTAGAAGTAAGGGGGTACAATAGATCTTTTAGGTCTCAGTGAATGTCACCCCAATTTACATATATACATACATACATAGTTACTGCTCACACCAAAAACTTCCTCCGCCATTACTAACGAATATACTTTTTGTTTCTTCTTTCTTTATTATAGAAATTACTAATTTTTTGATAGAATTTAGTTACTGATAGTTCATATTATTTAATCGAATGAAAATGTCCATAATAACCAATGTTCTTTTCTAATATTAACTTTATCAGTTAATATATACAGGGTTTTTTTTATTCGGTTATTTAACGTCGGTCTATTTCTGCAACTCAGGCTAATCACCGACGCCGGGAGCACTCTACCCCTAACCGGAAATTTTGCCGGATCCACTAGTGTTCTAACCAGTGGTAGGGATCTTTATCGAGCCCAACATCCATGGACTCGGGACCTCGGTTTTACGTCTCATCCGAAAGACGGCATATCTCCATTATACCTCGTGCTCATTGGTATAATGCCTACGAGCTGTGATATGCTACTGACCCTAGTAATCTAAGGTGTTTCGCTGCAGGCTGTACAGGCTCTACGACGGTGTTTCCCCAGTGGTCACCCATCCAAGTACTAACCTCGCTCGACCTGGCTTGGTTGCAATTATCGCATTAGAAGTGTTCCACTACAAAGCTGGGCCGACACCCTGTATACAGGGTACTTACATAAAAATATCTAACAGTATATAGTAATTTATTCATCTTAACGTTATTGTTAAAAATGATGGATATTACATAAGACTCTCATGTTCATATGATGTAACACTTTCTAAAATTAATTATTATTTTATTTTTACTTATGAGCATCTCAATTTCAGTACAATATATGCTATACGTTGTTTTAAAACTAAGAGGAGCGATTTCAATTTGAGTTGGCATTTCTGCTGCCTAGTGATCGATTCTCGTTTCAAACAGCTCTTTTGATGCAACTGACACTGATTATTGTGTTTATTCATATAAAAACACTCATTATAGTTCAATCTTTATCACCTCTTTTATGCGTATGTTGTTTAATGTTTTATTTTTAAAAAAGTTCCAACCAAGTTGATTGCTATTTTTATTATTTATTCAGTTTGATAAACAAAATCTATTGTTGTTTGGAGGAAACAGGCTAATTGTATGTTGAAATTATTATTTATTTACATTTGAGGCTTAAGTATAGCACAAACTAAAAGTAAACAGAAGTTTTGATATTGAAAAATACTTCATGTGGAATACAAATTATTTGATATTTATGTAAACGTATATACATACATAATTATTCCTCTTCTCAAAAAAATTCATGTTGCATATAAAGTATTTAACTATTTTTTTGAATAAAATAACTGTCCAAATAGTGGTCGTGGTGAAAAAATATTGTTTTTTGGATTTTTCTCTGTAAATTCTGAATGTACCACAAATTTTTTAGTAAAAAGATCTAAAACCTTGTGTAAAGTATTTCCAAGCCGTCACGAGTTACGGAAATGAGAACTGGCAGCATTGTCCATCCACCGCCCTTTCTAAAATTTGAGGCCATCTGATATCTAGACATAATTGTCAAAAATTTTAAAAACTGGCGGATTTTTAGTACTTTTAATTGCGATTTTTTCTTTCAAAAATGCATGATCCAAATTTTTTTTTAAATGTTCTATAGTAATAGGGCTTTCTAATGAAAAAAAAATCGTTGCAAAATTACGAGGGTCGCGAACCTATTTTACGATGAATATTTTCACTTTTATCTGTAAAGGTTATTATCTTAAACTAAATGTAAGAAAGTTTCATAAAGAAAACCGGAATAAAATAGTTATATTTTGCCAATATTTTCAAGTATCATTATTTTCACATGACACTGATTTTTTCTTTTTTTTTCGAGTCGAGATGGGAAACTCATGTTCGAATGGGTCCAGGACCCAAACAGTGTTGGACTCATCCCCAAGGGGATGCCTACCAACAAACCCACCTCAAACTCGCCTTTACCCCCGCCTCGGAATCACTACCCTAGCATACTTCGAGACGGGCGGCGGTCCCTCGCACTCTCTCCGCTCACACCGTCGTCTTCTCCCTAACTATCACTCCTACCTCTCATGCCATATCGAGTCCTTCTCTCCCCCTAACCATGCTTTCTACTACACCACTCGCCTCCATCCATTCCTCCTCCCTCCTCAACATTATCTCCACCATGTTCTCCCAAAACCACCTCCCCTAGTTTTCTCTCCAACTTCTTCAGCACTTCCTCGTTCCTCCAGCATCTTGTAACATGTCTATCCTGTTTCGATTTTACAGAATAAATCCTTTTAATTACCGCTCGTCGTCACTAGCCACTTCCAATTATAGTTCTGTGATCCCAAATTCTTCAACCCTGACCATAAGACAATTGACGTCTGCCAACGGACGCTTCCATTTTTTCCAACGCCACGAGGGACAACCCTTTCCGCTAACGACTGTCTACGAGAAAAGACCATCTTTCGTTACCTTTCATATTTTAAGTATCTTATGAATTTTGCTGTGGTAAGTTCAAAATCATAATTTATAATTAATAAGCTTCTTCTAAAGTAAGTACTGTCTGATATAATTTTTGTATGCATTCATTTTTTTTTACAGAGATAGACGAAATTAAATTCAACACGTGGTCATAAACTGTTCTTTTATACTAATATGGTAGTTTTAAACCAAATATTCTTTTATAATTCACTGTTTTACTTTTATACAAACATTTTCAAGCTTTTTCAGTTGCGAAATAACTCTTTTAATTATAAAATAACATTTTCATAATCTGTTAACCTATAAAATATTCTTTCGTAACGCCAGTGCCGGTTTCATATATTTCCTAAGCACGATATTTTTCATATAACTAAATAACTTTTTGCTATGATTAGTTTCTTTCGGATCATTAGTATATTTTTTTTAATTTAGCCGATAATTGCTATTTTTACTGTTTTAACATGGGACCTATAATGTTGGAAAGCTTTCAGTAAGTTGAACATTTTTTACTTTCAAACAACTGCCTTCCGTTTTTTAACCTGAAAAGCTGACCAACATAATGTGCCATTACATTTAAGTTCCTACATATCCCTGATCCACCTGTACTTCCAGGTAAGCACAGCCCCTAGGAAAGGATATAACCCCAAGACCTAGGCTATAATATAAGCCCTAGGCAAGGATACAACCCGAGGATATAACCCCGGACACAGCAGTTCAAATCAAGACTCCTTTCTTCTTCGAGATCTTCTCAAGACTCTGTAGAGGCAAGACCTGCCTATCTTCTTCAGGAAACCACTTCATATAAGCTAAGTACCTATAAAAGTACAAATTCCTCACTGTTCATTTCCTGTGGCAGAATAAATTATAAATTTGTTTTTAATTTTTTTTTTATTTCATTATAAATCCTCAACTATAAAAGTTGAGCGAGATATCGCCAGGGGTAATTTTTAGTAACTTTTTTTATTATTAACTTTTATCTAAATTTCACAAGGCGTTTCTACCTTTTCCGCCTTAGTTTTTTCAATTAGTATTTTTTATATACGCCAAAAAGGTAGTGGCGCCCTCAATTTTTACAACCTTCCTCTAACACTTGTGCAGCATAAACTTGGGGTCGAATCACCCTTGAGAGGAGTCTCTAGCCGAAGCCCTTCAAGCTGGCGTCTCTAATTGGCGCCCTGTAAGGTTTCAGCCATTTACCGTTACAATCTAAACACATGCCCCACATCATCCTCCACTTCACACCTCTCGCACACTCGAGTCTCTCTTTTCCCAATCTTGTGTAGGTACCCATGTCCATTGAACACATGTCATTCATTCATTCATATATTTGGGTTGGGCTCATCAGCCCAGGCACTTGAACTGAATCTTTGTACCTTTTCCAATATTATCTACTTCCATTCCAGAAGCTTCATGTCTTCTATAAAGGCCACTAGTTTAACTGGAGGGATTTTCAGTAGCTGTGATGGTTGTATTAATTCCTCTCCAAAGTGCTTCCGACTAGGTTCTTGTAAGTTTTCGCTCCTGTGTCAAGAAGTAGTTCTCCCCGTATTTCCGGTCCATCCAATCTCTCCTATTCCCAATCGCTCCTTTTAGAGCGCCCTCATGCTCCTCCCACCTTCTCTCCATTTCTTTCTCCATCCATTCCTGTACTTTCTCTCTGGTCGCACCCCTCCAGCGTTTATTCCTGGCTCTAGCCATCACGTCCAATGGGTAGGACCTTGCCAGCACCGCTGCTGCCAGTCCACCCACTGTCCTGTACCCCTGCACCACCCTCAGCAGTAATTGGTTTAGTCACAGCTTCACAATTTTGCATACCAAAGTGTTCCAAGATTCTTCTTGTAAGCTGCCTAACTTACTGTAACAGAACCAACATTACTAGTGTCAATTTCTAAACCTAAAAAATAGGAACAATGGAACTGGTTTCGCAGTAATTTTAAATTCTTTTTCCAAATTATTCATAAATTCATTTTTCAGAATTTCGTTACTCGTGGCTAAAATCCAATAGAATCATAGAATGTACTTTCTTGATAAACAAGCATGGATCTGCATCACTTGCCTTAACATTTTGGTTTATAAGAAAGTCTACGAATCTTTTATTCCAGCATCTTGGAGCTTGCTCAAGTCCATATAAGCTACGTTTGAGACAACTTTACTAGTACCAACTTGATACCCCTCCGGTTGTTTCATGTATACTTCTTCCTCTAATTTATTTTCATTTTTGCTAGGTACTAAAAATCAAGAATGTACTTACGAAGATATTCTTTTAGTGTCTCTGAAACACATTACATTTACAAATAGGTGACTTACCTACAGGTAATAAAATACAATGGCCAACGGTGTCAATTAAGATCACTTATTATATGCGGGTAGCCATAATATTAAAAATAATTTAGACCTCACTGTCAGAAATACTGTTGGTTTTCTCTTTTTGGAATGCAAGGGGTAAATCATAAGCAAACAGGTAAAATAAATATCCGAAATTTGACAATAATAATATGCTAAGACAAGTGACAATTTGTGAAGACAGTAGGGGACAAGGTAGAAGTGGCCGCAAAATTCGGGAGAATCGAAAATGGCTTCTTACCGGGTTTTCCAAAATATCACGTTTTCTAAGAAATTTTATGAAGTAGAACTCTTGGGTTTGTTTTAGTGAACCATTCAACTACTCTTTCTCAAACCTAATTTGCAAAAAAGAAGTTAGACATGGGCTGATGACAAGATTTATTTTGCAATGCAAGATGTTTTTAGAATCTTTAGAACTAAACAACTATCCTTTGAATGACGAAATTGATTTAAATTCTGCTGCAGTAAGTGGGATTATGTCATTTTGGTGGAAGGTTTTAAAAAAAGTGTGGAAATGTACGGTATGAAGTATAACATTATGATTGGCGATGGTGACAGGTAGTACTTATAAAAAGATTGTAAGTTCTCGCCCATACAATAATGTAACAGTGGAAAGATCGAGTGTCGGAATCATATATAAAGAAATTTTTGTAATGAACTGAGACAATTAACAACAAATACAAATTTTAATATAAGAGAAAGAAAACTCTTAGAAAAAAATATCTTGCGCCTGCGCCGAGCAATTAAAGGAGCAATTAATTACCATAAAGTTGAAAAAGACAAGAGCAAAGCTACTTCATATTTATATTTTAAACGTCGTTCAACATTCGTCTGGCAACCATAATAATTGTGCTTCATATTTTGTGTGCTCACACGGGGAAAATAACCTAATTTTAATTTCGGAAAAATTTTAATAAAATAAAAGTGAAAAATGGTATTACCATGAAAACAAATATTCTATATACCTACTCTACTTGATGTTTCGGGTCAAATGGTTTACAACGGTAGGTACTCATAAATTCGATCATAAATTACCCACTGACGGGGGCAACCGCATTTTATTGTAGCATCTGTACTTGACAGCTACGAATCGTTACAAGCTCCTACCCAAATTTTCTGAGGATACCTCTTCTTTTTCCCCACAATCTTCCTATGTTAACCCAAGGAGCAAGGGTAGATCCTTAACAACTACAGGCGGATCAACCTGTCCGCTATGTAGTGAAGCCCATATAATATAAAATTGCTCAAAATTCACCTCTCTTTCCCCAAAGACACGCTACGATGGAGCAAGACGTTTAAATCTGTGCATTAACTGTTTGCGCGACTACCATCCGCTGGGTGAGTGTAGGTCAAGTAAATGGAGAAAATGCAATAAACCACACCATACCCTGCTTCATTTTGAATTCTCAAAACCCAAAATCACAGGAAAAAACATGCTCCCAAAGAACAGCCGAGCAAAGAATTAGCAGCTAGTTAACCTGATTCAAACATTCCTTCACCTTCCTCTAGCTCCCAGATTTATTATTCGTTTAGTAACAATTGCATTGTCTCATCAACCGCTTTAGTTACAGTCCAGAACGTGCACGGCATACCCGAACAATGTCGCGTTCTACTTGATTCTGGCTCTCAGAATAACTTTATTACCAAACCTTGTGCAAGCAGATTGGGTTTTAAGCCCGAATTAATCCAGGGGGCTATTACTGGTATAGGCAACCAGGCTTCAAAAATCAGCTCCAAGATCAACATCAAGTTAGCTTCCCGAACTTGTGCCTTCAGTGTCGGTGTTGGGAGCAGAAATATTTTGGGACCTCCTCTGTGCAGGCCAAATTAAGCTTGGCGTAAATTCCCCACTCTCCAAAAAACACATTAGGATGGATACTTTCAGGCCCTATTTCCTTACCACGGAAACTTGAAACCTTTCTTATCATACAGACACAAACCTGCACGCTGTATGATTCTTTACCCACGAGACCATTCCTGGTCAAACTTTGGAAGAGTTAAATAATAATTTTCAGAAGTTCTGGCGGATTCAGGAACCACCCGTTAATAAAGTGCACTTGGCCCCTGAAGAACAACTAAGTGAAAACCACTTCCTAGAAACTCTTACCCAAGATGATTCAGGGCGATTTATCGTCAAGTATCCTTTAAAGGAATCCACAAATGTACTCGGAGAATCTCGTCCAAAACGATCTATTTTCTATCCTGTTACGTTTTGGAATAATATATTCTCTAACAAGGTATGAATGAAAATTCGATGCGTGTGAAAAGTTCCGAGCGCGAGCCGAAGGTGAGCGTGAGGAACCACGGGCATCAAGAATTTTTATTGAGTAACAGACCATACTTTCTCCACGATCAAAGACTTTAAATGGAAATGAACAAAAGGTAATTTATATTACAGAACTCAATCACAATTATATTATGTAAACACTCAATGTGTCAGCAATTATTTTGACACTTACTCAAGTTTTGCCACTACGATGACAATCAACTGCGTCAAGGCTAATATTATTGCTAACCAGTGTGAGAATATTATTCTATCACAAGGTGTTGCAGGATATTTCTTCAATCTCAAGAGAGAGAATTCCAGCATTCTGTAATCAAATTTGATTTCAGAATTGGCAAATTCTGTGATGATCGTGGAGAAAACACGCTTACGTTCTCTCTGGTGACATAGAAAAGATGTATAGGCAAGTCCTGATTGGCAAGGATCAACGCAATCTCCAATGCATTCTTTGGCGCGATGATCCAGCTCACCCCTTATCTGTATACCAGTTAAACACCATCACGTATAGCTTAGCTTCCTCTTCTTTTTTGGCAATTAGCTGATGTATTCACGAAATTGGCCACCAATTGGCTACTAAAGATCCTTTAATTAGTCCCATAATATTAGAGGACTTTTATGTTGACGATCTCCTCACAGGTGCCTCATCTTTAGCCGAGGTTACTTAAATAAATGAAGAAATCTCAAGCGCACTCTCCCCTATTATGGATTTCCACTAAGAAAGGTGAGGTCTAACTTGAATGGAAATGCATATGACATCGATAATCAGCCCTCTCTAACAGTTGATTTGTGTTCAAATGAACCAATCAAAACGCTAGGACTTCTATGGCATTCTGATGTAGATACTTTAACTTATGCAGTAAATTCTAATCCCCGTCAAAGTTGTGTGTCGAAGAGATCCATTCTCAGCCATTCGTCTCAAATATTAGATTCTTTGGGATCACTATTACCATTCATTATAACCGCCAAAATTATCTTACAGAAACTTTGGCAGTTGCTCCTTTCTTGGGATGAATCAGTACCTCTAGATCCCCACAGTAAGTGGACAACATCAAACAGAAATTTCTCATCTCAATATTATTTCCTTACCAATGCATGTCATTTCTAAGAATCCCAAATTTATTGAATTGCACGGATTTGCCGAAGCTAGCCAAATCGCTTATGAGAATATGACTTAGTGCATTGCCATATTCTTTGCTTCAGAAATAGAGTAGCTCCTTTAAAAACCTCTACAATCCCAAAACTGGAGTTAAGTATGCGTAGCCTTGTCTAAAAGGTTGTTAATGCTATAAAACTAGATATCCAAGGAAATAATTATTACACTGACTGGAAGGTTTTTGTTGCCAACCGTGTATCAAAAATACAGAGTCTACGTAACCCAGATCAATGGTTTCATATACCGACAGAAACTAATCCCTCCGACTCGTTGACTAGGGGCATATCACTCTCAGAATTGAAAAATTCTAAACTATGGTGGTACGGTCCTGATATAGTAAAAAACCCAATCAATCAGCAACAAGGTCCATGTTTATCTGAAATTAACCCTTTTGATTTGCCCTAGATTTGTCCTAAGGCAATTACATTGACCGCCACGACAACCACAGACTTTCATATTCTTCCTCATCTAAACAAATTCTCAAATTTTAACAGACTTATAAGAGTAATTGCTCACATCTTAAGATTCTGTCATAATTTAAGAAACAAGAAGATATACCAACCCCGTTTAACTTAGAAGTGTAATTCAATGTCTGTGGGGCATATAGCCCGAGAAGTAGTTGTTGCTTCTTTGTGAACGGTCAGTTCTTTGAAAAGTATTTTTCCAAAACTTTGTAAGGCGTTATAATAGTATCAAACTACAGATAACTGTAATTAAGTAAATTTATAACGTCCTCTTTAAAATCTGCTTTTTGCCGTTTTTAGTTGGAAAATTGTTGTTCGTGTTAGGTTTTGTGGGAGAGTGTAAAACAAAATGAAATATTATTGGATGGTCAAAACAGTTAACTTTCATACCTAAAATTCTTGCTATCAGTTCCTCCTCCGTTTCTACTATTGTATAGTAGGCTGTGCATGTCAATGATGAAATGGTAAATGTCATTTTGTTTAACGTCAAAACCAAAATAAATTATTTGCAATTAAATTTGTTTGTGCAACTTTCATACACTTTTTGTTATGATGGATTATACTTTTGAAGAAATGGCTGATATGCAGCTAATATACGGGGAAGCCAGAAATAATGGTAGACGTTCCGAGCGCTTGTATAGAGGAAGATCTCCAAATCGAGCTAGATTTCCATGTCACACAACATTTGCTGAAATTGACAGAATATTGCAAGAATTTGGACAATTTAATTCAAAATTACAAGGTAGCGGTATAAAACGAACTGTAAATGAACAGCATTTGTATCCTTATAAGTATACCTACCCAAGATCAGGCCCTGAAACCAACAGATTGTCCTCAAAGAGTGGAGTTTGCCAATTGGTACACCCAAAAATATTTAGAAAATAGGAACTTTACCGAATTTGTTCTATTTACTGATGAAGCCAAATTCACACGTGAAGGAATTTTCAATTCAAGGAATAGCCACGTGTGGGATGACGAAAATCCATATGTTATTCGATAACGTGGATTTCAGGAAAAATTCTCGTTTAACGTGTGAGCAGGCATTCTTGGAGATTGTATAGTGGGTCCATATTCATTACCTAATAAACTCAATGGTAATATTTATTGTAATTTTTTTAGAGAAACCCTGCCTGATTTATTAAACGACGTTATACCATTAAATATTAGTGCAAATATAGATAATGTATGGTTTCAGCACGATGGGGCATCTGTACATTATTCTCTAGCGGTCAGACAACTTATAACCCAACAATACGGAAACAACTGGATAGGCCGAGGTGGACCCAATATGTGGCCTGTGAGGTCACCGGGTTTGAATCCAATCAATTTCTTTCTGTGGGGTTACATGAAGTCCCTTGTCTACGATACAATAATAGAAACGGAGGAGGAACTGATAGCAAGAATCCATGCAGCTACAAAAATTATTTCCGGCAATTGCCAGTCTTTCCAAGGTATACGATTTTCAATGAGAAAAAGTTGCAGATTAAGTATAAATGTAAATGGACAAAATTTTGAACATCTTTTGTAATTTGTTGGCTGGTTAGTGAAAAATTATGTTTGAATGGAATATTATTTACCTTGTAATTACTTATCTTATTTTTTATTGTCATTAATTATTTTGTTAATAAAATCACAAGTTTGGAAAAGTATTTTCAACAATCTTCTCTCAATGTTTTAGATGCATTGCTGTTTCACAAATTAGTTCCTGTTACATATTCTAACCATTAGTAGTTTGGTGGTTATTAAGAAAAATTCAAGAAAAATATTTTTTTTATTTCATTATTAAAAAGTGATCTTCATAAAAATGTACACCACTGGATCAAGAATTGATCCAGTGATTGATCCAAGAATTGAGAGTCCGCAGATCTATAAACTATTTTCACCGCTGGCATAAAGATAAAATCCCCGAGAAAAATAACGGTGTGCATAGAATACCTTGCGAAGATTAGCGTAAACTTACAATCCACCGTCGATTAGAAAACAGTTTCCGAACAATCCGTTAAAATTTCCGAACAATCCGTTAAAAATTCAGAATTCAAAATTGCATTAGCAGAAATTTAAATTAAACCACGGCATGCTATCAATTTTCCAAAAATTAAAAGCCACATTCAGATGCACAAACAATAAAGAATACTCACCCTGTTTTGCATAAGCTCGGCGATATATGTAGTTTTATTTCCAGGTGAAGCACATAGATCAATTACCACGGAATCTGGTTTGGGATTAAGAGTTTTGACGCATAAAATAGATGGTAAATTTTGTAATAAAATAGCTCCTGGTGGTAATATGTTTTCACTTACAGCAGGACATCCAGATATCGTTTCCAATATTTCTACTGCAACACCTCTACAACAAAATATGTGAAAACCATTAATAAAGAAGTACCGGAAATTGGTCAATGAAACAGAAAATATGCATTGATTATCCAAATTTATTGTATTGCTTTCAAAGTACGCCCCTTCACAAATAGCCTGAATCTGGTATCTCAAAAAATGTTTTCAACAACCTTTCAACAAAATTGAATTGATTGCTGTGATTGAAAAATCATCAACATAAATTGAAAGATAAAATTTGCCATTATTAAAACGTTTCATATAAAGACATGGATCTGATTCGCTTTTATAAAAATTGTAATTTTGTAAAATTTCGTTAACTTGAATTACAAAACCTTCCGGTTGTTCCATATAAATGTCTTCTTTTAGTTAAGAAACGCCGTCTTTGCACCAAAATGTTTTACTATCATATTTTCTTCTCTGGCTATAACTACATATCGATCATTTTTATCAGCTCTGTTTTTATATCTAACAGTCGATAAGCTGTCGATTCCTCTGAATACCCCATAAATATGAATTTTTCAGCTTTTTCGCCAAATTTATAACCTCGCTCTTCCTTTGGAATATGTCTATAACCCGTAGAACCAAAAATATGCAAATTCGAAACATTCGGAACTTTATTGAACCATAATTCAAAAGGTGTCTTCGATTTGATTTGGTAGGTAATCGATTTTGTGGATAATTCGCAGTTATAATCGCTTCCCCCCAATACATATTCGGTAAATTCGCATCTAAAATTATACATCGCGCCATTTCAAGTAAAGATCTATATTTTCTTTCAGCAAGCCCATTTTGTTCAGGAGAATACCCCGCTGGATATTAAATATTAATTCCCCTACCTTTTAAATAATTTCATAAATTCCCCTTCTCGAACTTAACTAATTTTAGTTTTTTATTAAATTAAAAGTATTCATGAATTCGAAAAATTGCTTTATACATTTTTCGGCATCATTTTTCTTACTCATTCGGGAAAGCAATAAGTGGTTAGAAGCCTTGATCAGTGAGTTAGCCTCGTTAAATGAAAATGAAACATGGGAGCTCTTTACCAGTTGGATGTAAGGCTTCACCATGCAGGTGGGTATTCCGAGTAAAAACTAATCCAGATGGTTATATAAACAAGTACAAGGCCAGCTTGGTTATTAAAGGATTTAGTTAGAAAAGAGGTTTTGATTATAGTTAAACATTTGGTTCTGCAGCAGAAATAACCACAATAAGATACATTCTAAGTATTGCAGCAAGTGAAAGGATGCATTTAAGTCAGTTTGATGTGCCTACGACATTCCTTTACGGTTATTTTGAATGGACAATTTATTTGAATCAGCCAGAAGGCTTTGACAACGGAACAAACATGGTATGCAAGCTTCAAAGAAGTTTGTATGGCTTGTATGTTGAAACAGCAGATTCAGAAGATTCCTGTTGAGCTTAGGCTTCAAAGTTAGAGATGCAGATCCATGTTTATATTTAAGAGAAAGGAATGGCAAGAATAAGCTGCTTTTAGCCATATATGTTGATATTTGCACAAAGGAGTTACCAAGACCAATACAATCCTTTGTAACAAGATGGCTCTCAAGTAACTTAAAATTAACGAAGGAAAGTATTGGAACATACACTAGCAAAGTGTTATCTACTGTTATTGATGTTATTGACAAATAGCTGAGTAATTTGTAGTTGTCATTTATATTTTCTCTATTTGTATATTTCTCATGATTAAACCATATAAAACGACGACTGAGTTTTCCAGAGTTAGTTATACACAATAAAAAAATATATAAGTAGTAGTTTCTACAATACATCGTTTCACAAGTGAGCAACAAGTTCTGAACAGTTCTACAGTTCTGAAACTACTAGTGTCGTATCATTTGATATATGAATACTATTCACCCATTCTAATAAGAATACGATAAGTTGTGTATGATATTGTTGCATTGTTGGTGTTAATTTATGTAAATATCATTGGGAAAAAGAATATTCCATATCATTTCAAGTGATATAATGGTTGGACCAGGTGAAAAAAATAACTTGGGTCAAAAGCAGAGCCTGTATCCAATCTGATTGACGGCAACTGAAATTTATTCCTCGAGTAACATATAAGTATTTATATTATTGCTCGAAACTTTTAATATTATTATTCAGTCAATATAATCCCTTCTTCACACAGCAATGTTGTTGGAATCAGCGACCTTTGCTGTGTGTATTGCTATCCTCCTTTTGGAATGAAAAAATCGATTTAGATGTTGGTTAAAAACTGTGTTGTCAGTATAGCGGGTTATTCATGCATTAGTCGGTTTAATGATCGAAGCCTGGGCCCATAACCTGTTGTTTATTGCCGTTGATAGAATTAATTATTGATATTCTATGCTCGCCTTATTCAGTTGTTATAAACTTTTTGACAATTGTAGACAGTAAACTATATACTTAATTAAAAACATAAACATACTTTGATTATATAGAGTTGAGAGTTACATTTTTTATATTATTTGGAATATCAAATAGAAAACATTTCTGATGAACTAAAATAATACTGAGTTAAACAATGAAAGACGTATTTTCATTAAAATAACCCGTTCAACTAAACTGGTTTAAATAATTACAACGCCGTTGATGTTGCCTTGGTATGCACCGAACGAAGCTAGTTAAACCTTAAAGAAGTTTGACATCGTCGAAAAATTAAGGGGACTTTTTTGTGAGAAAAACGTTCGTTGGTGACAATGCTTGATGTTATTTGAGTTTTTAGTATTTTCGTTTACAGTTACGGACGTGACGGTTGTTATTCGAATTCCGAATTACATGTATTTCATTGATAAAACGAGCAACAGTTTAAATAATTAGAATCAACAACAGTCACCTCATTAAATCTTACCAACCTTTCATGAGACATTGACATAAGTTACCCAAGTGTCAAAAAGAACAGTTTAAAGTTGAATTTCCAATATTGATCGTTTAATTTTAAACTAGTTTAATTTCCATAGAATCGATGGTGCATACTAACTCAAAATTATAAATTAGTTTAATGCTTAAACGGTGCATACGGCCATTAGTACAACAAATATGTGGTATCCTATATTACATCCCCGTTCCGATTTTAATTATTTGTGCGGCTGATTTTTCCAGAAATTATTTTGTGTTTTTTCAACTTGTTCTAGTTCTCGCAAAGCCCATATACTACTTACTGTTCACCGTTGTTAATAACTACCTACGCTTCACCAACAAAAAAATTTTTTGTAGACATCAAGAAGTCATTTGACTACTAGATCACAGTATACTTTAGGAAAAATTATTAACTAATGAGGTTAGTGGTAAGATCACTAAAATCCTAAAATGTATGTATAGCTCGGCCTCTTTCTTTATGGAACATGGTAATGTGTCAAAATAATAAAAGTCCAATAATTTTCTCATTTTTAGATTTAAATAATTTCTTTGAGGAACATGGTGCTAAGGGTGTAACTCTTGATGATAATGAAAACTTACTACTAGCTACTAGCTGAAACCCAGAGAGACGTCACGAAACTTACTAATCCTCGAATCATATTTCAATAAAAATAAGTTTGAAGTTAACTCCGCAAAGACAAAGATGGTAATATTTCGTTGAAGCCCAAGTATGGATCAATACCAATTTCTCTATAAAAACATCAGTATTGATCTTGCCAATACATACGAATGCCTACGTATTTTACAATCAATGGTATATTTTTAAATAATCTCATTTAATACCCACATTTACATATTATATAAGGAAAACAAATTTATTCATCACTTTTATGATGGAAATTAAGACGGTCAGAAATTGTAGTAACATAATTTTAATTTTTTTTATTTTCTAAAAATAACTTTTTTATGTCAAAGATATCTTGATGTATTGAGAGAATTAAAAACAAATTATTTGGATCGTTTACCACCGCATAAATTTAGAAAAATATTTTTTATTATACTTATTCGAAAACACCTTGTTTTCATCTGTTTTTATAATGACGTAAAGATGGCATTTTCAGAACAGCGCACGGAAAATTTTTCCCGATCTCCGATTTTTTTCCGTGCGCTAAATAAAAAAATACAATTAAAATTAATAATTAGAAAAAACAATTATATTTATTCATAACACTTTTCCGAAAACAACAACAACATAATTAGTATATTGACGAATCGTTGGTATTAATAGTAACATTTATTGTACAATTTCTATTATTGTTGAAGTTTAGTCCCTTCGGTATTTCATTCTTTAGAACTAAAGATGTTGAAGCAGACGGTTTCATAAAAGTATAATAAAAAGTATCGTTCATTACACTTCTGGAAATGGATTTTTTCGTGCTTGCATGACTTCCCGAGAATTTGTCACGCGCGCACGGAAAAATCCTTATTTCCAGACTCCTAATGAAATAAAGTATTTTTTTCACGATGGAGCTCCTCCTCACTTTTCCAGAATGGTAAACCAATTTTTAGATGAGACGTTTGAAGATAGGTGAGTAGCAAATAATGGTCCTTTCCTCGTTCACCAAACACACCTCTAGATTTTTTTATATGGGGCTTCATAAAAAATAAGGTATATTTCCATCCCCTAACAACAATAGTATATTATACACCGCGAGGCTGAAGTAGTCCTTTTAATCCCGAAGGGAAAGTTTATATAATTTTCCTGATGGATTAAGAATACTACTTCAGCCTCCAGGTATATACAATATTTTTCGTACTTCCGGAAATAAAACGTATATAAAATAGGAAAAAAGTACGTCAAAATTCCGTTAATTTACAATAAATTCCATATTTATGAGAAAGTCAAAGAATTCTAATAGAATACCTTGACAAAAGTTACCATAGTAACGTTGTAACAAGTTGGCGTCCGACGGGCGTTCGTAGCGTCTTTATTTATTTGACTGTCATCATGTGTTTGATATTGATAAAAAAGCGGGCGAAGTATTTGAAGAATTGTTACCATCAAAATCGAAAAAACTTTATCAGCAGCAGTACGAGGCATGTGGTGACACACTATAAACAATATTTAGAATGGAGTAGTTAAACGTCAGATATAAAAATAGGATGTCAGCAGAGACAACCCTGAGACGCACAAGTGCATAGGAAAATTAGTTCGGTGAGAACATGAGAAGACTCCTTTGTCTGATACATTGGAACTGCATAAATATGTCTTTGTTTAAAAGCTCGCAAGGTGTAGGCAGGTGGCGGTAGCAGCGCTGCAATTCCATCTGACATTTGCTGTGTCGCCTGTCGCCATATTTGGTTCACGTTTGTGTTGCTCTGTATCTGATTTTTATTTTTCTCGTTATTTGTTACTTTTTGTTTTGCTAGAGTTATTTAATTTTATTAGAATTCCGACCAGTTTGAAGTGCTTAGAAGTTAATATGTCACAAATACTTTGTTTGCTATGTGGAAATAGTGAAGAAGAGGTTGAGAAAATGCATTATTTTCCATCCAATGATAAAAAGTAAGAATATTTTTGGTCTTTTTAAAGTAAAAAATAATAGTTCTAAAGCATTTATAGGTCAAAATTGTGACAAGAAGCGGTGGGAATGAAGTACAAGATAGTTACCTGAATTTGAGTACATGTAAACTGCGAGTCGATGTTGTTCCGAGTTTATTCCCTAGCAGTACACTTGGAAAAAATCATCAACAAGTAAATGGTAAATGAAACATTGGAGAACAGTAAAAATGAAGAGCATCTTGCATTGAAGGTATGTTAACGGACTAATTTTATTTCTGATAACCTACCTATCAAATGCATGAAAGAAAACCTGTGCACTTGTATTTTTTTCTTAAAATACTGCAATTTAATTATAATAATATAACTGTATTATGTTTACGCACTTTCATATTTGTCGCTATATTTATCAATAAACAATTCTTTGTGTTGATTTGTCTTATTATTTTTCAAACAACTCTGTATTACGAACGAATTTTTAAACCGCTTCGTAGTTCGCGCGCTTTTTTAAACAGTTCTAGGAAGGGGGTGCCGAGTCGGGAAAATAAGCTCTCGTACCCTCCTTACCTCTACATGTGCGCCACCTACCTACACATTGGAACACAATGGACCAGTGGAGTATTGCGAACTAAAATTTTGCATGCACTTGGGCGTCTCAGGGTTGTCTCTGATGTCAGTCTGATTTTTGAGTTGTCACACTTGAGAAATAAAGCTGCTCTACGAGTCTCCTTGCTTTTATTGAATCTTTCGAAACCCACAGGCATTTCAGAAGTGGTGCCGGGTAAAAAATGTAGAAAAACCTACGGAAAATGCCTTGTTAGTTTACTTCGATGAAAAATCAAAAGTTATTTGTTCTTCAACCCTCTGGGCACATTACTCAATGTTGAAATCGGTAATTAATATCAGAGAAAATGTCGACATAAGCAAATATCCGAAGTTATTAGCTTTTTTGAAGAGAAAAAACGAAGGGTTTAAACCGAAGAAATCAAAAATTCTCACGTTTGAGCAAGTTTTTAGAAGAGGCCCCGGATGACACATACTTAATTATGAAAGTAGGTAATTGTGAAAATTATATCCATAAGATTTTAAGGAAACGATTTTTTTGTAGCTTGCTCTATTTATGGGCGTTGCGGGAGCTTGCCGAGGAAAAGAGCTGGTTGATTTAGAAGTGAACGACGTGAGCGATATGGGAGATTTCTTCCTGATAACGGTCAGAAACACCAAAAATAAAGTTAATAGGAATTTTGTGATTAAAAATTCAGAAAACAATACGATAAATGTTGTCCAAATAATCCGAAAGTATGTGGCTTTACGAAAAATTGGGACCCCTAATTCAAAATTTTTTGTTCAATACATTAATAGAGAATGTACTTGGCGTCCAGTGGGGAAAAACATGTTTGGTATATTTCCACGGAAAATAGCAGCTTTTTTAAAATTAGAAAATGCGACATCAGATACTGGACATTGTTTTAGACGTACATCTGCATCTATATTAGCTGATTCGGGAGCAACAATAGATGTGCTAAAGAGACATACGTGGCCGAAGGATGTTGAATCATCCATTAAAAATAAATAAAACATATCAGAAAAAATATTTGGTCAAGTTGTCGATTTATCTTCTATGGATAATATGAGGCCGTCGTCTGCATTATCGCGTCCTGTTTCTGCAGCTTCATCGGAACAAACACCAGTTATTCACGGTGGAAACGACTTATCCGTTATGAATGAAGTATCTTTATCCGCTGCATTAACCCAGCAAAAATTAGTTAATATGGAAAATTGTAATAATGTTACTTTAAACATTAATGTTCGTTACCATTCTAAGTAATTCTTTTTCAATAAAATACATATTTAAATTATTTATTAGCAATTTTATTCTTCCGGGACTTTCGTCAATATTTAATCCCGGAGGGATTAAATGTTACACTTATGTACCTGTCAAAATTGACTGATGTTGTTACTTCAGTCCCGGAAGTACGAAAAAAATATTGTGAACGTCGAGTTCGGAATGCATTCAATTCTCTCCCTACAGCAATGATTAGGCGTGCAACAAACGACAAACGAAGGTGTGATAAAAAGGCTTACTACATGCTTGGTGGTTCAAGGACGAAATTTTGAAAACTTGTTATAAGTTCTTGTGATTTTTGTATGTGGAATTTCATTAAAAAAACACGACCTAATCATAATAAGCAACAATACGGCAAAAATAACTAAGAATTAAATTTTATTATCATTATGATTAATAGCAGGCTTCACTTTCTCAACTTTTGCTTGATAATAACCAAATTGTGTTAAATTGTTCAATATTATCTTCACCGTGTAACGGTTAGGTCGGGGTCGATCAGGATATCTTGTAGCAAATAAAACACACGTCCTAGTAAGGTTCTGGTAGACTTCGCGACCCTCGGAATTTTATGTTAATTCTAAATTTGTTTGATAGCTCACCTTAAATAAATCAGGTTAGAACAAAAATTCGTTGGATCATTCAGAAATTACTTCAAAAATCTCGAATTTAGTTCGAAAAATGATACTTTTTCAACACTTAATGCTATTTTACGATGAATATTTTCACTTTAAACTGTAAAGGTTACTACCTTTAACTAAATGTAAGTCTGTTTCACAAACAAAACCTGAAGAAAATACTTAAATTTTGCCTTGGCACTTGACGAATTGGTCTTGCATCTCCTGTATAAATTCTACGCTGAACTAGACTGGTGTGTCCTGTAGATATTCCCGTCTTACCTAACTTTTCCCGTCCATGAAGAAAAAGGAGAAGACATGCATCTAGAATCATCTAGAACTGTCACCGAAAAGTCGAGAACTGTCTGGAACAGGTGAAAAGTAGAAAAGGCGGGACAATTGACATTAGTTAGTTAGTTTTGAAGTTTTCAGAATTTGAATTCTGTGTACTGATAGTAAGACGTTATTTGTATTGAATTGTAAAAGATAAAGTCGAATAAAGAAAGAAAGTTTAAGAAGTCGTAAGGAGTGTGTGTGTGTGGTAGCAGGGATGGCCTCAGCCGAAGGCTATTGGTCACAGAACTTTTATTTTATAATTTTTTTCTGCTCTATATTGAATGTGTCTAGGTTAAAGAACTATTTTTGCTTGCTTAATGAAGTTTATTATAGAATCTAAAGTAGCTTTTTCTATGCATGCCAGGAGAGAACTAATATTAAGTGGAAGAGGAAAGTTATGGTCCATTAAAGACATATATAAATTAGATATAGCCGCTTCATTTTTCTTACACTCTAGAAATATATGATAAGTATCACCGATCGATACGTTGTCGCAGTCGCAAAATGGAGACTGTAGAATACCCAATTTATGAAGGTTTGTCGGAAAGCAACCATGGTTTAGTTTTAGTCGCGTTATAGTTGATGTGTATTTTCTACTATAATCAAACTTTGTTATGTGTGGAATATTATTTGGTAGGTTTGTATGAAGCTGGAAGTAGAAGCTTTTTGATGTTCTGCTTAGGTTATTGTAAGCTTCTCTCCATCTGATTCTAATAGATTTTTTATGCATGCTAATTACATCACTTTGGCAGAAAAAGTTTAAGTATTCTTTTAATTTACAAGCTTCTTTTGCCTCCTGATCAGCCTTCTCGTTGCCTACAATGCCGCTGTGACCTTTTACCCATATGAGAATAATATGTTTATTATTAATTTTTAATTGGTATAGTAAGTTTCTTATTTCAAAAATTAGTTCCTGATTATAAATATTTATAGGAGACCCTTCTATAGCTTGTAAAACGGATTTTGAGTCTTTCATTATAGCAACTGTTTGAAATGGATTAGTGTACACCATAATAAGCATTGTTTTAGTGCCAAAGCCTCGGCAGAGTAAAGTGAAAAAATGTCTGCTATTCTAAATTTTTCGACATGATTTATGTTTGAAACAAAAAATGATGCTCCTGTACCATAGTCACATTTGGATCCATCTGTATATATTTTAGTTACATTGTCTCCAAAATCATTCAGTATGGTTTCAAGAATGATATTATTTAGATTAGGAATTTCGGTGTATAAGGGGTATATGACGGTTGGCCGAAATATAGTACTTTTGTAACTATACTTATATATAGGGAATTTAGTACTATTTAAGATGAAAGCTTCATCATGATTGGTATTAATAAAGGCCTCTGCCAAAGGAGAGGATGATTTTATTCTCCAATAAGGTACTGTAAGATTACAAGTATTTATGTAGGCGACTTTTTGGATCATTTCCCTATTAAATGCTCTATATTTAATTATTTGTTTTTCAGCTAAAAATTGTCTACGTATGTTTAATGGTGGCTCTTGAATTTCTGCCAAAACTGCTTGGTTAGGAGATTATATCATTAGCCCCATACAAATTTTTAAGGCTTTATATTGAATACGATCAATAGTTAATAGATTTGTTTTAGATGTTGCACCATATAATGTACACCCATAATCCAATATGGAACGAATATAAGCCTTGTAGAATGTATACGCAAGGTTGACATCTGCTCCCCATTTTCTTTTGGAAATTACTCTTAGCAAATTCATACCTTTTTCGCATTTTTTTTAACATATTTTACGTGGTTCGTCCATAATAATTTTTTATCTAAGACAATGCCTAGATATTTAAATTCGTCGACAAAAGGGATCGTGAAATCTAACATGGTAGTAGCTCTAGCAGTCTTAACTCGATGTCGAGTAAAACATACCAAAACAGTCTTATCCCGAGAAACAGTGAATCCCATATCATTAAACCAGTTCATTAATAGCTGCATACATTCTCTCAGGTCTTCCAAACATTCTTCATACGAATCATGGGTGAATTAGAAACATAGGTCGTCCGCGTATTGAATCATGTTACATTTATCGACTACTAACCTGTGCAGATCTGCAGTATAAATGTTAAATAAGATAGGACTCAGGATAGATCCCTGAGGTAAACCGTTATATACTGTATGTGGACCATGTAATACGTTATTATGATCACGTAAAAATATCTTTCTGTTATGAAAGAGATTAATAATATTGGCGCAAACCGTTTTATTAATTCCAATATTTTCCATTTTATTTGCTAATATATTTAGATCAACTACATCATAAGCCCCTGTTAAATCTACAAACAAACATAGTGTGTATTGATTTTTAGAAAAACTTATTTGTATAACTGAAACTAAATGAGTTACGGCGTCTATTGTTCCATGTCCTCTGCGAAAACCATATTGAATGTTTGACAAAATGGACCTACTTTCCACAAAATGTTCCAATCGAGTTTTTATCAATCTTTCGAAGGTTTTTGTGATACACGATATCAACGAGATAGGACGATATGATGATGACAATCCGGGGTCTTTATTGGGTTTAAGTATGAGACAAACTATAATATTTTTGAAGCAATCAAAATACTTTTGATTCCTCCACCAGTCATTAAATAGTTGCAATAAAAAATTTTTTGCGGAAATAGGTAAATTATGAATTATTTTATAGGTAAAACCATCTAGTCCAGAAGCAGTGTTGAGACATTTTTTAATTACTAAATCCAGTTCGTCAATCGTAAAAGAAGCTGACAATTCGTCTTCATGTTTAAATATAAATTTGTCAGATGTATTCACCACAAAATTAGAGGCAGATGGAGGAGCTATTTTATTTAGGATTTCATCTAATAATTCTTTTGAAATTGGTTTTTTGGGGCATTGGAAACTTTTATAATTAAGCCTTTTAACAAACTTCAAAATTTCTGTTAAAGGAGTGTTTTTATTGAGCTTATTTACAAAGTTGATCCAACTGCCACGTTGTTTGTTTTTGAATAAACGTTTCGCTTGTGCAGCTATGTTTTGATATATTAGATAATAATTGTAATTGGAATGAGATCTGTAATTTTTAAGGCCGTTTTCCGTTTTTCTACCATCCTTACGCATTCCTCATCCCACCAAATAGGCCTAGGAGAAATGGGAGAAAATGCCTTCTTGACAGGCATCGAGCAATCTGCTGCAGAAGAAATGATCTCAAAAAAAGGTTGCGGCTTTATCTCTAGGATTTCTATCATTATCAGCAAGTAATTGATTAATGTCTGCTTCCAACACATTATGGAATTTATCCCAATCTGCTCGCGAGTCATTCCATTTTGTAGACGGATTTACTGTAAAGGACTTTGGGATAATCTGAATCCCGATAGCTATTGGATAATGGTCTGATCCCATAGTGTCGTCTAAAACTTCCCAAGTTAACCTGTCTACTAAAACATGCGACGTTAATGATATATCAACTGCTGAATGATTCCCCCTGGGATTGACTCTAGTAGGAGTACCGTCATTTAACACAACAAGATCTAGATAATCGATTGCCTCTGCCAACATTTTTCCATGCCGATCATCCGGTATAGGTCCCCACATATCATGGTGAGCATTAAGGTCGCCGCAAAAAATAGAATTGCCATCAAATTGCTGAAATAAATTCAACCAATCGTTGAATTTAACGACTACATCGGGAGGTCGATATAAAGAAACTATTGATATATTTAAAGAGGACAAGGTAATTGCGCATACTTCTAGATCTTTATTAAAGGACTGTATAATAAAGTTCATATAATACCCTTCTTGGTGTGCGTCATTGATTGTTAATGTCTTTCTAACACATTACGTTGGAAGAAATGGAAAAAAAGGCAGGTCTGTGATTAATCCTAATCAAAATATCACAATAATGAACCGTTTAAACGTAGTACAAACGTTAACCCTAATCTTTGACTTACAAAAATTTGATTGGTTGATGTTTAGATTACGCGCAAACGCGACCTATCAATCGGGCGAAATTACATCGTTCAAAATACTATGCAGACGTTCCTTTCGTGTCTTACGTATTTTTCCAATATCCAACTGACAGTTCTCGTCAGGTCTGTACTTCGTTGTTTACGGTAAATTATTATTTATGAAAAATGAATATTGATCTTATTGTTAGCATTTTATTTATTCAAATGCAGGACTATATTTACTAATATTAAATTATTTTAATATGTAAATTAAATATACAATTTGTTTTATTTTGCAGTGTTTTCATATCCCAAGTATTATTAATTTCATAGCTTTTTCGAATTTGGCTGAATACGATCCTGATGATTTTATTTATCAAATTTAAGGTTAGCTATATGTCAAAATAACAAATTAAATATAGACATACCCAAAACCCGGATATACGTCACAAACGATGACGCACACCAAAAAGTCTGTTATATGAACTATATCTACCTCTTCATAATCTAAGCCCTGCCTTATAAAGATCCCTACTCCGCCATAACCATCTATTCTGCATTTTTTAATTAAGTTAAACCCTTTAAAATCAAATTTTTTGTCAAGCTTAAGCCATAGTTCTGCTACTACAATAATGTCAATATGTGTCTTATTAATAAGGTTACTCAAACTTGCTTTATTTGCTTTTAATGACCTGCTGTTCCACTGTAATACACATAATTTATTCTTCATAGTTTTATGATTAATAGACGGGAAAGTTAATATTCAGATTCGGATCCGGATCCGTTATAATTAAAATCCATCTTATCTGTGGGATTATCGGTATCGCAAATTTTATTAACAAATTCTCTTATTTCCGTATCTGCAAAAGTAACCGGAGTAGATGGCAAGTGTTTTTGCAATTCTTTAACAAATGTAGATAATATAAATACGGATTTTTCTTTAAAGCTCATATATTCATCCCTATACGGATTAGTATAAACTGAATTAGTCTTTAATTTTAATTGGGGAGTTTTTTTAGTGGCATTGTTTCTGTAATGGGGGATATTGGAGAAGATTTACGTTTTTTGGGAGAAGGAATATTGGATTTGATAACGGGTTTTCTTACGACTACTGGAGAACTTTGGAGAGTAGTATGATTCGAATTAGGTAAGGGAGGAAAGTTATCAGTGTTATTTAATCTGCAAATCGGTTATTTGTAACAATTTTAGCGTAAGCCGGGTTGATATAAATGTTTTCAGCTTCCCTAAATGATACGTTTTGTTGTGCCATAATCTGTTTTATTTGTTTTTGTTTTGTGAATATGGGGCATTTCCGCGAGACTGAAGGATGATCGTTTGTTTTACAATATATACAGATATTGTCAGCTTTACATTCTTCCTCACGATGATTTATGTCAGTGCATTTTTTACATCTACTCTCTTTAGATTTGCACTGTTTGGCCGATTGGCCGTATCGTAAACAATTGTAGCATTGCACCACTGGTTGTATGTAAGGCTCTACCTGAAAGTTACACAGGTTGATCTGTATATTTTGTGGAATTTCATTACCCAGAAATTGTACGATTATCATTTGTCTTTTGACTAGACAAGCATTTCCATCTGAATCTATTATTTTTCTTTTCATCCGTTGTACGCCTACTACTTTTTTATTGGAAATGATGGCATTCAATAAATACTATTCATCGAAGCAAGTGTCTACCATTCTTATAAGACCTTTTTTGTGAGTATAGAATCTAGGGATATATGCTATAAGATTGTTTTTTTGTATTACCAAATGATTGACAAGAGAATTTGCTGTTTCCAACGTTTTAAATATAACTTTTACACGCTTTATTCCTACTGATTTGATATCCTCAACATATTTCTTTAAAGCGTCATCCGTAAGAAGATAATGACCTATTTTAATAGGGAATAGCCTACCAATGTTTTTTTCTTTATTTTCCACAAAAACAAAATAAGGGCCTTTATCGCCTGGACTATAACGATTTTCTAAATCTATAATATTATAAATTTCATCTTTTTTCACTTGTTCCTTATTGATACCAGATTCTTTTAAATCGGGTGGCTCATCGCCGCCCGTTTTTTCTGCCATATTCGACTAATTAGACGTTTATTTTAGGTTTACAATGAATTAATCCCAAAAGTATTATTAAATATAAATTACTTATCTGAATGAAAAACTTGTTTCAGGGAAATCTCAAACACTCGAACACGTCCACTCACTATGACTGTCGAATTCGAACTGGTCGTAAGGAGTAAGAATATTATTTGTATTGGTACTATTGTGTACAATGACAGGATTAACTTCCTTGTTTTTTTGGAAGCGTTACTTATGTTGTGCACGTGTTTGATCTGCTATACATTTTTCTATCAAATATATATAATTCTTTAGTCTCCTCGTGTCTGATTTCTTCTATTAAAACGACAACAGGGTATGAGCCCAGTAACCATAACTGTAAAGGGCTTGTAAAGAAAATCAAAGCTATACCGTGTAAAATTAATACTAGAACAGAATGGCGTTCTCGAACCTTGGACCGACCGGATAGTGCCAGAGAACTGGAAACATTTAAGAAACACGATGTCAAGGCTCGGAACATTATTGTTCAATGTTTAGCAGACTATGTTTTGGAAACTATCAAAGAATGATAGAACCATTGAAGAATACCTATCAAAAAACAGGAATAGCCACACAGATTCAATTAAGTACAAAGAAAATTAAGAAATTTTAAATTCAATGGAAAAGAAGCCCTCAATGATTATTTGATTGAATTCGAAAAAACGATTGCAGAATTGAAAAGTGCTGGCGGCAAGATAGGAAATATGAAATCAATTACTCAACTACTGGGTAGCATGCCAGAAAGCTATAAACCAATTGTAACGGCATTAGATGTTTTATTCTGTGATGAAGACTCATCGCCCGTGTAAGTTTCGATTTTGTTAAGAACAAGCTATTAGCGGAAGAAGAAAGGCAGAAGAAGTCCACAAGTAAAAGAGATGACAATTCACAAGATGATTCAATGTCAGAAGAGATGACAGGCACAAAAACATATTCCGGGGAAAATGCTACAACTGTGGTGGTCGAGGTCATAAGAAGTTCCAGAGCGAGAGAAGGGAAGACAAACATAGCTGAGCGAATAGAAGAAGCCGACATTATGTTTCTGACAAACAATAAGACAGATACAAGCAATTTATGACTGGCAGTGAAAATGAGTAAAACCAAGCCAGACAATTCGGATATTGTATTCATTGTGGATAGTGGACACTTAATTAACAAGCAGTATAAAAAGTTTTTGATAAATTTTAAGCCTGTTAACCAATCTATTAATGTTGCCAAGTCAGGAGTATTAGTTGAAACAAAATGTCAAGGAGATTTACTCTTACATTCACAATATGGCAGAATCCTTTTGAAGAATGTATTTCAATGTGATGACTTGAACTAAAATCTGCTTTCAGTGAAAAAGATGGAAGAAAAAGGAGTGAAAATTAAATTTGAAAATGGTGAAGTGAGTGCTCATTCTAATCAAAAGTTTATTTTGAAAGGTGAAACAATCGGTAATTTATACTATGTTAAATTGAAATGTGTTGAATAATAACTTCTAGCCTGTATCCTACAAAAATGCTTTGTGAAGTTTGTCTCCAAGGGAAACAGACTAGAAGTCCATTCCTCAAATCAATTTCAGATTATGTAAAAGCGACACGACCTTTGCAGTTTAAATCTTCAGATGTATGTGGGAAAATAACACCTCCCACAGGTAATGGGTTTAACTATTTTGTTACCTTTATTGATCACTACTCACATTTTGGTATATTTCTAATGAAAAATAAAAATGAAGTTCTTGTAATTTTTAAAAACTATGTTGCACAAGTAGAATCTCAGTTCAATAGTAAAATTCAAAATTTACGATGTGATAATGGGGGGAATATAGCTCTTATGATTTTAACTCATTTTGTAAAAACAAAGAGATTGATGTACAATATACAATTGCTAGGAACCCAGAACAGAATGGTGTAGTGGAAAGATACAACAGAACAGTTGTTGTTGTTGTTTGATATTCGATTCAAATCTAGAGAAAACCTTCTGGGGCGATGCTGAATTATCAGCTGCATATGTTATCAATAGACTTGAATCTAGTGTCACGGCAAAGAAGTGTACTCCAGCTGAAGTTTGGTTTGGATTTAAACCAAACTTGGACAAAATTAAACTGTTTGGATGCGAAGCACATGTTCATATCTCAAAAGAGATGGAAAGTTATTGACTCTAGCAATTGAATTTGACTTGAAAGCTTATCAATTTGATGTCCACTCAGCTTTCCTAAAGAGCGAACTTGAAGAAGTTGTCTATATATGAAACCTCCAGATGGATTAATCAACTATGCTCCAGGACAAGTATATAATTTGCACAAGTCATTGTATGGCTTAAGACAAAGTCCCAAGTGTTGGAATAGTTTCATCAACAAACATACAAGATTTAGGTTTTAGCAGATCAAAAGCTGATCCATGCTTTTATTTAATATAGGCAGATGATTTTATAGTTTTTTCAAACCTAGAGTGTTTAGTCTTGAAACTTAAAAATAATTTAATGTCAAAAATGAAAACCAAACTAATGAATACTGAAAAAGGAATTTTATTTTTAGGACTGGGCATAAAAATAGAACAAAATAAAATGATAATTTCACAAAAGCTATTATTAGAAAAAGCACTCAAAAGCTTTGATATGTTTAACTGCAAATCTAGGAAAATACCAACTCAAACAAAACTAAATCTAACAATAAGTAAAGTAAAAAACTCTAATGGACCTTATAAAGGAATACTTGGCATTCTTATGTAGATAATGTTGGGTTCACGTCCTGATTTATGTTCTAGTATCACTTACTTGAATAGATTTCAAAACTCATTTGATAATACTCATTGGGTACAACTTAAAAATGTACTTAGACACTTAAAATCTACAAAAAACTATGGTCTGATTTATGAAAAATCTGAGAGTGCAAAGATCAATGTTCTCGCTTTTACTGATTCAGATTTTGCAAGTGACCTGAATGATAGGGAAAGCACAGCTGGTTTTACTTCAAAAATTAATAATAATACTGTGTTCTGAGATTCAAAAAAACAGTGAATGGTTGCAATCTCTAGTTGTGAAGCGGAATATGTATCACTAGCTGCATGTTGCATTGAATGTATTTTTATAGGTAACCTGTTAAATGATGTTCTTGTAGATGTTTTTCCTATCACTATATTTGAAGATAGCCAGGCAACTATTAAAATTGCTCATACCCTTGAAACAAAACGTGCCAAACACTTTGACTTCAAACATCACTTTGTAAAAGAACTACCTAGTTACAGACAAAAAGATTAAAATTAAATATATTCCAACCGATGAGCAAATAGCTGATACATTAACAAAAGCCCTGGCAGAAAATAAATTTGTTAAATTTAAATAATATAGAAAATTACTAATTGTAGATGTATGTTACACATTAAGATATAATTTTTTGATTTAGTTTGTATTATGTAATAATCTGCAATAATATGTAATATGATTTTATTATGATTGCAGAATAGGCATGATGACTGATTTTGAAAAACTGCTCCACGATGTTTGCACGCATAAGCTTTATCCAAAAAAAATTGTTTTTTGAAAAAATAAAGGTTTTAAAGGAGAAATTCACGTTTTTAAAATAGAATTTAAATTTCGCGCCAAAACGTTAGAATAGTAATGGCGTCTCTATGACATCACACATCTGTAAATACTTCAAAAATATTTCACAGTTTGCAAATTAAAAATTCATTTTGATTAATAAGTTGAATTATTTTGTGTGATACTCATGAATTATATAACGAGTAAATATCATTTAAACGATGCAAAACCAGAAAATACGATAAAAATTCGAACGATACACAAAAGGTTGACGTCACAGGTTTGTGATCGGTGTTTTTGATAAGATGGCGGTTGTCATATTTTGTATTTATATTTTTACTAAAATAAATATAATCAGAATTGTAATGTAAAAATAAGTGATTGCTCTGGAATCTTTGTAATCTATACAATGATTTCAAATCATTATTTCAGTTATTCTTAGTGACTGTCATCATCCCGATTGTGGGGGTGTGTTATAGGGGTCCCATTGTGTACAATGACAGGATTATCTTCCTTGGTTTTATGAGAGCGTCACTTATGCTGTACACGTGTTCTTCTATTAAAACGACAACATAATATACATATTAAATTTTATAATTTATCAATTTCTGTAAGTATTTATTAATGTACAAGTAAATATATTTACTTAGTTGTCTTTTTTTGTAACAATAAGGGATTTTTGACAGTAGTAGTTTAAACAAAAACAATAAATAATGTGATATCACAGGATTACAAATCTCCAGCCCAGGAGTCTATTAATGTAAGGAAAACATGTTGTTTTTTAAACGGGATATCACATCCATAGTATCTAATACACAAATCGATGTGAGAACTTAACTGATTGTGAGTTCTAAATCAAAATAAACTTTTAAGTGATATATAGATTTCAACTATAAGAAAAGAGCTGTGGTGGGGTAACTGACTCAATTTGTACAAGTGAAATAATTTATGATTACACACATCAATAAAATATACTTACAGGTAAAGTACGACCAGAGATCTAAGAAGGTCATTAATCACCCAGCACTTTAGTTGGGTATATACCGAAAGCGCCGATTTTACCTGTACTAAACTAGATACCCCGAAAGGGTCATTAATCCGACCGTCCACTTGCGCCGGCTATCGGTCTGATGATCCACAGCGGGGTGTCATCCGAATTAAAGGATTAAGAAGGTAGATTCTTGAAAATAATTATATTTGAGAATTTTAAATTTCGTTCGAGTGGTTTAACAAAGCAGGGGTTAAGGTGGAGATGTGCGAATAAAAATTGTACAGCTAAGCTCTACACCGATGAAAATGGTTAGGTTAGGTTAGGTTTAGGTTAGGTTAGGTTAGGTTAGGTTAGGTTAGGTTATATTTATATAAAAATAAACAGTGTGTGTATACCTACAAAAATAACTAACCAAAAATATAAACAAAGATTGCAATTTTTATCAGAAAAAGTCGAATTATATAAAGCAGGACATATCCAAAGATTTGAATTTGTAAAATATGTATCATACCATTACGGCCCCCTGTAGAGGCAATTGGCGCAAGTCGACCCTGGGATTATGGTTACCTGTGATTGCTCCGGCGCAAAAGGACTATGAGATTATTAAAATTTCGGTCTATGCCCCTTTAGTTAACAGCAGTCGGTCGAGTCTACGCAGAGTTGTACCTGTCCTAACTAAGTAAGTATATGTATACTATACTATATATGTATGGACGCGTCGATTTGTATTTGTAAATGCGCATTTTTTTCAAAAAAAATTATATAGGTTGTGTCATGTGACAGTGGCCAATACCAACTTTCTTATTTTAAATGCAACCCCCTGTATATTATTTATTTTTTGGATTCTTCAGAAAATTCTAGACATAATTCATGTACAATTGTCCTGTTTTGGAAATATTAAGTGTTTTCAGATTTATTACAAAAATTAACATTAAAAAATGAAAATTATTTTATTTCACAACTTATTTCCCAGTTAGCTCTTGATATTGAGAAAGTAAGCAAAAACCATTCCTGCGTTCCTTTTTACTGATATGAAATAAAAAAATACAAAAACAGTTTTGTTTATTTTCGTATAAAACTCATAGCCTTAGCAACTTGTTGTCTGCCTGCATGACAGTAGTGTACGTAATAATATCAGAAAATGGTTCATTTAACAGAAATGCACAAAATAACCATTCTAAAAATGATTGGTTATGGAGATAACACACGGACACAAATGGAACAAGGAACAATTAGCAAAATAGAAGTTTCGCGAGCTTGGACATGAAATTAAGTACGGTAAAGTTACAAAAAACAAAAATAATGATTTTTAGTAAAGGGTGGTAGAAATTATCGTTATAACTTTTCTCTCAGTAACGGACCAATTGAAATAGTTACAGTTTTCAATTATTTAGGTGAATATTTTCATCATCTTGTTTGTACTTGGAAATGACGAAACGAACTATTATTAAAGCAAAACAAGCAATAGGTGTAATGAATATTATGTGTGAATCTAAAGTTAATTACTGGCCTGCGAGAATAAAACTATAAATAAATTATATTGTCCTCACTTTCTTATGGATTAGCGGTGTGGGACATAAGGTAACAGACTTATTAGAACGTGTACAGACATATTTTTTAAACGACTTTTGAATCTACCAAGGTATACACCCAATTACATTGTTAGATTGGAAACTGGCTCGAACAAGCTATTTTAAATTTTTTTTTTTAAATTGAGGAAAAAATTGTCGATGAACTTAGTGCATTCTAAAATTTCATTATTGCTATTAACAATATGAAGTTACGGTTTTCGATCAAATTAGCAATTGGGTCTTTTTGCGCCATGTTCTTTATAACCTTAGTGGAATTTGTACTTTTTCCAAAATTGATAACGTCGAAAGTGAAAGCGGTAAGAAGACATATGGACAAAATCGTATTTATTTTTCAATAATTTTGGTTATTGGTGTATTCATACTTCAGTTGTGTGGAACAGTTTTTTTTATAACGTAGCAATCTTTATTTATTAACAAAATTTTGTGGAAAAAGTTTTTTGGAGTTACAATATTGTTTAGAATCTCAAACCTCCTTATTTCTCCGGAATTTATTTTCAATATTTTCATTCAACTTTCATTGATATTTTCTCTACCGTTTCTACAAGTTATTATTATTTTTATTTGAAAAATAATAGCTCCTACCTCTGGGGTGATTATCTGCGGAATTTATAGAAATTTACAAGTATATAAAATAAATTATTTTTTGTTTGAGACAAATATTAATAGATTTTAAGCAGAAATAAGGTTTTGGGGACTGCAGTTATCTCCAATTATATTATGAAGGGTTATCCTATTGAATTTAGTATAATGAATTCATTATTCATCGTTTTTCTAAGGCATCTTCAATACTTGCGATTTTGTATAAACAAATGGAATTGTTTCAATAATTATTTTGCGTTCAAAGATCATATAACTCCCGTATTTATTTTTAACTTCCTTGTTTGTAAAAATCTCTGATCTTCATAGAAATTGTATTGATTCATCACCTATGCATGGATATATGTATATATGTATGTAAATTGGGGTGACATTCACTGTGACCTAAAAAATCTATTGTGCCCCCTTACTTCTACTTAGTTCCTGAGAAAGTCTCAGAGACTAATAGCTCCTTTAGTCCTATTTCTCGGAGGAATTTTAGGATATCTGCAGGCTTTAACTTAGGTAAATGTCCCTCTTCTATCCAGTAATCTCCAAGGTGCTGTGTCCTAGGATTCTGAATTGCTGTGCAGTTCGTAAGTATGTGGATGGAGGTTTCTTCTTCCATGCTACAGAATCTACATTCTTCTTCCTCCACTATTTTGAGCTTTTTCAGGTGCCCATTCAGGCGACAACGTCCCGTAAGGATACCTGTTAAAACTCTTAGTGCAGTTTTACTTTGATCTCAACAGGTTGTAATCACCCAGAAGAATCTTTGATTGTCTAAGTCCTACTAGATCTTTCCAATGGACAGATCTTCTCTTTCCTTCGGCTTTGCCTATTTCTTCCAATATTACATTGGAGCTGATACCGCAAAAGGGTTCCGGCCCCCAAAAGGGTGTTCCAGTCCCCCTCTTCGCTAGTTCATCTGCTATTTCATTTCCTTCTATCCCAGTGTGTCCTGGAATCCACATTAAGGTGACTATATTGTTCTCGCCTAGTTCATTGAGTTTGCCTAGGTATTCCCACACCATTTTGGAACTGATAACACAAGTGCTTTAATGTCTGCTTGACTAACCGACATTATGATAATCCTTTGCCTTCTATATCCTTTATCAATATTGAACTGGGCACACTTTCTTATGGCGTGAATTTCCGCTTGAAAGATACTCGGGGTTTTTCCCAAGCTTTCAGTGTTTGGTTTCTGGCCCATATACTCCTATCCCAGTTCCGTCTACTGCTTTTGAGCCGCCTGTGTACCATGGAATAGCATTCTTTCCAATCCTGGTAATGGTATTTGGATCCTATTCCTTCTTGTTGCTTAATTCCCTAACGAATTTCTTTGAAAAGTTATACTTTTTCATCTTGTGGCATGTCCCAGGTTTTCTGATTTCTAAGAAGTAAGGAGGTGGTTTTTTTTAATGATATATGAAACACTTTTTAATTCCAGCCCAGCTGTATTTTGATTTGAACTATTTTTAATGAAACTGCTCAAATACCCGTAGTTTCTCTGTTACTGAAATTATGTGTTTCTATTCTACATATAAGTTGAAGGTATTTATAAACAAAATTACTCACGAAGATCAGTTTCACATTCACTGTCGTCATCCAAATTGAGAATTTTCTTTATATCCATATATGACTTTTCCACCCTTTTGATATGTGAAACACACTTGACCGAGCTGCTATCAGGAATGTTTGCAGTTTCTGTTTGAATAAGTGCTACCACAGATGAACTAAGGCTGGAAAAGTATTTTTTGTTCGAATTGCTGACTTTAGCTGATGCCATATACGTTCAATTGGGTTAAACATACAATGATAAGGAGAAAGTCTGAGCACCGCATGTCCCAAGCTTGCAGCCAATGAATCACAAAAATATTTCTTCTTTATCGAATAACTGCGTAAAACTTCTAGTAACTGTTTTTGTGTACTTTTCCTCATAGTACATATCATTATTCAACATAATATATTCTTGCTTTATCTAGTCTTTGACTGACGATAATAATGTTGGGTGGAATATTTGGTATGAGTTTATTTTGGAACCAGTTTTCAAATAATTCGGCTTTAGTATTGTCATGATAATCGACTAAAGAATCCTTAGTATTTTTTGCCAATAAAGACAACGCATTTGGTATAAAACCATTTTCTGTGTGAATTATCGTAATGCGTTTTTCCTTTATTAGACGGCGCATTAGTTTGGCACAAGTCAGATGAGTTTATATAACCAACTTTTGTTTGGAATATCGTGTGTCTCGAACCAACTTTCATCCAATTACACTACTGTTCTACCATATTCTCTAAATTCGTTTATTGCCAATAAATATTCAAATCTCCACTTCTTAAGGCGCACAGATTTTTCTGCTACGAGTGAGTTTTTTTAAATTTAAATCAGTTTTGTAAAAGAAACTTCCTTAAAGTCTGTTTGCAATACTGGATACCAGTTTCATTATTTTTAAGCCGTTGCATTAAACGCCAAACTATTTCGTAAGATATTTCAATCCGGACCTGGGAATCTTTTGAGGGGCACACACTTTTATTGCTTGTCTCTATTTCGAACAACAGTTAATAATGAGGGTCGTCAGCCTATATTGATTTACGACCTTCTTAGATCTCTGGTCGTAGATTACAGTAAAATTAATCAACAATTATATTTTTATTAAACGTAGGATTGGAAATCTAAAACTTAAAATCTCTGACATCAGAAAAACATTGTAAAAACTCTTTGCAGAATAAAAACACTTCTCAATCAAATACTTTTCCACCATACGCTTAAACATACTGGCTTCTAAATTTTTAATCTTATAACTTACTAAAAGAAATGGACCCCGTAAAACTCTGGGCCCATCTTGACATCTATGACTACTTTACACTGAACAATGTTTATACTACCACTACACCAACACTTTACACTATCTTACGCGCGTTTCGATAACCAAGTTATCTTCTACAGAGACTGAAGAGTTCACCTTCTCTGAAGTTATGGAAACGCGCGTAGGATAGTGTAAAATGTTAGTGTTAGTGTAGTTTTTCATTGTCAAAATGCCTTCCCGGTATAATGAGAAAGAGCAAAGTTTAATTTTGAAGTTGGTTAATTACTTTTCAAGAGAAAGAGATGCTGAAATGCCGCTTTTACCGTTAAATGCAGTCTACAACGTGAGTATGTACCTATATTATGCAAAATGTAAGTGTTTATTGATTTGATTTTATTAAATTTTATAGCGTGTTGCTGATGCTCTAGAAATATCTATTAGAACCGTTCAAAAACTAGTTACTAGTGGAATGGAAACAAATAAAGACTACAAAATCAAAGTTTATGCCGGACATGTTTCTGCTCGAGGATCATCGATTTATATCATACATCAACATGCAATAAGAACACGAGTGTATGCGATGTATTCTGCAGGTAGATACATACTCAGTTTTTCTTTTGCAATTTTTAAACTTCAACTTATTTATTTTGTTTCAACATGCGAACACGTCACAATTAGTTCCCTCCATAAAAAACTTGAAGATATTGACGGAGTTGAGATATCCTTGAGCTCCTTGGTCGGTGCTTTGGCCAAACTGAAATTTAAATGGAGGAAATGCTCAATATCAAATCGAAAATATCTAATGGAGCAATCTGCAGTACGCAAGAAATAAAATTTTTGCGGGGGTATACAAAAAATCAAAATGATCATTTTTCATTGAAACCATTCGTCTGAATTGAAACCTGGATTTTCAGTAAGGGAGCATTTAGAAAAAGCTGGCAAGATGAGTCTTTAAAAACTGTGAGAAAAAAAAACTGGAGAAGGTGTTCGTTATATTGTCCTACATGCAGGTTCCGAGGATGGTTTTGTGGAAAATGCTGGTCTTGTTTTCAAGTCGGGTAGTAAATCGGGCGTTATCATGATTCAATGAATTGCATAAATTTTGAAAAATGGTTTACAATTATGGTTTACAATTATTACCAAACTTGCCTGAGCCTTCATTGATAATCATGGACAATGCATCGTATCATTGCGGTCTTGTCGAGAAAATACCAAATCAAAGTTCGCAGAAGCAATCATTGGTGAAGTAGCTAGAGGAAAAGCAAATTCACTATCCATAATTTGCTATGAAAGATCAACAGTGAGATGTAATAAAAAGGCACTTACCAGAAAAAGATTTAGGTGGGATATTTTCGGAGCATATTTTTAAAATATTTCATATGTTTGCATATTTTCATAATTCTTTATTTTATTCAGAATGGATGAACTAGGCCTACAACATGGTCATCGGGTTTTACGTCTTCCACCCTATAACTGCCAGTATAATGCCATAGAGATGGTATGGTCTGTGTTCAAAAGATACTATGATTCCAAAATAACCTCGGTTCACCCTGTTACAGCCACTGCTGTATTAAATATATGGAATGAAGCCCTTGCACAAGCAAGATTTGGTTTTATTATTGTATCGGCAAAGGATGGTTGAACAAAGTATATTTATTAGGGGGGGTTGCAAAAATGTTTTAGACAAATAATTTTCTCCTATAAATGTTAATAAGAATTTGGTATAGGTGTACCTGCATAAATTGGAAACTGGTAAAACCTACTTTTGATGTATTTCCTTAGAAAACAGGTGATGACGTTGCATTTTTATTTTACCATTTCCAATATGAACTTTTGATACATTCTCATATGTTTTTGTTAGTCCTTTTTTACAATTTTTGGCAATATCTGCATATATACTAACGTCATCATTCAGCTGACAACCTAAAATAATAGGTAATATTCAAAAACTACAATGGTTTTGAAAGGTTATCAAATCAAATATTTCAAGAAATGACGAACAAGTATAAAGTTGATGAGTTTCAAATAACTGTAATGTTTTTTTTTATTTATTTAAATAGTTTTTACTTGTGGAATAAAATTATACACACTACTATGGCTAATTTACTATTTATTTGTTCAAAGAAACACACACTGTATTAAACTTAATTTATATACACACTTTACTTAATGTCTACTAATTTATTTACACTCGGTATAACAGTTCTAATTTAATTTTACCACTTGAATATTACACTATTTATCTTCACTGTCCGATTCACTAATTCCGAACTAGCTCTTTACTGTCCGTTTCACTAATTCTGAACTAACTGTTTCAATAATTATTGTTCACGCACTCAAAAACCCGCGTATATATAGTCTTTATCGGTTCTGGAAAGTTCTAGTATTTTATGACGCTCCTCTTATGCGTAAATACTGCAGTAACCAGAAAGTTCTAGAAAACGCATTCACCAAAATTTATAATAGAGGGACAGGACCGGCTTTGAGTTGGTGACCTCGCAACATTGCCCCTTCCTTAATAGGAAGTTCCTCCTGGAACTTCTGTGTAGCCGGGACTGGATGTTTGAATCTGGACTGGATATTTAAATCTGGACTGGATGTTTAAATCTGGACTGGACCCATTCCTACACTTTCCGGTCGTATGGAAATAACAGGGCACTGTCTTCATTGAACACTGATAACGGGGGGTATAGCTGCAGATTATTATGTGGACACCGGTATCTTCGAAGATCACTTCCATCGTATTCCTGATGACGTGCCAATCCTACTGGTTGCTCTCGATCTTAGGCATAGCTAGTTTCTTCACGTTGGATTCCAGCACATGGTCTCGAAGGCTACGTAGCGCTTCCCACACATTCCGGAATGTGGATCGATCTTGAAATTCGTTCTTTGTTATCGGGTAGAAGATGTACCGTGAATTGTATTTTATTCTCAATGTCTTGCCAGGGCTTGGAATCCGTTCTTCAAGTTTTTCCAAGTTGCCGAACCTCCTACGTTCTTGATACTGGCTGGGATGTTGTGTGCCAGTGAATAATCTTCCGGGAGCGTGAACAAATCTTGTCGTTGCTCTGTAGTGACTCCAAATCTAGCTTAACCGGTACCTCCATATGCGCCCATGAATTCTTCGAAGGCAGGGTCAGAATCTTCCTGGACATGGTTCACTCCTTCCTCTATGTCATGGTCTCCTTCGAATGGCGCTAGTCGGTTCTGGTGGACTACTCACGGTTTTCCATTGGGGATCTTGCTTATGCGATAGATGACGTCATTGATCATCTTCTTGATCAAATACGGACCCTCCCACGATTTTTGTAATTTTGGAGAAAAGCCTTTTCTCCTCGTCGGGTTGTGTAACCATACTTTGTCTCCTTCTTTGAAACTGCCTTCTGTGGCCTGCGTGCCGTACCGTTTTTTCATTCTGTCGCTGGCAGCTTGAAGATTCGTTCGGACCAATTCATGCACATCGTCCATCCTTTTTCTCATCTGGATTACGTAATCTTCTCCAGCTAGATCCTCTCCAGATCGACAACCAAATTCTAGGTCACAAGGAAGCCTCATTTCGCGTCCAAATAGGATTTTCGCAGGTGTTTGACCTGTGGACTCATTGATGGCGGATCGATAAGCCAATGCAAACATGGAAATATATTGGTCCCAATCTCTCTGGTGGCTGGAGACTACTTTGGACAGGTATTTTCCAATAGCCCTGTACATTCTCTCGACCATTCCATCTGTCCGTGGATGCAACGCCGTTGTCCTGGTCTTCTTCATTCCCAGCTTGTCACAAATTTCCTGGAATACATGGCTTTCGAACTTCCTTCCCTGATCGCTGTGAACTTCCAAGGGCACTCCATATCGGCAGATGAATTCCTTCACCAATACATCCGCGACTGTTGTGGCTTCTTGATTCGGGATTGCGTAAACTTCTACCCACTTTGTGAAATAATCCATCACAACCAGGATGTATTTACCACCATTTTCTGTCATCGGAAATAGTATAGCGATGTCTTAAGCAATCCTTTCGAATGGGCTTCCAACATTATACTGCTTCATGGGTGCCTTTCTCTTGCGATGTGGTCCATTACTCATAGCACGAGTCGTACACTTCTTACAACAGTCCTTCACATCGTCGGAGCTGTTCATCCAATAAAACCTTTCACGGACTCGCTGAAGGGTTTTCTTCACTCCAAGATGACCACCTGATGGACTGTCGTGTAACTTCCTCAGTAAGTCAGCTACTCTTGTTCTCGGGATAACTAACTGTCTTCTATTTTCTGAACCATCATCGTTTTCAAGTATTCGTTTCAAACATACCTTCTTCCAGGACAAGGGAGTCCTACTGGGCCCAATAGGCCTTGAGTGTCGGTGAAAATCTTGACACTTCTTGCCAGGTGGGTCGCTGATTTTCTTCCTTCCATTGCCGGATCATCTTCAGGTGAGGATCATTCTCCTGATCTTCTCTGATCCTGGTGGGTGAGCATTCTTCATTTATTACTGTAGTTCTTGAAACTGCAGCTTCCTTAGATTCTGCCTTGTTGCAGTGGGAACAGTCTGCTGGGCACGGTTGTCTAGACAGGGAGTCGGCATTTCGGTGGCTCACACCAGCCCGATGTTCGATGTTGAAATCGTACTCTTGAAGTCGTTCAATCCATCTAGCGATCTGGCCCTCGGTATTCTTGAACTGCATCAACCACTTGAGTGCTGCATGATCAGTCCGTATCAAGAATTTCCTTCCATGCAGATACTGGTAAAAGTGTTCCACAGACTTTACTACCGCCAAAAGTTCTCTTCTCGAGACGCAGTAATTTCATTCTGGTTTGGAGAGGACTTTACTGAAATATCCCAGCACTCTTTCCTGTCCTGCTTGGATCTGTGAGAGCACTCCTCTAATCCCTACGTTACTCGCATCCGTGTCAAGAATGAAGTGTCCCTCTGGTAACGGATATCCTGGTATCGGTGCCGTGGTTAATCGTCTCTTCAGTTTGACATTCTGGTTTCTTCTGTGAGTCGAGTTAGTGGCTTGGCAATATCTCCAAACTTCCTTATGAACCTTCGATAGGACGTGCAAAGTCCAAGAAAGCTCCTAACTTGATGTTTGTCGGTAGGTTGCGGCCATTGCTTGATAGAAGAAATTTTCTCTGGATCCACCGCCACTCCTTCATTGCTCACTATATGACCCAGATAGTTGACACGGTTTTGGAATAACTGACATTTCTTCGGGTTTAACATGAGCTGGGCAGCTTGAAGTCGTTTGAATACGTCTTCCAAGTTCTTCAGGTGCTCCTCAAATGTCTTCCCCAATACTACGATGTCGTCCAAATAGACCAGGCATGTTTTCCAAGATAGCCCTCTCAAGACATTTTCCATGAGTCTTTCAAATGTCGCGGGCGCATTACAGAGCCCGAAGGGCATGAGGTTGAACTGCAATGATCCAGTTCCGGTGGTAAAAGCAGTTTTCTCTTTGTCTTCTGGGTCCATTTCCACTTGCCAATAACCGGACTTCAGGTCCAAGGTGGAAAACAGTGGCTGCCGGCCAAAGTGTCTAGCGTATCGTCAATTCAAGGCAGAGGATAGCTGTCTTTCTTCGTCACGTTGTTTAGCTGACGATAGTCTACGCAGAATCTGGTAGTTCCATCCTTGTTCTTGACAAGCACTACTGGAGATACCCAAGGGCTAGTGGATGGTTCTATCACTTTCTCTTCACCCATCTCCTGAATTATTCTTTCAGCTTCCTCTCTCTTCGCTCGTGGTAGTGTTCGAGCTGATTGTCTGATTGGCTTGGCATCACCAGTATCGATTTTGTTTGACGGCTGATGTTCTACCAGTCTTCCCTCCTTTTGGAGGGATAGGTCTCGATACTGCAAGAGGAATTCTCTCATTTTCCTTTTCTTAGCTCGATTCAAGGATTGGCCGGCTATTGACAACATCTGTTCGAATCTGTCATTTGAATTGTGAGTTGTCGTTGTTTGACGAACGATAGACGTCTCTGGTACGCAGGATCCAATTCTGGTTTCCTTCTTGATAGTAATTGGGTAATCGTTCACGTTTATGACACGTACTGTGATCTCCCTCGCTGACGTAACCAATCCCTTTCCAATTAGTACTCCTCTACCAACCTCTTTGTCGTGGTTCCATGGCTCCATCATAACCGGTGTACCTTCTTCCATGATTCCCTATACCCGCGCTACAATCATGGTTTCGCTTCGTGCAGGTAGAACAGTATCTTCCTGTACAACTGCCAACACCGTGCTGTCTTCATATGGATGGAGGAATACCTCTTCGGAACCCACTTTAATGGTTCTGTTTCTAAAGTCTAACTAAATGTTAATATTTTGTTTATAATAAGTAATGTAAGTTAGCAAAAAATGGCAAATCAGTCATTTATTGTTAACTTGAAAAAATTATTATAAACAAATATTTTTAAAACTTTGATGACGCACTCTTTTTTTGTATGTATATGTATAAGAAGAGCTCCTCGGAGCGAAATAATTTTATGGCAAATATTTAAACATTTTTTTTAGTTTGGAAAGATGAAGGAAGTTTGAAAAAATTTTGTTAATTAACAATCGTCTAGCATATTGAAAAATTTGTTTTTATGAAAAATTCCAACGGGAATCAATTCTTTCAAGTGTTTAGATTATACTATAATTTTTTTAGATTTTTCAATTAACTTTAAGTAAATGATGAAATAAAACAATTAAATTTGTTTAAATCTTCATTTTATTTTGAACTGACGTTCAAATTATTCGTATTCGTAGAATTCCGTATTTAGGCACTTTTTGTACTTTATCCCCATTTAAACATATTATAATACTTTTGTCAATATCTTAGAATTCCGTATTAAGGCACTATATAAATTAAGAGTATTTCATTGTATCTTCACTAGTTTGAAAAAGCTACTGTGTAGCGAAACGCGTCACTAATTTAATTTGAACGTCGTTCAAAATAAAATGAAGATTTAAACAAATTAAATTGTTTTATTTCATCATTTAGTATGGATCTTCATCAAGTAAAAGCCTCATCTATTCAATTTTTAACTTTAAGTACTTAAAAAAGAATTTTTAAGTGATGTACTCGCTTTCGAGGCCGTGCGCGCAACCTAATAATGGCGCGCGGAGGGCTATTTTCAGCGTTAAATTAAAATTATAAATAATGGAGATAGAGTTCTGGGAGTTCGGACTTTTTTATTGGAAATATCCTCCTCTTTAAGGATCTTTTTTTCAAATTTCGAAAATATTTATAATGTACGAACAATAGGCTACAAACCAAACACTATTTTTTGAAGTTGTTTAATTGTTTATAACTTTAAAATTGGACATAAAAAATAAATTACCTCATATTATAACTGTTGGGGAAGGGGTGAGTTTGGGATATATTGGGGTTGGAATGATTTTCATTACGTCATCAAATTCTACCTTATTTTTAAGTTATGTTTACGAGTTAACTATTGCTATAGATGAGCCAAATACGTCTTTTTCTTGTTTACTTACTAGTTTTCCGTTTATTCTGTAGGTTAGAAAATGGAGAATTTTCATATTTTTTTCATTATTGCAAATTGATACATAGATTATTATTGAAATCAGAATTTCTTGATCCCGGAAAAAAATGATAATGATAATCTACAATCAACTCAAGTAATATATATGTGAATATATTTTGAATAAAGCAAAATAATCAAAATATTATTCCAGAAAAGTGAGACATTGAAAAACTGTTATATTTTGTAGAACTTTTTAGAAGTTGTTTATTTTATTCTGTAACCTTCAGAATAAGCGGAAAACTACAATAATGATGTAAACAAAGGAAAGCACATTTACCGTATCTTTGACCATAGTAACAAAAAAAATATGAAAGTTGGTAACATACTTTGAAGAGATTTAGAATTTTATGACGTACTTAAAATCACCTCAACACCAATATTTCCCAAACTCACCCCCCTCCCATCCTTCTAGTATGGGGGAGCGTGTAATTTTTTTTTGTTCCAATACCTACTCGCCAACTCGACTCAAAATATTTTTTTCATTTTTAAATATAACACCTAGGTTCAAACCGATCATCCAATACCGACAGGTATTGGCTCAAGGGTCAATAATGTTATATTTTTTAATGTTAATAAATCTTCATCAGTTAATAGACACCAAAGAATTGAAGACGAAAAAAGTACCGTTAAACAGTTGGGCAATATAGATAGATAGTAATATAAATAATTTTAAAGTTGTCAGACTTGGTAAATTTGTTGGAAGAAGAAGTAGTCCTATGAAAGTGATCCTAGACTCACATGATTCTGTTATAAATACAGGGTGTTTCTAAATTCATGCGACAAAATTCAGGAGGTGATTGCTCGTATGAAATTAAGTTGGGTCTTTCCTATAACAAAATTTCCTCAGCCTTATCAGCCTATCACCCTTAAAAGGAGGTGACTAAAATTGAGTTTTAATTTTTTTTTCTAAAATTTCAGTAAAGCTAGAAACTCGAAATTATGTAATTTTCGTGGTCATTTGCAGCATTTATTATGAATCGTATTACATTTTACACCTTTACTGTTTTCCATTCAATTATTATAAATTATGGTGTTTACTTCTTTTTCTCTGAAGCTATTGGTTTTAGGAAAAAAATTTAAGAATAAAAATTTTTTTTAAATGAAACAAGGATTTTAAGTTAAATTTTATTTCATAAAACTTCATCTCGAAAAAAAGTTTTGATATGAAATAAAGTAAGGGTTGCTAATTTCACCCCCGTATAATGTAACAGGAATATTGAAAAAATACCCGTGGTTAGTCCTTTGCGAGTGCAAGAAAATTACAGAATTTCAAGTTTCTAGCTTTACTGAAACTTTAGAAAAAAAATAAAAAATCAATTTTCAGTGCACACTAGTTCGCTCCGGCGGTCAGATTTTAATCCCCTACCCTAACATCATAGATAAGTTCGCTCCCGCACTGAATTTTATGAGGGGTGGTTGGGTTTTTGGGATAATGACTAATACCTGGAAGGTTTTAAATGTTCATATGAAATTAAGTATTTTCTTTTAATTTCATTGGTTGGGATTTTCGGCTAATTATTAGGTAATAACTGGAAGAAGGTTTAAATTTTGTTATGAAATTAAAATAAGTATTTTCTTTTAGTTTCATTATTGTGAAAGTTTTAGTTGTTGAGTAAAGGTGAAAATATCGATCACATTGAAAATATTTAAAAATATGAATTCCGCAGAAGTTAGTGAAATATTAAGTGAAAAGGGATAACTTATTAGTCAACGGTTAGGTTAGGTATGGAGCAGGTAGGTATGGACATATTGGTCGCTCCAGCCGGCGGCGGCAACGGTCACATTTTAATCCCCGCCACGAGAACGTCACAGGTAGCCGGAGCGAACTAGTATAGGATTAACAAGCCCAACTGACCGCGGGAGCGAACTAGTCACTCAATTTTAGTCACCACCTTTTAAGGATGATATCTCGGAAAGGGGTGGGCTGAGGAAATTTTGTTATAGGAAAGACCCATCTTAACTTCATACGAGCTCCTGAATTTTGTCGCATGAATTCAGAAACACCCTGTATATTAAAAAATCATGAAAAAATTACGGACCAAATTCCGTCTTTAAAAATGTATGCTGATCAAACAATTAAACAAAGAGACTACTATAATGAGTTAAAATTAAAATTACATTCCATTATTGATGCCGGTGATAACACTAAGTGTATAAAATATATAAACGGTATTCCTAAAATAGTGGATAAATATTCAAAATATACTCCAAAAAAACTGATTGCTTCTGATGCTGTAACAGTCTAAAAGTCTGTTACAACAATAATAAGAAATTTCTATCATTCTTATTTTACGGCAGTATTGCCCCATGCTGAATATTTGGTAAACTAGTATAATGGTACACAATAATTTCTGTAATTAACAAGTACCTAAGATAAATCAATGCCTCTGGGCAACTCATTCTTTATTAAATTTTGAATGCGTGCGACTTTCGTCGATACTTTTTGGATTCATTGCATAGAGTCTAAATATAACTACCACGTTGTTAAGTTGGTTGGTGTAATTGAAAATTTTCAAAATATATCGACATTTTACTCAGCCTTTGTTGGGATTATTATTTGAAAATTTGTTTTGATTATTGTGGGCTTTGTTGGATGTCTGTGGATTTTTGTATAGTAATCCTATTTCTAGGAAAGTCAGTTATATTATAATATAGTAGATTGCGTTTGTTTATCAATCAGAGAATAAAGTGCAGAATATTTAGTTTTGCAGAAATTTAAATCTTTAGCCCGTACAGTATTAAAACCGTTGTACGTCATCAAAGTGTCGAAAAAGAGACGTTCGCTTGTTATATGTCATTTTTTTTCTGCTGTCAATCAGTATGTTTTGCCACTTTAAATCCTAATAAATATTGAAATTTATAGGTCGCATGTTATCAAAAAATATAAATATATGCTTGAAGAAAGGTTTCGTAATTAAATTCATATTGATATATTAAATTTTAAATACTTGAATAGTTTCATAATTTCTAACTAATTAAGAGTGTGGTATAAACATACAAATAAAAGTGTTAACTATTCCATACATACCTTTTTAGTACTAGAAATAATTCCATAGTTTTTAAAATAAGAATTTCTAGCTTAGTGCTGTGATGTTAACATACAAATAAAAGTTTTATATGTTATTGAAATAAGTTGAAGTTTGTTTGCAAACAGTAACTAAAACTAACCTATAGCCACCGTACACTAACAAGACTATTAGTCCAACTCACCCTTTGGGTCTTTGATGTCGCGTTATAAAGTAAGGAGCGGCTACAGTTCCTAGAAATACCAACGTTGCCAATACCTTCTTCAATTATTTTCCTTGCCCTTATCGATAAATTAACCAATGATCTGTTTTATCATGGGTTTAATGGGATTATTATTACGTTTTAAAACAGATCATTGGTTAATTTATCGATAAGGGCAAGGAAAATAATTGAAGAAGGTATTGGCAACGTTGGTATTCCTAGGAACTTTAGCCGCTCCTATAAAGTAAAGCCGCTGTCACCAGTGAGATGATCGTAGATCAGCACGTGTCTCCTATTTACGAGGGTCGTACATTCATAGGTTGTTGATTTATAGATTGAGTGTTTGTTACGGGGGCCCGTAAAAACGTACCTTGTTAGAAAACTATTTTTTTTAAATACATGTTTTCTGTTGGTAAGTAGCCATCGATTATCAACTGTTTCAATAGAATTTTAACTAGTACTGAGTTGTTTACAAAATATTTCACTGAAATAGAACAAGAAGTAACAGGAATAAGCATTTAATAAACACAGATAATTTTTATATTTTTCAATATTGACATCTTTATATCAGGCTTATTTCATTTGTTGCCTTTAAGGTCGCGATTTATAAATTTTATTGTAAAATAAATACGTAATCTAGTATAAAGCGATAACATATAACTTTTGGGAAAATTTGTACAGGGATGGTTAAAAGATACATTTTCAAACATCTCTATCAGATTTTTTCCAATGCCATCTCTGCCAGCCATTTTATTAAAATTACCCATAAATATGTAAAGAAAATAGGTTTTCTTTAATATATTTTTTTTAATTTAGCACGCTTTGCGTGACTGTTGGTAAAATGTCAAACTTTTTAGTCTGTCATTATTAGAATATTGTGTCAAGAAAAAGGCCAAAAAAAGTAAACTTTTGTTGGAATATATTTTGTGTACAAAGATTAGAATTGATGGAAACATAAACTTTGAATGTCGTTTCTTTGTTTTCAGGTAAAGTTGTAACAATCGTGTACTAAATAAGATGTTTTTTTTAATTAAAAATTAACAAAATAAATCTTTGTTTTCAGAAGCAACACATTCGTTTATTTTATCCTAAACTAGAAGATATAGTCTTATAAATATATTTTCAAGTTGTACTATATATTGCACAATATTGATAGGGGGTAGTGTCAAACCCCCAAAAGGCAAATTATCTTTCTGGACATAGGCTTTCAATGTAGTGAAACTCGTGGCTCCTCTATCCAATAAGTTTTGTTGGTTAAATTCTTCACAAATTGGACAAGAGTGTTGCAACAAACAATTTTTCAAAACATACCCACTAACATAAACTATTGCATTACCTTCTGGGCTAGTAAGATTTAGATAGCCACGGGTAAAAACTTTTAAAGGTGTTTTTGGAGTAGAAAACTTCATTCAAATATTTCAGAGTGAACAATATTTTAAACGCTCTACAAAATTGTATGGCTGTTGGGTTTCTAGAATTGCCACAACAATTTCTAATTTGACCAAAGACATTTTCAAGGCAGACCTGATTAAGATTTCTGGTCAACAAAAATGTATATTGCTTGTTTTCAAAATATTCCAAAGAGCTTTCAATGATTTTATGGCAACTTCCATCCAGATATAAATTTCATTCGGTTTGTAACGCATTTACCCTCGTAATTAATTATTTTTAAATTTTGTAGCAACATTTCAATTTCCTCCAAAAATTTAATTTGCTTTTGCATTATAATTATTTAAATGGGAAGAATTCAGTAGATCAAAGAGGTCATTAATTTGTTTAATGAAATTTGCTGTTAGTTTCGCTTCTATTGGTAATATATTAAATCAATGTAGGTATGCAAAGCAACAGATACAGAACAGCTGAGTACTTGAGACGCAAATTTCACTTTCATTTTTTGAAAGTTTTTTGGATATATATGCTCATCAGTCAATTTATGACAAAGTCTATTTTCTTTTTTCTTGTCGTAATTATAAAATGTTTCTAAATGACTCTTTTTTGTTTGACCTCCCGGTAAAGCAAAGCTATGGACAAAAAATTATGCTTGGTTGATTTTAGTGAATGTGGCACGTCAAAGAAATAAATAATTTGTGAGGAATCCACAGAAAAAAAAATATTATTCTCCGACACATTTAAAATTTTGATTAGTTTCTGAAAATTTGAGCCTTGGTCTGAAACTACCCCCAATATTTTTTAACCTGCGGCATCCAATCGTCAGTTTCAAATAAAATATTTTTTATTTCATTAGCAGCTGCAGCTGTTTTATAGAATAAATACGCCACAAACTGTTTCCAACTACTAGCTATTCCTCGAACCATAACAACTAAAGCGCTACTTGCTACGTAGGTAAGTTAAGTTGTAAGTTATCGCTTGTCTGCTGGAAACCTATTATTTTATCTTTGGAAATACCATAAAATAAATGAGATTTAATTGACATTTCATCCATACAAATTATGCAATCTTTTCCTGTAAGAATTTGTGCTTTCATTTTAAGCAGACTAAAAATAAAATCTTGGTACCCCGGGGAGATTGCCCACCGCTTGGTGAAATTATATAATACACAACGCAACACGAAACTACAACGGGTATAATACGTACTCAGCGGAATCTGTGGACAACTGGTATACACCAAACCCAGACGAAGGTTAGCTCTAGCCCGGCCAGCCCGATTTCGGGGACGGGGCAAGGGTGGGCGTGCCGAAGAGTTGGACTACTAGTCTTGTTAGGGTACGGTGACTTTAGCTTGAATCATTAATATTTGACTGGTTCTCAGACATTTGCGAAAATCGTGTCCATAGTCAATTTGATGTATTGTTAACGTTATATCATGAGCTTCGATTTTTTTTACGCAAACTATACCACTGCAGCTACTCGAGCCACACCGAATTTTAGTGTTCTTACCTCACAGTAAAAAATGGCAGCTAACCCTCATTCCCTCATCGTGTCCCATACTCAACATTTAAATAATATTATATAATAAATATATTTCATCTTGTGAAAATAATTATTTTTTTATCATTAATCACTTTGAAAATACTGTATTTAACAGTACAAACGATTTCCATTGTGCACCTTCTCCTCAAGCCAAGGTATCGGCGCTTTTAAAAAATGTGAAAGCAACGCCGATAATTAGAAACAGACTGCTTTTATCCGAAGTCCTTACTCAGGAATTAGCAAAAAATAAAAATCTGAAAAGCAGAGAAAAGAAGAATTACTATCGCATATTGACACCTGCACGCGTACTCTGTAACTTGATAGAAATAGAAAAAAAATAGCAAAGAAAAGAAATTTCTATCGACAAATGACTTTGACTATGACTTTTTCCTAAAAACTTCGGGCGAAAAAAACGAATACTACCTAACTTGAAAACATTTTCAGAATTTTTATATCTTGTGTAGGCGATATTTTGTAGTTCAAATCTCGCGCCTCAAATCATAGACATTATTTGAAATATTCTGTGGTTAACGGAATTTAATTTCTGTGGTTCTAGGCAAAAGGATATATGTCAAAAAAAGAGGAAGAACCGCGCTTTTGGGAAAAGGGACGCGGCGTGGCACTCAAGTAGTGACGATTGACTTAGATTATTTTATGATTATTCTTAAGCCTTATTTTGTGAAAGATATGTGTTGTTTCTTCATAGAGAGAATACAAATATACGCTCCTTCTTACAGTGAATGTTTATGTTGATACCGACCAACCGTTATTTTATTATCTTCCCCATACTTGTGATGTTTTTGACATTTTGTTGCCAGTAATATCAATTATTTCCATTTCTAAGTTTTGTTCGGATGTCTTTTTATTCTGCCATTCCATACAGGATGTTTAATTTTTTATCAATTCTTAAAAACCGAAAGGATTCATTTGTTTCATGCCTAAGTATTATTGACATAATTTTATGGTGTGTTTCTTGGGTGCGACGGGAATGCGCTTGGATTCCATAGTGGGGGTCGTAGGTACAAGTTCTACCGATGTCGTTTTATTTTTTATTTTTTTTATGTTTTAACTCTAGTAATCATAGTTTTGCAAATAATATAATAAAAGCGTTATGTAAGTCAAGCCAGAAGGTAGTCATTAATTAATGATTTTGTGTACTTTCATAGGTACCTACAGCTCAAAAATGCGAAGTAGACGAAAAAATCCATTACCTAAGATTATTTAATTAGATACCAGCCATTTATCTTGATAGTTAAATAAAATGAAAAAAAAATACCTATTCATTTTTTAATAAAAATAAACAATATGCACAACCTAATCATACTCAATAGTCAACATAAACAATGGCAAAACAACGGGATAAGTATACACTGTGTCCGTAAAGTATGGAACAAATTCATTTTTAGCTAAACAGACCATTTTAAGAAATAATCCTGAAACACGTCGATTTTTGATTTTAATTTACCGTATTTTAAAATAATAATCTTATATACAGGGTGAATTACTTTCGAGTAATGACGTCACCGTTATTTTTTTTAAATGGAACACCCCCATTTTGTCTCAATTTTCGGATTACTCTAGCTGAGCTGATTCCAAAAATGTATCACATGTTGATTCCAATTGGTACAGGGTGGACAAAAATACAATAGTTTTGTGTGTGCTCATAAAGTAACGTGACTTAAGTTTCTTTATTGAAAAACTTTATTTTAAAAAAAACAATTTATTACTTTAAGCACAAACAAAAACAAACTATTCCTGGATTCAAATATAATTTTAATGTTACGACAATGAATATAAAAATCAGACTGATAAAATGTAATAAAAAACATATAAAGAAATATTGTGTAAATTGTCAAATAGCAAAATAAGCATTTCTCCTTTTACTCATATCCGGGTGTTGGGTTCAATTATTATAACATAGATAGTTATAAGGGTCAATGGCCATAACTCCTCCCTTCTAAGATTCTGGCATGTTTCATGGAGTGAAAAATGCCCTAGGACTTGCCTCCGGTTTCTCTTCTAATTTTACTTCTTCTGTCGGTACATCTTCTTTGGTGGGTGGATTACTTCTCTTGATTTTTCTTTTTACGATATGGCTAACTACTATCCAAAGAATACTAACTACTACTAAAATATAAATTACTATATTACTATAATTAATAGAAGTCTTTTGTAAATGTTTTAACACTATAGGTTGGATTTCACTTTGTTTATTAAGAAGTTTGTGAATTTTATCTAAGGGAACTGTTTCCAAAGAGATCTCTGGAACGTCTTCTTCTTTTTCATTATAGGTAACTCTCAATTCGGGAAGTAGTAACGGCTGGCCTCGTGAAGTCAGTTGTTGATTGATATACTGTTGTTTTTCTACCAGAAATTTACACTGATATGGAACAGCTATCAAAAAATTTCTCTTCAGAGTGGAAAAATCGGTACTTGTACATATTGTTTTAATTTTAGTTTGGTTAGCGAAAATGGCTATATAATGTGACTCATCAATTGCCTGGATTACATTTTTCGAAATTTTGATAGGAATACTTTGGCAGTTTTTTGGATTTGACTGAAGCTGAAGTAACTGGAAAATGCAATCTTCTTCTTCGGCTCCTACAGACAGACTTCCATCGGGACAATAATAGTTTGGCTTTAGGTCTAGGCAGGGCAACGAGTGATATTGGTAATAATTTTCGTTCATGGTCAGAAAAGTGTTGCGAGGTATGATAGTTGTGTGGTTTGTTGTAGGGATAGAAAAAAGATGATAATATGAAAAGGTTTCAGGATAAACAATAGGAAAGTGAATAGCGAAAACGATTTTTGTATCAGAGTAGTAGGCTTCAATTTTTAAAATTTCATAATATCTATGCGTGTCATTGCTTATATTTGGAAAAATTATTTCATTTATAGAGTGATACTTTAAAACTGTATTAATTATAGAATCCATTTCATTTATATCTACTATACTATTGTGTAAAACTCCTAATCTAGCAAAAGTTACAGCATTTTCTATCTGACTTAAGAGATGTACAATAATATTTAAGTTTACATTTAATTGATCTAAAACATTTCGAGTTTGCATGTAATCGTTAAACTGAAATATAAATGTACTGAGTGAATTACGTATTGTCTGTATTCCAGAAAATATTGTTTCTTGATTGCTCTGTATAAGTGATACTGTATCATTAAAATTTCCAATAATGTCAGTTGTAAGTGAAATTTGCTGATTAAGTTTTTGCACGATTTCTTTTTCATTATTTTGTAAGTCAAATATTGCTTGATCATAGTACTTTGCGTCATTTGCATCAAGATTACCTGAGATACTTTTAATTACTGAACCTAATCCATTAATGAGACCTCTTTTTACTCTAGATAATGGCATTAGAGAGTGGAATTTTTGTTCAGCCGATCTTACTTGATAAAGAAGGGCACGATCAAAATAATCGAGCTCTTGAAAATAAGGGTGGCTAAGCCCTGATTGAATCGCTAATGATACGTTATTATATGCATTTTTTAAAGTTTCAATTTCTTTACCTATAGGAGATAAATCGTGATAATGAAGAAAGGTGTGAACACTTGCTTTTAATTTTGCTGTGCCTAATTTATACGGAAGGATGCCAGGATTATTATTTAAGTTAGTGATCAGGATCTCTTGACCCTTTACTAGTGGAAGGAATAGGACTGGAAGGACTAGTAGCGCCCTGTAACAATTTTTTCTGATTAGCTTTTGGTCTTTTAAGATTTTGCTTATGTAAAAGTTTATTTTTATTTGTTTTTAATTTTATCCCCTTGTCAGAGAGGGTTGTTGTTTTATAAAATTTTGGGTTAAGTTTGTTCCTAATTTGTGTTGTATTCTTTTTATATATGTCAGTGCCAGGTTCGTACTGTAATGGGTCATGTCGGTTTTGATTATGGTAGGTTATGGTCGCCTCTTTTTGGGAAGTCAATGTCTCATTTAATTTTTTGTAAATTTCCTTCGTAACTTGTCGATGTTCTTGAACGTAGTTATTAATAAGGGTTTGATCAAGGTTTATATCAAATAATTCTTTTGAATCAAAATGTCCATTTAGTATATCGATTGGCTTTTGTTTCGTTACAGAGTGTATCGAATTATTATAGCCTAAAATAGCATAGGTCATGTCATTGAGAATATTTATTTTACCGTCATTTTTTGCTCTAATAATGCGCAAATGCTCGATAATAGTAGAGTGAAAACGTTCAATTGCACCTTTTGACTGTGTACTATTTGAGGTAACATAGTGGGTTTTTACTTTATGGATATCTAGGAATTCTTGCACAATTGAATTTTTGAGTTCAGTGCCATTGTCCATTACAACTAAAGTCGGGACACCGTGGTGAGACATAAATGTTAAAAACGCTCTTGTGATTTCTACCCCGTTTAATGCCGGCAATGGATATGCTTGGCCGTATTTTGAGAATGTATCGATTATTGTTAAAAAATTTTGTCCTTGGGCAGAAAGAGTGTCGCAAAATATGATTTCGAGTGGTTTTGATGGTGTTGGACTTATCATTAACTTCTGCTTCGGTGGGTTTCTGTCATATTTGTTTGTTTGGCAAATATCACATTTATTAATAAAGTCTGTAATGTCATTTTTCATTTTAGGCCAAAAATATGTACGTTTTATTCTTGTTTCGGTTTCAAGTATTCCACGGTGGTTATTTTTATCCTCGTGAAATAGTCTAATAGTTTCGTGTTGTTCGTCCTTGTCGGTTATGTCTGTTAATATTTCATTACATTGTATTAGTTTATAAGCAGAATTTTTAAAAGTTGTCCGTAATATTTCTAATACCTGAGGGATGTAATCGTTACGTTGAAAATGCACACCATAAGTAAATTTTGGATTAATATAATTTTTGAAAACATTTATAACGTCCTTTTTAAAATCTTTAATTGAAATTTGCAAATGAAGCCGTTTTTTGTTAGAAAATACTTGTTCTATTTTTGGTTTTGTGGGAGAGTGTAAAACAAAATTAAATATTATTTGATGGTCAAAAGAGTTAAGACATTTTTCGGAAATTTTCATACCTAAAATAGGGTCCTCTTCACTTGTGTGAACGGTGTCGTTATCGTCATCGTTTGTTATTATTGGGGGTTCGCCTACGTTTACAATTATGGATTCGTTATCTTGGTCTTCGTCTCGTTGGTTTTTGAGAACAGAATCGTCAAAGTTTTCAGTGTAAAAGTCAATTAGCTCGTTTGTATGTATTTCAACCCGAGAAAGTGCGTCTACGTTAGAATTCGCAGAGCCTTTTTTATACTCAATTTCGTAATCAAATTCTTCGAGTTTAAGCCTCCACCTTACAAGTCGAGAATTTGGTTCTTTCAGATTCATTAACCACTTAAGAGGTTTGTGATCAGAATATATTTGGAATTTTCTCCCAAACAAATATGGCCTAAAGTATTTTGTAGCCCATACAATAGCTAAAAGTTCACGTTCTATAGTGCTATAATTTTGTTCAGACTCATTGAGAGTCCTGGAAGCATAAGCCACAGGCTTTTCTGTTCCAGATGATATTTGCGATAGTACTGCCCCTAAGGCAAAACCGCTAGCGTCTGTTGTCAAAATAAAATCTTTAGAAAAGTCCGGATATTGCAAGATAGGTTCGTTAGTAAGTAAATTTTTACAAGTTTCAAAACATCTAATAAATTCAGCAGTATGTTCGATTTTCGCTCCTTTTTTTAAACAGGATGTCAAAGGTTTTGTCAGTCGGGCAAAGTCTTTTATAAATCGTCTATAATAACCAAGTAGACCTAAAAATGATTTTATATCTCTGGTTGTTTTAGGTATTGGGTAACGTTGTATTGCATAAATTTTATCTGGATTTGGTTTTATTCCGTTAGGTGTTACTAAGTGTCCAAGATAAGCAACTTCCTTTTTCAGGAATTCGCATTTGTCGATTTGAATTTTAAAATTTGTGTCTCTAAGTCTTTCAAATACTCTGTCTAAATTTGTAATATGTTCTTGTAGGGATGTCGAGAAAACTATTATGTCGTCTAAGTAAACTAAACATATTTCGTTTTGTAAACCCCTCATAATATTGTCTACAACACGTTGAAATGTCGCAGGACTATTTTTTAATCCCTTCGGCATTCGAACATACTCATAATGTCCATTTTCGACATTAAAAGCAGTTTTTTGGATATCTTCGGGACTCATCTCAATTTGATGAAATCCACTAGCTAAATCTAAAATCGTAAAATAATTACATCTACCTAATTTGTCTAGTACATCCGCTATATTGGGTATTGGATAGCGGTCGTCAATAGTTTTTTCATTTAATTTTCGGTAGTCTACTACAATCCTCCATTTCTTTTTGCCAGAAGAATCGGCTTTTTTTGGCACTACCCAAATGTTAGATGACCAGGGCGAGTTGCTAGGTCGAATAATGTTCTGATCTAACATGGATTTTATTTGTTTTTGAACTTCTTCTTTATGGATGAAAGGATATCTGTATGATTTATTGTACACCGGTAATTCGTCTTTAGTTTTGATTGAATGTTTAATACAGTTAGTGAAAGTAAGTGGGTCTTTTTCTCTGTGAAATATTCTTGAATACTTTCTACATAGTTTTATAATTTGATCTCTTTCTTCAGAATTCAAATGATCTGTTCTTAAAAGTTCGGCAATGTCAGATTGGTCATGTGTTTCGTCTGGTTGGATGTCAATGTGAAATAAGTCAAAGCAATTATATTCAAAGGGTGCAGTTTGTAATGGCTTAGATAAAGAAAAAATAATTTCGTCATTTGTATTGTTACGAATTTCTACCAAAGCTGTACCATTATTTGCGTGTGATAAAGAAGATGGAATTTCACAGTTTTTTATTATTTGGTTGGAAATGAGGATGTCCCCTTCTGTTTGAGAAACAGGTACTTTTGCCAAAATACAAGTGAAAGGATCAATTTTTCTTTTGAAGATAGTGGAATTACTTTCTAGATAATGAATGGGTAAAGTAGTTTCGGGAGTAATTAACTGTGAGTTAACAAAATCTAAGTGTGCTTTTAATAATTTAATATTATCAAGTCCTATAAGACCATCAAAAATCTCATGAAAATTAAAAAGATGAAACTTAAAATTATCATTTTTATTAAATTCAGAAAATATTGGAATAATTGCACAATTTTGTTGACTTGATGTCTGAAATGCTGATGAAACAGTAAAAGGTTCTCTAAAAATTTTATTTTTAAAAAATTTTTCAGCCAGTTCCGGTTTCAGAAAAGATTTTGTTGCGCCGGTATCTATAAGTAGTTTAATAGGGGGATTGGAGATTTGAATGTAAGGTAATTCTTTTTTGTCTGTGGAAATATTAAGTTCTATTAAGTCATTTCGTATGCAATTTGAGTTTCCTGAAAATTTTCAGAATTGTCTTCATTTACATATTCAAAATTTTCGTCGTAATTTGTTTCGTCAAAGTTTGAATTATCATTTTCTATTTGTTCAGAAGAAGTTTCTGCGTTAAATAACTCTTCAGAATGGAAATTAGGTTTCTGGTTGAAATTTCGGAAATTATTGGTGTTTCGGAATTGAGGTGTTGTGTTTCTTGTTGAAACAGACATAGGTACGGGTCTAGGCTGAACATTATGTGGATTTGGTTTCCAAACATTTGGAGGTTTACCAAAAACTTGTGAATTTGTTGGATATCTAGGATTTGGTGGATTTGGGTTACGTTGAATTTGTATTGGTCCTCTGGGAAATTGAGGTGAAAAATTATTTGTCATTTGAGACATTCTTGGTTGAAAATGTTGTTGGGGTGTTTGTTGAAAATTCTGTTGGGTTGTTTGTTGAAAGTTTCGTTGGGGTGTTTGTTGAAAATGTTGAAATTGGCGTGGGATATTGGGTTGGTTAGGATATTTCCGAACAGCATTATTAAAATTAACATTACCAAAATTTTGATTTTTCTGATAGTATTTAATATTATCCTCCTCTCTAATAAATTGAATCGCTTGTTCTAATGTATTGGGTCTCATGGCACGAATAATAGGCCCTAATGGTTCCTTTAAACCAGCTAAAAATGACTTAAGCGCCTGTTTAATGAAAAAATTTCTTTTTGACTCACGTTCTGCATTTTCATAGTGTAAATCTATGTAATTACAAATTGAATTGAGCAAACTTAAAATTCTTTCCTGAAATACGTAAGGAGACTCACCATTACGTTGTCTTATATTAACTAAATCTTGATTCAAACAATTCTCGTCTCTATGATCACCAAAATTTAAAATTAAAGCATTTTTTATATCATTCCAAGTTTTAGCGCCAGTTATAGCGACTATTTCCTCGGCTTTACCTTCTAATTTATTTAATATGCCATTAAGAAGTAATGTATTTTGAAAACTACCGATGTTTTCACTATCTAAATAGTGACGTAAAATTGATTCAGAAGCATTTATGAAACGTTGCAATTTATTAATGTTCCCATCAAAATTTGGGATAATTGACAAATTTTTAATGTCTAAAACTGGAGGTGCCATTATAGTTAAATGGTTAAAATTATTAATTAAATCTAACTCTTCACAATTGTCGATTTCGCTTAAGGATTCGTCGTTAGAAGAGGAGTCTGACATAAAAAAAATTCTTACCACTTACCACATATATGTGCTCTTTTTATTGCTAGACCTTTTCTATTATCCGTCCTTGGCTTCCTTGATGGATTCCTTGGGAACTGGAACTTGAAGTTGATTCTGGTTTTCGTCCAAAGAGTTGAAACTCACGGTTTTTCTACGATAGATTTCCTGACGAAAATCCTACTGACTGCGCCACTTAAGTTTCTTTATTGAAAAACTTTATTTTTAAAAAAACAATTTATTACTTTAAGCACAAACAAAAACAAACTATTCGTGGATTCAAATATAATTTTAATGTTACGACAATGAATATAAAAATCAGACTGATAAAATGTAATAAAAAACATATAAAGAAATATTGTGTAAATTGTCAAATAGCAAAATAAGCATTTCTCCTTTTACTCATATCCGGGTGTTGGGTTCAATTATTATAACATAGATAGTTATAAGGGTCAATGGCCATAACTCGCGTAACATTCTTTATTAGTTAAATTAACAATATTATCAAAAATACTTACTGTCTAGCGGCAATTGGTTTAAATGTAACACCCTGTAGTTTGTTACATTTTTAGATTAATAAAAATGAGCTGTTTCCAAACATGTTTGGTACTTGTGGTCTAGCAGACAGAATATGAAACAAATTATTTCTTATCAATTTAAAAAAAACATAGTCGTCTAATTTTTTGTGAAATGTCATTATTTGTTTAGTAATTTATTGATGTTCAGTGACAGTTAAGTACTACAAAATTTTTGGTATTCGTGAATGTTTCAATTATTGCTTAGATTTAATTAGAAGAAGAAATGGAGTTAAGTGTAAAACAAAAAATTGAAATACTTATGATGATTGTGTATGGAGACAGATCGCGAACTCAGATGGAAGTGTGCAATTTGTTTAATGGTAAATATCCAGAAAGACCTATAACGCGTTCAACAGTCAGTAAGATTGAAAAGAAATTTCGAGAAACTGGTACGGTTGAAAATGTACGCAAATCAGGTCGTCCCTCTGCAAATGCTGATACAGCATTAGAAGTTTTACTTAGTTTTGAAGAAGATGCGCACACTTCTGTGCGTAAAGTTAGTCGCGATATCGGTGTTAGCAAAACAACGGTACACAAACTATTAAAGCTTGAAAAATGGCATCCTTATAAAATCAAACTTGTGCAGGAATTAAACGAAGATGATCCCGATAGAAGAATCCAATTTTGCGAAAAAATGATGGATAAATGTCACCGAGACCCTCTCTTGATACAAAACATTATTTTTTCTGATGAGGCCACTTTCACGTTAAATGGCGAGGTTAACCGTCAGAATTGTAGATACTGGGCAAAAGAAAACCTCCAATGGATGCGTGAGCATCATAGACAATACCCGCAAAAGGTAAATGTATGGGCTGGAATTGTAAGAAATCGAATCATCGGACCCTACTTTATCGAAAGTAATTTAAACGGGGCAACGTACCTTGAGTTTTTAAGGGGGTATTCGTACCTACTTTACGTAATTTGTTTCCCAGCAGACGTAATCCTGGAGGTTTTGATGAAAGTTTATGGTTTCAACAGGATGGTGCACCTCCACATTATGCTGTAGATGTTAGAAGGTACCTAGATGAAATTTTTCCGAACAGGTGGATTGGTAGACGTGGACCTATTGAATGGCCAGCGAGGTCACCAGATTTCAATCCTTTGGATTATTTTATGTGGGGCCATCTGAAGAATGTTGTGTATCAAACGAAACCAGCAAATATTCAAGAATTAAAAGAGAGAATTCGGACAGCAATAAACAATATTTCTCAAGACACAATAAACAAGGTACAACAAGAATTTGTACACCGTTTGGGTTACTGTCAAATACAGCAAGGGCTGCAGTTCGAACATTTATAAAGTCATGTATTTCATAAGTATTTTTGATAATATTGTTAATTTAACTAATAAAGAATGTTACGCGTTACTTTATGAGCACACACAAAACTATTGTATTTTTGTTCACCCTGTACCAATTGGAATCAACATGTGATACATTTTTGGAATCAGCTCAGCTAGAGTAATCCGAAAATTGAAACAAAATGGGGGTGTTCCATTTAAAAAAAATGACGGTGACGTCATTACTCGAAAGTAATTCACCCTGTATATAAGATTATTATTTTAAAATACGGTAAATTAAAATCAAAAATCGACGTGTTTCAGGATTATTTCTTAAAATGGTCTGTTTAGCTAAAAATGAATTTGTTCCATACTTTACGGGCACAGTGTATGTATATACAGGGTGATTCATAAGGAATTGTACACAGAGCAATCGTAGACTCCTGACATCAAAATATGACGATTGGCCAAATATAACCTCAGTAAAATGTTTATAGTTAACTATCTACAGAGTGGTAAAGTTGGAATATTTTATTAATTATTTTTAAATATTTCGGTAGCCGCTTCACTGACATTGATGAAATTTTGGTAATTGGGGTTTTTCGAGGTGGCAAATGTCACCATACGGTTATTTTTGGCCTACTCCACGAGGGGGAGCTTCATACTACAACGGAGTTCACTCTTATGACTAAAAGTTTTTTATGTTAATTAAGAAACATATGTCGACATGTTAAATTTGTGCAGACAAAATTTATAAATAAAAAAGGTATACTTGTTTCAACTTGATAAATTCAACCGTTTTCGAGAAAACAATAAAATATTATTTTAGAGCACATTTCACCATTAAGTTGATAAATTGGACATTAACAACAGTTGAACCGTCACAACAACTTTACAAACAATGGAATGCGAGATATGATTTTCGTTTACGCACAAGAAAATTTTTGTGGTAGACGTGCCTGCCAAACCATCAAACTTATGATTTATGACAGGTTAGGAGAAACTGGAAAGTTTCGTCATAAGAGGAGCACAGCGCGTCTAAAAATCATTACCGCGGATCAAGAGGATGAAATTTTAGTTCAAGTTGCTGAAAATCCTGTAGTTAGTACACGGAGATTGGCAGCAGCTACAGGAATAAGTCAATCTTCCATATCTAGAATAATCAAGAGAGAAAATTTAAGACCATCTCATTTTACCCCGGTGCAGAACTTGTTCCCAGAGATCTTCACGCATGAAGAAAATTTTCAGAATTTCTTCTTAATGTACACAGGGCAAATCGGACTTTTTTTCGAGAATATTTTATTTACGGATGAAGCAACGTTCACCAGAAGAGGAGTATTTAATTGGAGGAACCCCCATTACAGGGATGTGGAAATCCCAAATTTACCAAAAGAAACACATTTTCAGCAAGAATTTAAAATCAATGTGTGGTGTCGAATTGTAAGAGAGAGAGATTCGGTCCATATGAATTACCACCAAATTTAAACAGTAATTCTTTCTACAACGAAATAACGTGGCCCTTAGACCTTAGACGGAACTTGTGGTTTATGCAGGACGGAGCCCCGGCTCACTATTCCCTTGAAGTCCGTAATTATTTGAATTTGCAGTTTCCTCATCGATGGATTGGTAGGGGCAGTGAATTTCAGTGGCCAGGTCGTAGCCCCGATTTCAGTCCAAAGGATTATTACTTCTGGGGGCATATCAAAGCATTAGTTTATTCCCAAGCAATCAGCAATCGACAGGAGTTATGGCACCAAATACAGAATGCCTCCCAATACATCAGAAATCAACCCAATATTTTCTTTAAAGTTAGGCACTCATTAACAAAAAGAATTAGAAAATGTATTGATATCAACGGAGGTCACTTCGATCATTTATTGAAGTAATAATATGTATTTTCATCCTAATATGTTATAAAATTTGATTTGTGGATTTAATGTTACGGTTGTTATTTCTGTGTTATGTCTTCCTAGTTATTGAAACTATACATAGTAATTGATTTATTTTCTGTCAAAGTTATCAATAAATTAATAGAATAGTACCCACACATTTTTCTGCAACTGTTGTTAATGCCCAATTTATTAACTTGATGGTGAAATGTGCTCTAAAATAATATTTTATCGTTTTCTCGAAAACTGTTGAATTTATCAAGTTGAAACAAGTATACCTTTTTTATTTATAAATGTTGTCTGCACAAATTTAACATGTCGCCATTGTGTTTCTTAATTAACATAAAAAACTTTTAGTCATAAGAGTGAACTCCGTTGTAGTATGAAGCGCCCCCTCGTGGAGTAGGCCAAAAATAACCGTATGGTGACATTTGCCACATCGAAAAACCCCAATTACCAAAATTTCATCAGTCAGTGAAGCGGCTACCGAAATATTTCAAAATAATTAATAAAATATTCCAACTTTACCACCCTGTAGATTTAACTAAAAACATTTTACTGATGTTATATTGGGCCAATCGTCATATTTTGATGTCAGGAGTCTACCAGTGCTCTGTGTACAATTCATTATGAATCATCCTGTAGAAACAGATAGAAAGACCCTTGCAGCCGTTTCTATTTCTATCTGCCGAATATTCACACGGAACTACTCGAAAGTCTCCGAATAGACATACGGAGTAACTTTACAAGAAATGTCCCAACATAGAAAGAAATTTCCTTTCTATTCCCTTACAGAGTTCTCGTGCTGATCTTCTGAAAAAAAATAAATTGTTATCTTTGTCACCGTATACCGTACAATAAGTAAATTCACTTCGTCCATTCGATGGTTACCGAAAATTTCCTTACCCCGCCTATCGTCTGCTGAGTTCTGGCGAGTTTAAATCGAGAAAGTGGGAAGTACAGGGGTTGCGCGGCGATAACGGGGAGTACGGCGCCAGAGAGACGATGTGCCATAAATTTCAAACGTTCCGACGCAAGTGAATCTACTTGTCGTTAGTTGGTGTACGGTGTCTTTGTCAAATACTTTCTTTAAACATCACACTTATAAAAGAGGTGGTCTTCGAAAAGTAAATGTCAAGATGTTTAGTATAAAGAAAGAAGTAATTGAATTTTTGGAAAGAGACCAAAATTCTTGGATGTGCCCAGGTAAAAATGATTACATTAAATCAACGGAAGAAATAAAACAAAAACGTTTGTTATGTGACACGATGCGGAATTTACATAAAATTTTTTTGAGTAATGTCACTTATGAATTGAGTTCAGCTGCATTTTGTAGATTTAAACCTTTCTGGATAACCTGGGCTAATATTAAAAAACGTAACACTTGCCAATGTATAATTCACGCTAATATTGAACTAATGCTTACAGCGCTGAATGAAAACAAAGCATTGCGATTTTGCACTGTAACAAGTTTTCTGACAGCTATAACCGGTGACATTCATTCGACAAAATGTTTATTTAGGGAATGCTCTGAATGTAAGGATAAATCTCTTGAATACTATCTTCCGCAGCCCACTAGAAAAGTAGTTTATCGAAAATGGTTGTATGAAACCACTTCATACGAAAAAGATGGATAAGTCAAGTCAGTACGCAAAGCAATAAAAAAAGAAATGACAGTTCCCATTACACAAATCGTAAAAACTCTAGAAGAAGCGCTACCATCATTTTTACAACATGTTGCGATTATAGCACATCAATATCAAACTGTGTCTCATCTAAAAAAGAATTTAGCTGAAAATAGTGCTCTAATTCATGTAGACTTCAGTGAAAATTACTGCTGTAAATACAATGAAGAGATTCAAGCTGTACATTTTGGTGGAGCAAGACAACAAGTCACACTTCATACAGGAGTTTTGTACTATCGTTGTAATCAGGCTGATACTGCTCAACCATTTTGTTCGCTGTCTGAGAATATCCGGCAAGCCAATATGGCAGTGTGGGGACATTTGAAACCTGTTTTTGAATGGATTAAAGATAAAAAATTGAATATTTCTCATGTTCACGTACTTAGTGATAGTCCAGTCAATCAATATAAAAATAAATACATGTTTCATATGGTATCTTGTCATCTCAAAAATCTTTATCCGTGGATTTCAATTTTCTCATGGCATTAATCTGAGCCTGGTCATGGTAAAGGAGCTCCTGATGGCGTAGGTGGCTCTCTAAAAAGAACTGCTGATAGAGCTGTGGCTGAGGGTAAAGATATTGTAAATTTGATTTCACTTAAAAATCTGTTGGCGTCTAGATGTGCGTCTATAAAGCCATTCGAAGTTACAAGTGATGAAATTCTTCAAATGGATTACTTGAAAAAAGAGTCAAAAGCCATTGCCACATTCAATGGCACTCAAAAGTACGTCAATTCGTATTCGTCAATAACAATTTAGAATTTAGAAATCTTTCGTGCCTGGAGTGCGTAGATAAATGCAACCATTTTCATTTAGGGTATTATCCATCCTCTAATAATAATTCTATTAAAAAAAGAAGAAATCGCATGCCAGCAAAAGTAGTTCCAAAGTTGCAAATAAAAACTAAATGCGATTCTCATGTACAACAAGTTCTTAGGTCAAGTTTAAATGCTTACAGCATAGGTGATTTTGTGCTTGTAAGATGGGATAAACAAATTTATCCTGGCGAAATATTATCTATTTTTGAAGGAGCCTTGGTTCGATGTATGAAGGAAGGGAAAAAAGGATGGAAATGGCCGATAATAGAGGATGAAGAATTGTATTATTGGGAGTCGATTCTACAGAAAATTGGAGCGCCAAAGTAACTATCAAGAGGTTTTCATTCTGTTCAAGAGATGAACAATGAGTTCTAACTACATTACTTATTTATTTTAAAAATTTCATTTTCAATAATAAATTAGTTTTTCTTTATTAATTCAATTATTTAATTAATCCAAGTCTTTATAAAATATAAAGTAATACTAGTTATAATATAAAAGATGTTGAAGATCTCAGTAAATTTAAAAATGTACTGTTATTAAAATGTTAAAAAACAAGTTTTAAGAAAATAAATCCATGTTGAAAAAAAATTATGTTTCTTACGTTAATTTAATTTAAAATATAGTTATAATATAAAAAAACTCATTCCCTCACCTAAATTATCATTCCCTCATAATCGATTTTTTTCATTACCATCTTATTATCATTTAAATTAAGAAAAGTTAACTGTGTAGTAATTATTGAATATAAAAAATAGTCCTTTAGTGCAAATTATATTTCTATTATTATGAAAAGCCATTTTTTGCAAATTCGTGAGAACTAGTAATTTAAGCCAGAGGCGTAACATATAGAAAACCAAAGAAATCGAAATTTTTGAAATTATAGTAATAGAAATCAGTATATAAAATAATAGAAGCTAATTTAATACAGATAATAATAATTATTCAAATTTTAGAGATGATCATACAAGAAGTCAGCAGGTTCCTGTAAGAACTAGTGCAAACCCATTTAGACAAACGAATTACACAAGAATAGAGAATGGAATCCAGCACATGATGAATCCAATAATGAAAACAATCAGGATGTTTTATTAAGAAGCCTCCGAAAGTAGATTTATGTATAAGTTCATATGAACAACCCTCAGAATGTATTAATTCAAATGAATATATTCGGGATGAAAAATGTTTAGGTTTATTAAAAATAAAGGGTAAAGTTAATGATCAAAATTTGGAAATAATTGTTGAGATGGGATCAAAGGCTAGTTTAATAAGGGAGTCGATTGTAATAAATAATAGGAATTGCATAAGTAAAGAGTTAAAAATACCAAAGTTACATTTAATATGGGCAGATGGAAAAAAATTATCAGTCGTATGATCATGTGTATCTACATATTGAAAATAAATTTAAATTAAAAAGTCTACTAATGGTGGTTGATAATTTAGAATTAGATATGATTATAGGAACGAATGAATTAAAGAAACATAAGCCTAAAATTGATTATGAAAATAGAATTATAATATTGGATGATGTTTCTATTAAGATGAGTGTTGGTGAATTAGAGGTTGAGAATGAAAAAGGAGAACTTCATCCCCTTTTTCATTCGCAACCTCTAATTATAATATTGGATGATGTTTTTATTAAGATGAGTGTTGATGAATTAGAGGTTGTGAATGAAAAAGGGGATGAAGTGAAAGTAAATTATATATTGAATGAGGAAATTAATAGTAATAGGGAAGAATTTGTATGTAAGGATGAATACAAAGAGTGTTGAAACAGAAATATAATAGATTGGTGATGAAAGAATCTAAAGTTGCTGAAAAAGGTATGTCCACAAGGTAGAGGTACGAGCGATTGACAGGTTTAAGGTAAAAAATTATCCATTGGTAGTGTTTCTTCTCTTAGAATTTTCTTAGATCTATTTTCCTTTTTGTCCAACGTTTTTAATCATGTGTGATGTGATTTTGTCATATTCAGGCGCTTTTCCATTTCCAAGTACTGTTATCACCTGTGCTATTTCTTCTTTACTTATTTTTATTTCTGCATCTCCCTTCATAATAATTTGGATTTGTTCCTTTCGAAGTAGTTCCTGATAATATTCTTTCCATCTTTGCATAATTCCTTCTTCTGTTAATATTTCGCTGCTTATTTTTTATGAAATATTTGTACTGCTTTTTTTCTGTTCTTATATTCTTTAATGCTTTATAAAAGAGTTTCTGATTTGCTTTGGAGTCTTCTTTCACGTTCTTCCCAAATTTTCTCCATTGTTCGCTCTTCGATGTTTTAATTAGTTCTTTGGTTTTCTTTCCTTTCCAAAAATTTACAATGATAGTTATAAGCCTTAATTCTCATTTTTAAATAGTCTCCACTATGTTCTAAGTCAATATTTCTGATAATTCCTTCACCCTATTCTCATATACTTGGTCAATTTGATTTATTTTGTTATCTTATTCTGGATATTGTCGTAATAAGAAATCTCCAATTTTGATTGCGCCGAGTCGTATAGGTATCTATTTCTAAACTTTCAATGAATAATACTTACGGACCGAAACTGTTCACATTTAAATTGCTTTCTGTCCGCTTGATCAGTATCAGTTTTTTCGTGGTCTTTATCGCCAGTATCACTAGCCATGAATTGGTTGTTTTTCTTTTTATTACTCAAAGATTGATTACTTTCATTTCCAAGTTTACTATAAATTTGTGATAAATTACTGAAAAATTTACTGACGTTTACATTGACTTCATCACTTACCTTTGTTGATTTTTTAATATGTTTATTTTGTACACTACCGTATATCTCGTTTCCCTTTACTTCATCAATATCCATTACCGTATTACCATCCTTATCAAATCCAATCAATTCTCCTCCACCACCAGGGTCGGGGGGTTCGTCCCTCTGATGACCACTCATTTTTTTTTATTTCCTACTTTTGTTTCGCGAAATATCACCGATTTAATCGCTCTCGATATAAAGACGTCCAACTCCAACTGATGTCAGAGCCAGTATATAAAACTTTGTATCAAACACATTTACCTTTCCTGGGGCGTCGACCCAGCTCTGTATTGGAACGCTTCTGATGCGATAATTACAGTCAAGCAGTGTCGAGCGAGGTTAGTACTTGGATGGGTACCACTGGGGAAACACCGTCGTAGCGAAACACCTTAGATTAGTAAGGTCAGTGCATATCATAGCTCGCAGGCAATATACCAGTGAGCACGAGGTATACAATGCGGTCCATATGTATGGAATAAATTCAATTTTAGCGTTATTAAGTGAAAAAAACCTGAAACAGGTCGATTTTTATTCTTAACTTGACAATTTACAGTATGAAAATATTATCCCCCTCCAGCACCCCCTCTGAATTATAAAAGTACCCCCTCGAAAATTTTAAATAAGAAAGGGGGTGGCGCCTGTTGGAAAGGGATTTTAGTCCTCTGTTCAGCATTATAAAGTTTTTTTTTTAAATTTTGTGCAAACATAACTGAGAAAATTAATTTTTAAGATGTAAAATTTTGATAATGTCTCTATAACAAAACTTTACGTAGAATGAAGATAATAATGTCGCATAATATTTAGAATGTATTTTTCAATGTACTTGGCAATTAAATTAAATGTTCAAAATGACCACCATTCACTTCTTGACAATAACCGAGGCGATTTAGGAATTCTCGTACATTTTGTATGACCTCAGGGGTTATTTTGTTAATTTATTCCGTTATCCTAACTTTTAAATCAGAAATATTGTCTGGTCTATTAAAATATACTTTAAAAATAATCAGGTATTTTCGTATCTGTTCTCCTAAACATCAGGAAAAAATCTTTGAAGATACTAAAATATTAGTCAAAAAGCCAAATAATCAATTGATATGAATCTGTAGGCTGCTGTCATTTAGGTATTTAACGTTACTAAAAGACGTCAGTATAATATTTGTGCGCGTATTATTAATTATGGCTCATTTGTCCGAGACTCAAAGAATAGACATTTTTTAATTATGATTGGTTGTGGTAATAAAACAAGAACTCAAAAGGAGGTTTGTGAAATTTTTAATAATAAATATCCTGGTCAACACGTTTCGCAGTCTACAGTTAGCAAAATTGAAAAAAAGTTTCGTGAAACTGGACATGTAAAACATATTGAAAACCAGACCAGAAATGTTCAATTTACTGATGAAAAAAAGTTAGATGTACCTACTTCTAGAGATTGAGGAAAATCCGCATAAGACAACTCGAGAACTTGCCGCCGACAATGATGTAAGTAAATCATCTATTTTGAGAGTTTTGCATAAAGAAAAATAACACCCTTACTTACTAAGTTTAGTTGGTTCAGGAGTTAAATGAAGATGATCCTGATAGAAGGCAAGAATTCTGTGAATTGATGATGGACAGAATGAACGCAGATTTGCAGTTCATAAACAAAATAGTTTCTTCTGATGAAGCGACGTTTCATTTAAACGGAGCGGTTAACATAAAGAACTGTAGATATTGGAGCAGAGAAAATCCTCACTGGATGTGTGAGGCTGACACTCGATATCCTAAAAAAGTGAACGATTGGGCTGGTATCATTAACAATAAAATTATTGGCCCTTATTTTTTTGAGGGCACAGTTAATGGTGAGGTTTATCTAGATGATAGAGACATTATCAAAATTTTACATCTTAAAAATTAATTTTCTCAATTATGATTGCACCAAATTTAAAAAAGCTTTATATTGCTGAACAGAGGACTAAAATCCCTTCCGAACAATGTGCCACACGACCCCCTTTCTTATTTAAAATTTTCGAGGGGGTGCTTATAATTCAGAGGGGGTGCTGGAGGGGGATATTTTCATACTGTAAATTGTCAATTTAAGAATAAAAATCGACCTGTTTCAGGTTTTTTTCACATAGTACATAATAACGCTAAAATTGAATTTATTCCATACATATGGATCGCATTGTATGTAGATATGCCATCTTTCGAATGAGACGTAAAACCGAGGTCCCGAGTCCATGGATGTTGGGCTCCATAAAGATCCCTAACACTGGTTGGAACAAAAAAAACCTCTCTTGGATTACTTTTTTTGAATATAATGATTAAAATTAAATAATAAATAATGCCACCCCAGTTCTTATGCAATTTCTTCATGAGATACATTGCAAATTTATAAATTAGTTACAATGGAAAGGTTGTAATACCTACTATTTTTTTCAAAATAAGGTAGAACAATAACTTTCAAATAGAAATCTTTCAAAATTCTGAGGTTCACAAACAAATTCTAAACCGCAACTTGTAGAATGCAGTACCCTGTATTAACTCAATAGGATTTTTTTTAAAGTGGTAGGGAGGAACATGTAATACTTTGTGACCATACTGTTTTATCAAATCCACAATGTATTTAATTTCTGAAAAAAAATGTATTGAAAGGGCAGTATTCATTTATTTTCAAATAAGTATATACAATTATTTTTGTAAAAATATAAGTATTACGCCTGTGTTGTATTCGGAATGCTGTATTGCTATTTAAATACAGTTTGAATCTAGTTACTGGGCTACAGTATGAATAAGCTCAGCTTCAACATTTGTTAATTGAATTCCATAGGGCATGTCCACCAACTGACAGTCCCCTGAGGATAAACAATCATTTGGATAGATTTTAGATTTGTAATTTGGTTGTTTTGTATTTATTAATGATCCTTTTTATTATAAACAGTCAGATATAGCTTTTAAAATACCTATGGAATTGAAAAATGTCAAAGAAAGCACCAAATCAAAATTAAATTAACTCAAACTCGCGTGGAGAGTGGACTGTTGTCCCGATCGGCTCGTTGATAGCCGGTCGGTCGCCGGAGTCAGCGAGGTTGTCGGAGCAATAGTTTGCTCGTGGAAACCTGCCTGATATAAACCGTATCTAGTGGAAGGTGGTTGATGAGGTATATTCACTAGATGTGGGGGCTTGCCTTAAACAGCTGGCCAAGTGGAAGGAGACCACAATAAAATACCCCTCAAGTCAAGGTGGAACAGCATATGCCGAGGACTGCGTGGTCAAGGGGAAGCTTGATCGCTAATATGCGGACTCTGGATACCTGGGGACATCCAGTTTAATCACCCTTACTCCTGCATGCGGGGCTCAGCGGGAGTGGACCTTATACTTCCCTAGCTACTCGTGGGATCATCCATGGAAAGAAAAAAGAAACAGAAAAAGTTGAGCGGGCAAGCACCGCAACCGGGCACAAGTCGGAGCAATGTATCCGCAGTGCTCAAAAAAACTGTAGCACCTCCCACACGCGCGAGCAACCCTCGTGTAGAGGAGGCTGTAGACAAACAGGAGAGGAGAACGTCAGGGGCACCCATACCCTCAACCTCCTCAAGTGCTGAGAGTTTTCGGGAAAAATCCTGGAAAAAAAGTAGAAAAACCCCAATCCTTCCTGAACTGGGTAAACCCGGAGGAAGGGACGATTCACTGAGGAGTGGACTTAGTATAGCGGGGGTAAGATGGTATCTTCGCTTTCTTGAGCAGGGACTTGCACCGGAAGAAGCAAGAAAGAAAGCCGCAGAGCGCAAAAAACAAGGAGAGGAGAAGAACATCCATCCTAAAGGAGAAAAACGGAAGCGGGGAGAGGCGACAGCCCAGTCACCGCAAGTACAGGTGAAGAAGAAAAAGGAGGGCAAAATAGCCATCCCTTCTTCAGCTGGCAGCTATGCAGCTGCAGCTAAAATAATAAGAACGGCGGTTCTCCATAGGGCGTACCCTGAGACCACTCTCAGTGCGGACGACCAAACCTTGCTGGAGAACGCAATAATAGAAGAAATGTATGCTGGATTGGAGCATAAGCTCCAGTTTACTGGCATACATTTCAGACCGGGAGTCGTTCTCATCGACTGTGAAACACCAGACTGCAGAATGGCTCCAGTTGATAATACCACAGCTGAAAAGCTGGAAGGGAGTAGAACTAATGGTGTGCCAGGGAGAAAACATCCCAAAAATGCACACCGCTACGATCTTTCTCCCAAGAAGCAAAGGCGTAGAGGAAGGAAAACTTCTGCGCTTGATAAAAGCGCAGAATGAAGGTTTGGTAACAGACCAGTGGAAGGTCCTCAACCTTAAAGAAGAGGGCAAAGGCCTAGTCTTGAGGGCAGGAATAGACAATCTATCCTGTCAAAAAATCCCCGTACAAGGCCTCAGAAAAGAAGAGGAAAGAAACCCTGAAAAGGTTTCTATCTCCTCCAAGGCTAGCGACGACTTGAGTAGTGTAGAAAGCCTACACATCTCTAAACTCCTTGGGAAGGAGTCGCCGCTGTCCGAGGAGGGAATGGAGTTTGGGTCGGAGGAAGGGGACAGCACTCTTACAGAAGGGGACATCACCCTGATGAAAGAGGGTAATACCCAACCTGAAAACCAACAGGATGTCGGGGATTAACTTAGCTCAGGTTAATGCTCACCAAGCCAAAGGAGCTTCGGCGGTGATCACAAGATTGTTCACTAAGGACCAATGGGGGATGTGTTTCATCCAAGAACCATGGGTCAATAATAACTAGGTAAGAGGATTAGTATGTAAAGATGCTAAAATAGAATATCACTCAGGTAGTGATATACCAAGAACATGTATTATGATAAGGAACAATATTAACTATTTTTGTCTTTCAGAATACATGACTCGAGACCTCGTTCCAGTTCGAGCACTCTTCGAACACAAGAAGGAGAGCAAGGAGATAGTAATAGCATCATGTTACTTTGCGGGAGACGGGATAGCACCACCCCCCGAGATACAAAAGCTGGTGAAGTACTGTGAAGAGAAGAGACTACCTCTATTCTTAGCATGTGATGCCAATGCACACAATACTGTTTGGGGCAGTAGCAATACCAACCAGAGAGGTGAGCAACTTTTAGAATATATCCTTAATAAAAACCTTAATATTCACAATATAGGGAATACTCCCACATTTGTAACAAGGGTAAGGCAAGAAGTTTTAGATGTCACACTGGCAACACAGGATCTAAAACATATAGTAAAAGATTGGAGAGTTTCGGGCGAACCATCTCTCTCCGATCATAGCATCATAACGTTCAAGTTATAACTAGGCAAACCTGAGGTGAGCCCCAGAAGAAAACCAAGAAAAACAGATTGGGACAACTATAACACCTGTCTGAAAGAAAACCTAACACATATCCAGAGAAAAGGGAGGGCTAAGCACCATCTAGATCTGGAAAATGAGCTTGAGGACCTGAACAAGGCAATAATCGATGCAGTTGAATCGAGCTGCCCTCTTCAAGAACAACGAAGCAGCAGAGATACACCCTGGTGGAATAAACATCTGTCAGAATTAAGATCTCAAACCCGGGACCATTTTAATAGAGCAAAACTCACTGGAGACTGGCAGAGATAACCGAGGTGAGAAACACCTACTATAAGGAAATTAGAAAAGCTAAAAGAAATAGCTCCAGAAAATTCTGTGAAGATATAAATACAACACCTGCTGCGGCAAGACTTTACAAAGTCATGGCAAAAAGTAGGGTCAACACAGATATGGCTTTGAGGAGCCAGACGGTAAATATACCGAAAATGAGGAAGAAAGAGTGAAACTCTTACTAGAAACTCATTTTCCTGGGAGTAGCCCAAATAGGGGAGATAGTCCTCTCGAAGGTCATAACAGACCTTCGAGAGAAAGTACTACAATGGCTAAGCACATTTGCAGTAACGAACGGTTAAAATGGGCTATGAACACCTTTTCACCATTCAAGGCACCTGGAGCTGATGGAATTTTCCCAGCATTGCTCCAGCAAGGACAAGATGAAATTCTACCACATTTGGTTAGGATCAGTCGAAGCAGCTTAGAACTGGATTATATACCAGAAGCATGGAGAAGGGCAATAGTAACCTTCATTCCAAAAGCTGGAAAAAGGGACACAACAAACCCCAAATCCTTCAGACCAATTAGCCTAACATCGTTTGTGCTTAAAACGATGGAAAAAGCTATTGACAATTACATTAGAGCGGAAATCCTAGAGAGACTACCTCTCCACCCGCATCAGTATGCTTACCGGGCAGGCAGATCTACGGAGACTGCACTGGTACAACTGACGGGAAGATATCCGAGGTGCTCTAGACAACCAAGAAACCGTAGTGTGCGCCTTTTTGGATATAGAAGGAGCTTTTGACAATACTCCTCATGAGGCTGTCAAAAGAGCATTAAATAGAAGAGGTGTAGACAGCACAACATCCAAATGGATGTCGGATCTGCTCACCACTAGAGTAGCAGAGACGAGGACGAGCAAAGATATTGTCTCCATCTGTACAACCAGAGGATGTCCACAGGGAGGAGTAGCATCCCCATTAATGTGGAGCCTGACGGCTGACGAACTCCTGTGTGGTTTGACTGTCCTCGGAATATCCTGCCAAGGATATGCTGATGATATTGTCATAACAGCCAGGGGAAAATTCGAAAATACCCTTTGTGACATCGTACAAAAGGGTCTGAACTATACAAATAGCTGGTGTAGGCAAGTGGGACTTAAAATCAACCCCACCAAAACCATCTTAATAGCCTTCACTAAGAAAAGAAAGCTCAACCTCAAAACCATTAAACTTGATGGGAGCGAGGTTGAATGGAGACAAGAAGTCAAGTATCTAGGTTTGACTCTAGACAGTAAACTCCTGTGGAATAAACACGAAAAGGAGATTATATACAAAGCAAAAATGGCTCTAATGGTGTGCAGGAATCTGGCAGGGAGAAATTGGGGGTGCAATCCAAAAATACTGAGCTGGATGTACAATGCCATAGTGAGACCAACTATCACTTATGGAGCCATTGCGTGGAGTAGTAGAACTAGCCTATTGACAACGAGAGAAAACCTCTCAAAAATTCAAAGACTAGCCTGTATGTGCATTACAGGAGCAATGAGAACATGCCCAACGGCAGCCATGGAAGTTATTCTCAACCTCACACCACTACATATGGTGGTGAAAAGTGTTGCAGAAAGAACAAGATACAGACTAAGTAGAGAGGGAATCATTAAAAAAACCACCTCCTTACTTCTTAGAAATCAGAAAACCTGGGACATGCCACAAGATGGTATGATGAAAAAGCATAACTTTTCAAAGAAATTCGTTACGGAATTAAGCAACAAGAAGGAATGGGATCCAAATACCATTACCAGACTTGGAAAGAATGCCATTCAATGGTACACAGATGGCTCAAAAGCAACAGAAGGAACTGGGATAGGAGTGTACGGGCCAGGAACCAAACACTCTGAAAGCTTGGGAAAAACCCTGAGTATCTTTCAAGATAAAGGATATAGAAGGCAAAGGATTATCATAATGTCAGATAGTCAAGCAGCCATTAAAGCACTGAGCTCTTGTGTTTCAGTTCCAAAATGGTGTGGGAATGCCTAGGCAAACTAAATGAACTAGGCGAGAACAATATAGTCACCTTACTTTGGATTCCAGGACACACAGGGATAGAAGGAAATGAAATAGCAGATGAACTAGCAAAGAGGGGGACTGGAACACCCTTTTGGGGGCCGGAACCCTTTTGCAGTATCAGCTCCAATGTAATATTGGAAGAAATAGGCAAAGCCGAAGAAAAGAGAAGATCTGACCATTGGAAAGATCTAGTAGGACTTAGGCAATCAAAGATTCTTCTGGGTGACTACAACCTGTTGAGATCAAATGAATGCATAAGTCAAAGTAAAACTGCACTAAGAGTTTTAACAGGCATCCTTACGGGACATTGTCGCCTGAATGGGTACCTGAAAAAGCTCAAAATAGTGGAGGAACAAGAATGTAGATTCTGTGGTATGGAAGAAGAAACCTCCATCCACATACTTGCGAACTGCACAGCAATTCAGAATCTTAGGGCACAACACCTTGGAGATTACTGGATAGAAGAGGGACATTTACCTAAGTTAAAGCCTGCAGATATCCTAAAATTCCTCCGGGAAATAGGACTAAAGGAGCTACTAGTCTCTGAGACTTTCCTCAGGAACTAAGTAGAAGTAAGGGGGCACAATAGATCTTTTAGGTCTCAGTGAATGTCGCCCCAATTTACATACATACATACAATCACAATTTGCGAAAAATGATTGCCAAATCAAATATTACAAGAAGTATAATAGGTACCCATAATAGTAGAAAAATTAGTTAATCATCATCCATACAACCGCAACTTCTAGAATGCATCTATCGGCTTACTTGGTAGTACCCTGTATTAACTCACCCTGTATTAACTCAATAGGATTTTTTTTAAGTGGTAGGGAGGAACATGTAATACTTTGTGACCATACTGTTTTATCAAATCCACAATATATTTAATTTCTGAAAAAAATGTATTGAAAGGGCAGTATTCATTTATTTTCAAATATATAAAATTATTTTTGTAAAAATATAAGTATTAAGCCTGTGTTGTATTCTGAATGCTGTATTGCTGTTTAAATACAGTTTGAATCTAGTTACTGGGCTACAGTATGAATAAGCTCAGCTTCAACATTTGTTAATTGAATTCCATAGGGCACGTCCACCAACTGACAGTCGCCCTGAGGATAAACAATCATTTGGATAGATTTTAGATTTGTAATTTGGTTGATTTGTATTTATTAATGATCCTTTTTATTATAAACAGTCAGATATAGCTTTTAAAATACCTATAGAATTAAAAAATGTCAAAGAAAGCACCAAATCAAAATTAAATTAACTCAAACTCGATCAAAATAAGTATAAGAACCATGTGTTGTGCAAAGATCTCTTGTTTTGAATCAGATTAATCAGGGCGTGATGTCACCCAGAGTTGCCCTATAGTATAGTACAGTAATTAACCTAATATTATTGTTAAGCATTGTTCATAATTTATTGAAGGTTCCGAAATATTCAATAGTAGGTAATTGGTTTGCAAACCACTTAAAAACATGTTCTTCACTTATTTTCCCATGATAATCACTTGATTGAGTTTCATAGGAAAATATACTTTTTGCTCCATTAATACAACCATCTTCATTCTCATCATGAAGTACCATATATCTCGAGTAAAAACAATTTTGCCTACTAAGATTTGAAAAACATTATTGCAACATACCTTTTGCCATGAATAGCCTACAGCATCATTTTGGAAAATTCAGGATTCATCAATAAAAACAAATTTATAGTGGTTTATTTTTGTTGATTCCACAAGTCCTATATGTGGATCATATTTTAGTAAACTACTCAGGAACATTCTACATTGAATAATTCAATTTCTGCAGTAACATTCCTAAAGTAACATAATTATCTGTAAATAAATGTTCATGTATTATAAACAGTGTAACATAATATAATAAATACAGTTGATTGTATAACAAAGTGGATAAAAACATTCATATTAAACTTATACTTACTTTCTTCATACATGCTGTAAATAGTATCAAGAATAGCAAATGCATTAACTATTGCAGTATTAATAACTTTCATATATACATTTTTTAATTTTGTTACTGCTTATGAAATATTACTCACAGTTCTCTGCAGTTTTTTTAATAATATGCAGACCAAAAAATCGAAAAATTAAATGAGCAATATAAAATTGTCACAACATAACCCCAAAAATGTCAATAGGACATGTCCACCAACTGACAAGTTGACACTAATGACAGTCGCCCTGAGGATAAGCAATTATTAGAATAGATTCTAGATTTCTAATTTGGTTGTTTTGTATTGATTTAATGATCCTTTTTATTATAAACAGTCAGACATAGCTTATAAAATACCTAAGCAATTAAAAGCACCAAATCAAAATTAAATGAACTCCAACAAGATCAAAAAAGCTATTAAGAACCACATGTTGTGCAAAGAACTCTTGTTTATCATCAGGGCGACTGTCATATGACGTCACATGGACTTGTCCCATTTTAATTGGGCATCAATGCACATTTTGCCAACATATTAGGTTCGATCCAACTGGCGATAGAACCATTCTAGGTATCGTTCGCGCAAGTACTATATTTCTTTCGCCTTCCAACTGATTATAGTACGGTTCTTGGGAGGGTACAAAAACTGAACCTTCTGGAAGGGGTGATATAGTTGATGTGCCCATCCCTAATTTGAGTTTGCACACTATACAGTATTCGATATGATTTCAGAATGGTTCCTAAATGCCAGTTGGAACAAACCTATATAATATAGTTTTTAGGACTGATGTTATTTTTAATTTAATATTCAATTAACCAAGAATGAGTTGTATTTCATATAAAATTACCTACAAAATCTCTCTTTAAGCATATATTTATATTTTTTAAGAAAATGCAACCTACAAATTTCAATATTAAAGTAGTAAAACATACTGATTGACAGCAGCAAACGAATGACAAGCAGACATCTTTGTATCGGCCCTTTGGTCACATGAGACAGTTTTTAAAATGGATTAGCTATAATTGTATAATTACAAATTCTAGCTGAAGGACCTCGGTCGATGGCCATTTGGTTGTACCAATAAATGACGTTTATTATTGTTTATAATTACAAATATTACACTTAAACAGTGTATGCTCCTTGTAACAGGTGAACTACACCACAAACTACACAATGCACATGGTAACAAACCACTAAGCAGAGGTTAAGCAACGAGTGGTGTTGCCAGATCAACTTTGGTCGCTGGAAGCTAACTTCTCACTCATTATCTCAAAACAAAAACTCAATTTCTTGGAAAGTTTCTAGAAAAAGTATTTAATTTTACCTGAGACCATTCCCAAAACTCCTGGTGCATAAATGTGCGCTCCTCTGAGTACCGCCGAAGCACATTCAGTGTCCACTATAACTTCTTTTTCATGTTTGTAAAGTTCCTTAGTGAAATTTGTATTTTCAATAACAATGGCATTAGTAAGATAAGGATGAATATAGATTTTGGATACTAGTACATTATTTATCCTTAGAAAGTTGATAAGTATTTGCAATACATTTTCTGCGTTATTTTTCAAAGTATTAACTCTAATAGATGTGATTTTTGGAGAAGTGCACAACCATTTCATATTTCGCATAACCTCTTCAATTGAAATCTGGAAATTACAAATGATGGCATGCATTAGTAATCGAATAAAATAATGAAAATAAATAAAAATATCATAATTAGTACCACTAAACTAACTGTTACTTACATTTTTGTTAGATACCTCTACCAATAAGCTGTATATTAGTTTATAATTGAAGTTTTCATCGAAAGGAGAAATCGGATATGGCATTTTTTTACTAACAGGTAACAATAACTTATAATAATATTTATTATTTAATGTTCAGGTCAAAATTTAAAACTTGCCCTAAAATATAATATGTAGGTTAGAAATCTGTGGTTAGAAATCACTGGAAATCACAACCACCATAGATAACACATGACAACCACAGAGCATCCACAGAGTGTGTCACAACACACAACAGTTGATGACTAAAAAGCACAGATAACATACAATAATACATGGTGTAGATATAGTACTATATATTTACACCATGCAATAATACATACGGATAGATGCCTCTCCCATGTTAAAGTCATGGTTAAATAAGTACAGGTTAGCCCAGTAGCGCTTGACCTTGGAACCAAAATAAAAATCTGTTGCGCAGGGGGCTAAAGGCGGCCATTTTGCTATACATTTATGTGTGTGTCGTGTATGTGTATGTAAACAAACAGCCGGTTGTAATATTTTTTAAATAAAGTATAAATTTCTAAAGAAAGAAAAAAAAGTGAAATAAAAATTATTATGGGTAAGTGCAGTATAAAGTGTTGCAGAAATAGAAATGATAACAGGTTAGGCACAACAAAAAGAGCAAAATATTTTTACACGAACGAACAAAAACATTTATTAGCAAAAGTTAATAAATTTCTACCGTTACCTATTTACCCACAATATGATTAAAAATATTTTACACATGTTTAACTAGTTTTTAAAACATATTAAATTTTATTTTAAAGCATGTACTGTTTGTTAAAATGTTATATATTTAATGTAAATTCTTAAGATTTAGATATATTAATGTACATTATTAAAACTGAGAAAAAAAATTACTAGTATGTAGCATGTTGACTTATTTTTTTAAATATTGTAACATTATATTTTTAAAAAATATGTTATTTTATACCACATTAAAAAGTTTTTTAATTTTAAAATAAAAAATTTTATCAATAATTTACAATTATTTTCAATTTTCATTGATCCTATCCTAAAAAACCTTTTTATACTTTTATACTTTTTTTAAATTCCAATTTGTTAAAAAATACTTCTATTTGTAATGTATAGGTAATAAAATACATTTTTGTAAACTTTAAATTATGATAATTTTTAATACTAATAAAAGTAAATTTTTGCATGAATTATTACTTGAATATAAATATACATAAATATAAATTGTAGTTTTAAAAACTAGCGCCTAGCGCCTCGATTGTAATTGGCTTTGCGCGACAAGATGGTTGCCTTTAAACCCCACTTCTCATTGGGCACTATATTTTTAATAAAAGCTTATGCGCGAACTGCTACTGGACTAACCTGTACTTATTTAACCATGGTTAAAGTCTAAAACTGAATTTCAGCGCCATCTAGCGGCTTGGAAGAAACTTATTAGAAAATAGAGGATTTCAGTCTAAGGTCAGTATGGCCAACGAAAAGTGGTTTTTCTGTCAAGAATGACAGTTAATGTCTACCTATGGAGGGTACCTCCATATGTCTACCATTCAAAACATAGGATTTTTGCAGCTATTTTATCTCCATGTTTTATTGCGAACATCTATATTGCTTTATTAAAACCATGGAGGCTAGACAAGGAGATCGAACTCATACGGGAAAATTGACAAAATCTGTCCTCAAAATCGTCTATCTAAGCAGTTTGTTTTTTCACCGCGGCGTCGCGCATTTTAATTTTCGTACCGTTTTAAAACTGTCACGACAATAACCTTACTTTTTATATTTGACCAATTTGACAGTAGGCAAATAGTAATAAACATTACTTGTGAATACCACTTGTGAATAATAACTAGAAAATTGAAATTGTTAAAAATTTATAATGGGCTACGTTGTTTTAATTTAGGGTCAACTTTCGTTTAGCTGAAATCAGTTAAGGAAAAACCGTTGTCATGGCAGCCATTGTCATGGTAACGGGTAAACAAAAACCTAAATCATAATGTGAGGATGCGCGGTTGCCAAGTTGACCACTTTCGTTTAGCTGAAACCAGTTGTGGAAAAGCTGTTGTCATGGTAACCATTGTTGTGGTAACAAGTGAAGAAAAATCCAAATCGTATTTTATAGTGGGGAAGAGCGTGGTTGTCAAGTTGTTCACTTAAAATAATGAAATGCTAATTTTATGTTTGAAAGATTCTTAGTAAATTGTTTGTGTAATATGATTCAAAATGTTTCAACGAACTTCAATGTAAATAACTCTTTAATATCAACAATAAAACAAACAAAATTAAAAAAATATTAATCTGACCTAAAATCTCTATACCTACTCTATTCTTATTGAATTTAGTAGATCTGACATTGGAACGAGTTTGTTTTTTCTACAGTATCTTCTCCACAAATATTCGCAAAGCTTGACTGCAAACTCGTTTTCCGGAATATGCTGACCCCTCAGAAACTTCTTGGCAGTACTCCATTGGGACTCTATTCTTTGAGTGTGCGTACCATCAGCAGCAGCAAACTCAACACTATGGTTTACAGTCTCATGTGGATATCCACACTCTGAAAGTTTAGAGTAGCCCTTCCACACGTCCGAGTGGATAATTGAACCTCGTTGAACATGCTGCTTAATAAGGGGTATTAGGTTGTGTGTATTCCTCTTATTATCAGGACAAACAATCAATATCAAATCGTCTGAATCTTGAGCAACCAAACCCAAAACCCAGTGTCCTTCTACAATCCGTCCTCGATTATATCTTCTTTGTCCAAATTTGGATTCGCGAATCTGAAAAGTCAGTATGTTTATGAATAAATTTTCTAATCCAGAGATCTAGATAAGATTGGACTTCCGTTTGAAATTCTGAAGCAGATTGATAATGCGAGCGCACCGGTTCGACGTTTCGCAATTCGCGAGCGCGAATTGCGAAACGTCGACCCTGCGCGCATTTTTCACAGACTGTTCATAGATGTTCATTCAATTTTTCCATTAGCAAATTGTGTATGTATTCCTGATAGTATACCTATTTGAACTCGTCTCTCAGAATAATTTGGATAATCATGTGAATTATTTTTTTACGTCTCCAATTTTTGTTGTTGTTGCCTTTGTGTAAATGCACTTGTCACCATTTCTCTGCAGTCTCGCATTCTCGCTGCAAGAGTAGCACTGGAGAAGTTTTCCCCAACTCCCAATGAAATCCTTTCATAACCCTCATTATGTGCATAACCGAACAATACCCTGTAATATGGACTTTTTGAAATGAAAATGATGCAATGTGATAGAAAAAACTCACCTAAATTCCTTCTCTGGAGACAAATGACTATTTTCAAACCATGTGTTTTTTAGACGTCAAAAAATAATAGTTCAATACTATTAATTAAACGCTTTACAAAATTAGAAAAATTAATTAATGTAGAGATGTCGCTGATATCGGACTCTTAACATTTCTTTTACTAAGGTTAATGTATTGGTGTGGTAACAACGTAGTCTCTAGTCCAGGATTATGCTCTCAGAGCTTCTGGGCGAATGGCATCTACCTTTTGCTGATGAGGCGCAAAAACGCCGAAACCGCAAGTGATGTTATTCCTTCCAATCGCAAACCAGAATGGTTGGTTCTATCTTAACAGATATACCAACCCCGTTTACTTTAGAAGTGTAATTCAATGTCTGTCGGGGCATATAGCCCGAGAAGTAGTTGTTGCTTCTTAGTTGATGGTCTGCTCTTTGAAAATTAATTTTTCTAATTTTAAAAAGTGTAAACTACTATTATTTTTTGACGTCTATAGATCACGCTTCACTAATATGACAATTATTTACAGGTAACTGTAATTAAGTAAATACCTACATGTGTTTTTTGCTACCGATATATCCGGTCTACATTTTTTTGATTTGGTAAATTCCCAAATCAGTTTCTCCATAGTAATAACGGGAGAAGAGTTCGGGCCGATCTTTATGGCCCTTGAATTTCGTTTTACAGTATGATCTTGCTGGCACTAAACCATGACTGCGAGCAAATTCAAATACTTCAGTTCGTGTTTTCGGGAGAGAGAGTTCACTAAACGAAGACATTATTGAACTGGCAGTTCTCTAACATTTTTAAATGAGAGTGATGCAAAAACAATAATCATTGACGTGCGACCCATAGTTCAATTAGAATTAATTAAAATTTTATTGATGATACTGTACCTTTGACTTTCCTCACCTAGGTGTCTAAATTTTCCGTTACGCTTCACCATTTCAATGGTTACCACTACAACAGTTTTCCATAGGAGGAGTAATTTGAAGTTAAGCTGGCAATTCTGTAGATCTCTGATTGGTCAGATTGCAACCGGTTTCAAACAGCACTTTTTAGCATCGACATCTCGTGATAATTGAGAGTTCTGAGTTCTGACATAATATATAATATTTATATTTGTTTTCATCATCGTATCCGTTCCAATGAACTATGAATACGTATTTATAGTTCATTGATCCGTTCCCTTATTCCCTTCTTATTTCATAATGTTTACTTAGTTTTCCACTCTTATTTCGTTAAAACAGATCTTTTCAGAACTCCTGTTTGTTGAATTTCTGCGATTATGGATCCTTCTACTCCAAGCAATCTCTGACTCCAAGTACCAGTTATTTGCGTAGTCCACAACACAACTGTGTTGTGGCGTAGTCCGTCAAAACTGGTCAAAACCACGAAAACGGCTAAGTCTAGGCCATTTAGGAATGTCATAAAAACAATACATAATAATTATGTATAAACAAATATTGGATGAAAAGCCAAATACTAAAACTATTGATGTTGAATTTACTGTTTGGACCCTTACTTTGTGGAATCTACTCATATTACTTTTTCAAATGAAACTAAGTGTTTCTAATTAATTCCACTATTTAATGTAAAAATTATGAAAATTTAAAATACTTATTAAGTATAAGTATTTTAAATTTTCATAATTTTTACATTAAATAGTGGAATTAATTAGAAACACTTAGTTTCATTTAAAATATTACTATTCATGTTGTATCCAAAATTTCTCAAGCAGCCGGTAAGTTATCATCATAACTTTCAAATTAACAATAGTATTAAATGCTCAACATTTTTCTTACAGGAGTAGCAAAGTCAACAGTTTACAGACTATTGAAGGATTACCGTAGTAGTGGAACAATTAACAGCCCAAAAAATAGTGGTGGAAGACCGGGACTTCTCAAAAATTGTGATGAAGGGTATAAAAATTCAGTTCGAAGAATAGTGCATGATTTTTTTTTCAAAAATGAGTTACCTACAGTGGATAAAATTTTACTAGCTTTGAAGAAACATTCAGATTTGCTACAATTGTCCTGGTCATCTTTATATACTTTCTTGAAACAAATTAACTTCAACTAAGTGTGTAACTTTGAAGAGTCAAATGTTTATTTATTATATAATAATATATTTTTAGATATTTGAAGAAAAATCGTAAAAGTGTATTAATAGAACGTGACCATAACTGCCGATGGAGGTTGAACTATTTAAGATCCATAAAACAATATAGAAAAAAAAACAGGCCAATCTTTTACTTAGATGAAACTTGGACTAATGAAGGTCATAGTAGGGGAAAAACATGGGTGGACCAGAATGTAACCAGTAGTCATCAGGCATTTACCGAAGGTTTATCCACTGGCCTGAAAACTCCTACAGGAAAGGGGAGACGTCTCATAATTCTACATGCTGGTTCCGAAGAAGGTTTTGTAGAAAATGTATTGTTAGTTTTTGAAGGCAAAAAAAATGGAAGATTACCATGAAGAAATGAACTCAGAAGTATTTGAGAACTGGTTCATTACTTTTTTGACAAAGTTACCTGATAATGCTGTGATTGTGATGGATAATGCATCATATCATAGTCGAAAAGTTGAAAAGATTCCTTCCTCATCATCAAGAAAAGCTGAAATGCAGGAATGGTTAAAAACTAAAAATATACCATTTGATGTAAATATGAAGAGGTGTGAACTCTTATACCTAATCTGACAACATAAAGATAACCATAATTTGTATGTTGTCAATGAAATGGCCAAAGAATCCAATTGTGTTACGGCTGCCACCATACCATTGTGAGTTGAATCCCATAGAATTGATATGGGCACAAATAAAGAATGAGGTGGCAGCTAAAAACACAACTTTCAAGTTGGCACACGTCAAAGGCCTATTATTGAGAATAATTGAAAATGTAACTCCTACAAATTGGCAGAAATGTATACAGCATGTCATTAAGGAAGAGCAAAAAATGTCTACACTGCATTATATGATAGAGCCTTTGATAATATCTGCCAACACTGGAAGCTCAGATGAAACGGAATCTTGTGAAACTGAATCTTCTGATACAGATGTATAGACTACAGTAAAATGTATGCGGATGTCTGTCCTGATTGGTTAAAGCATTTATATGATTTGGTGGGTAATTCGAATTGAAAATGACATCTGTTCAGAATGGTTGGTAAGATATGCTAGAAATTTGTTTTTCGTTAGGAAAGTTTTATATTTCATCTCATCTATGCATTTTTTTTATTATGACTACCTACATAGTTATTACAGACGTATTTAGATCAACTTTGCTAATATAAATTAATTTACTATATAAATTAACTACTATAATTACTTAATTTTATGATTTTTTTTATTAGCATGTTAATATATTTAAAATTGTGTATAAACAAATAAAACATTTATTATTACTTTTGCAAAATGTATTTTAAGGAAATACCATCAGGTCAAGATATTATTTTTTACTATACTTTCATTTTTCATAATAAGATATGTGTTGTACCGCTAACTAACACAAGATAGGCACTTTGATGTGCAATTGTAATTAGTTGAAAGATTAGTTTCAAGCAAAATTTTATACACATCCCAGATAACACTGAAGGTATAAACATATTCTTAGCATGCGCTCACAAGATGATAATTCGTACATTCTCTAAAGTATATACATAAGACATCCATAGTGCCTGGTGAAAAGAATAAGTTTGTGCTATTTAAAGTCGAAATAGTACATTCTGTTAAGTACTTGCCAAGAACATACTTATGAGAATGTGCAAGTCACACATTACTTTTAGTACATATTAAGGATGTGCTTAAAAGAATATTATCTGGTACATCCTAAGCACTTGCTTACTAGATTCCACCTCGAACTATCCCACAAAGTGTTGAAAAAGGAAAATATGAAAAATGTACAGAATTTATTTACGTTTTAATACTACAAAAATATTAATAATGGTTTGTTATTACTGATAAATGTTTATCGGTTTAGTGTCGAACTTGGAAGCTCTATATTAAAAGTTGAATTATATATTTTTTTAATAAGATGAAATAATCACCATTGTATGTGTATTAATAAAGTGAAAAACATATAATCATGAGTATACTCATCTTTAACCTTCACTTTTTTATTGTTCTGTTTTCAAAAATAGAAAATCGTTTAGTTGGTTGTAACTCCCTAACAAGTAAAGGCCAATCTAAAATTAATTATGTGAGAAGTAGAATACAGGTTATGTTAATATCTAAGTTTTGCCTCCATTTCCATTTGTTAGGCCTCGTTTTGTCAGTAAGGTGAATGTGACGAGTTTTGGTTTTTTTTTTAAAGTGAGGTAGTGAAAATTAATATTAAAGTAGGTGTAGTAAATGTTATACCCATTTAGAATAAGACCATCCTTATTTATTATTAATAAATCGGTTGAAACAAAAAATTACCAACAAAAATGAACGTCGTAACTAATTTATTAGATGTCACGTTTTTGAAGTTTCGTAAAATTTTGATTTCATGTTAATGTCAGATGGTTCAAGAAGCCGCATACGTTAAGTTACTAAAACGGCTGGTACCTCTAAATAGGTATTAATTTTACTATAGTAAATGCAGTAATTTTATATAATAGATTAACCGTCATATTAAAAATGTATCAGATAGTAGCACCGAAAAAAAATCATAAATATAGTTCGAGGCACTATAGGCGTTTAGCTAATAAAAGAATATCGGCTTTATCAGATTTAGATACTCCAAGTACAAATAATCAATTACCGGCAAATCAAACGGTGCAGATATGTACTACTTCAACGTCCTCAAGCCATGAGGAGATATTGATGCATTCAAATCATATTACAGACATATCCAATAATGTACTAATTAATACCGAGAGCATTTGTAAACCTACCTTATCTGAAAGATTGGCATCTTGGGCAGTAGTAGAAAATATTTCCCACACTGCAGTCAACAAATTATTAAATATACTAAAATCTGATTTTCAAGTTTCAGAACTTAAGACTTTACCAAGTGATGCTAGAACTTTATTAAAAACACCTAAAATAACCAATATTACAGTACTTGGTCCAGGACATTACCATTACTTTGGCATAACTAAAACAGTTACTGAAGTCTGTAATAAATATAGAGTAAAATTATCTCCCAATAGTGTTTTCCATTTGTCTGTAAATATAGATGGACTTCCATTGTTTAAGAGTACGGGTGATAGTGACAGAAGCAAATGAATTTTTACAAGACTTTGTATCTGAAACAGTGGAACTTACAAACCATGGAATTGTTATTAATGATCAAATATTTGAATTTAAAATAGTTTCATTAATATGTGATCTACCTGCTAAATCCTATATTTTAGGAATAAAGGGTCACAATGGTTATTTCAGCTGCACAAAATGTACACTAGAAGGAGATTTTATCAATAATGTAGTTTGTTTTCCAGAAACGTGTTTCACAAAACGAACCAATGAAACATTTAGAAATAAAACGAATCCTGAACATCATGTTACTGAGAGCATTATTGAAAATATTCCACAATTTGATATTATCAACAATGTTCCCATTGACTACATGCACTGTCTTTTACTGGGAGTTGTAAAAAGAATGTTGTGTCACAAAACATTTGGCTGGATTCATGGTCGACCCCCCTTTAAAATAAGAGCTAGTTCTGTTTTTCTTATAAATCGTCAGTTGATAGAATTTAAAAAATTTCTACCCCATGAGTTTGCTCGTAAAACTAGAAGTATAGTTGAATGTAAAAGATACAAAGCTACAGAATTCAGAACCTTATTGCTATATACAGGATTCATTGTATTTAAAAAATATATTCCAAAAAAATTTTATAATAACTTTCTTTGTCTGAGTGTTGCCACATCTTTGTTAGTTAATCCAGAAAGTTCAAAAAATGAAAACTGTGTTGAATTTGCTCATGAGTTGTATAAGTGTTTTATTTTGAACAGTATTAAGTTGTATGGTCCTGATTTTATTTCACATAATGTATAGTAAAATTAATACCTATTTAGAGGTACCAGCCGTTTTAGTAACTTAACGTGTGCGGCTTCTTGAACCATCTGAACCCGCATGAAAAAAATTAGGTTATGACCTTTGTCATGTCAAATGCTTGACATATTTCTTATTGCATTGGCGTAGTGACTTGAAATTTCATATTATCAGTGGCGGTTTGTAATAATACAAATTAATTTTATGAAATTCATAAAATTCTAAAGATGTTGACATAATAAAAGAATATAAAAGAAGCGCACTAATTTTAAAAACATTGTTTTATTAACTAGATACATAGTTTTCTTAAAAAAATATGGCAATTCAGAGTTCGATTAAGTACAAATTCTATATTAAAAAAAAATGACAACGTGATCTTCAAGGCAAAGTTTAATTAGTTTCTAAATCAGAATAACTTTCGGAAAGTGATAGTTCATCATCGGATTCATTGGATACAGAGATCACCATAGGTTCGATGTTTAGTAGGTCCAGTTTGTTTTCTACTTCCCATGCTTCAGAAATAATTTTCTCTGTATGATTTATGTAATTCTGCCAGTGTTGCTCCGGTACATTTTTTACAACGTCATTCCATACTTTTAAGACTTCAGTAGGTGACCTTGCAGTTTTCGTAATAGCTTGGTCATAATGCCTTTTAGTTTCTGACCATACCATTTCGATGGCTTTAAAATGGCAATGATAGGGTGGTAGCCTGAGAACACAATGACCATGCTCGGCAGCGTATTTGTCTAAATGATAATTTTTTTCTGGCAAAACTTGCTTTTCAATTATATTCCAAACAGCATCCTTTAAAATGTGATCTGGAAAAGGAATATTCTTTTTTTTGAGCCATTCTAACATGCGTGTTTTACTCCAACTTTTTCTTGGGATTTCTTCATCCAGGCGACTGTGATACGATACGTTATCCATTATAATTAACGATGGTTCTTCCAAGTTTACAATTAGTTGCTGTTTAAACCAATTTTCAAAATTTTCGGTGTTCATATTATCATGGTAATCGCCTGTTTTTTTATTGCATTTAAAAATAAGCGATGCATTTGCCACAAAACCTTTTTTATTACCGGCATGAACAATTACATATCGTGTCCCACTTCCAGTTATTTTTAAATCACTGTGTTTAGTACCATCTTGCCACATTCTTCTGTCCCCGCTTTTACTAAAAACCCATGTCTCATCCAGAAAAACAGGTGTAAAGAGCTTTTCGCTTTTAGCAGCATGGTATTTGTTCAAAAATAATATTCTTTTCAATCTGACTGCAGGCATTTCCAATAAATGTTTTCTTCCATCCTGTTTTTTGAAATGAAAACCCATTTTTTTAATTCCCAAATATAACGAACCTTTGGAAATCTTAGTTTCTGCGGACTCTTCGATAAATTGCCGTAAAATAGTTTCTTCTGTGATTTTATCCTTTCGCGCATACATTTTATAAATTACTTCCCTCAAACAATGCAGGGTATTTTTTGTAATTCGGGTTTTGCTCCGGGAAACGCTTGCAGACATATTTCTTCTAAATTCGAAATCTGTAGCTCTGTTTGGTTTTTCAAGATTATATAATGTGCTTTCTGGAACTTTTAGTGCTTCGGACGCTTTTTGAATTGCCATAAATCGAGATCCTAAATCGTTTTGAAAATAGTTTACTACATTAAGCATAAGTTTTTTGGATTCATCAGAATATCGCATTTTTATATCTTATTTTGCGTTATGACATTAACATGAAATCAAAATTTGACGTAACTTCAAAAACGTGACATCTAATAAATTAGTTACGACGTTCATTTTTGTTGGTAATTTTTTGTTTCAACCGATTTATTAATAATAAATAAGGATGGTCTTATTCTAAATGGGTATAAAATTTACTATAGGTGATCTGTGGTATAAATGTCAAAAAATTAATTTAAATTTAAAAAATTTGCAGTGTTTATTCAGATATGAATAAAATATTAAAATTCATAGTTAAAAAATTCCACCTGATTACATTTGTTTTCAAATGGATCACCGTCATCTTCGGATACATTCTAAATATTCAAGGAGCTTATAATATTTTCAAGAAATATAATACACCAGCGGAAATTGCCAGCACATCCGCCCCGATCAATATCACCATTAACAATACGTTTATTATAAAACAAACATCCAATGACGATTCGGATGCAAGTATCGGGGAAGAAGAAAGGTAATTTAGAATACATATCTATTATTGTGTGTTATCGATTAAGTGTCTCGGGAACTGTATTTTATAAGGGTGACAGAATCTGCACATAGCTTCGTCTATCAACCCCATTAGCTCTGCGTGTCTGTTAAGCTTACAATGCCCCGTCAACACACCCACTACGGCTTTGACAGTTTTCCTATCTTTACTTATTAGGTCTGCCGTAAAAGTTGGCGAATGTCCTCTAATGAATGTTTCGCCCGTCTGTCCTGGTGAGGTTACCCACCATTCTAGAGATTTCTGTGCCACCCACTTCTTTGAGGCCATATTTATTGTCGACTTTGCGACACCACAGAAGGGTTCCGGTCCAATAAATGACATTGATGAGCCTTGTCTGGCCGTTTCATCCGCCAATTCGTTGCCCTTATAACCCTCGTGCTACCAGGCTACCATGACCTTTCA
>OX387435.1:2607804-2617804 GCA_947563755.1 Lochmaea crataegi
GTTGATAAAGTCGATAAAGTTAAGGAGCCGTGGAAAAAAAACTGGAAAAAATCTGGCGTCGGTTAGCAATTTTAAGGATGTCAAGTGTGACCTGCCTTGAAGAATAAATGCCCTAAAAGAAATAACACAAAATTACTGTTGTTTGAATGGTTGATTTCTTGCCAAAATCCAACACTCCAAAAATTGACATGATTAATACTAGACATAAAACTGTTTAAAACTTTCTCACTATGTTATTCACAAAGGGTTATAAAAATATAAAGTATTTAAAAAATCCAACGAGAACCATTTGTGTGGTTACTTTAATATCAGTTTGAAGTGAACTATGAGGGGGCAGAAACTCAGAAATCTTAAAATTAAAATACTAACAAGTTAGGAAAGCAGCAATATACAGATGAAAAGTTTCGCACCAAGGGATTATCATTGAAACGGATAAAGGGAAAGTTGAAATTCTAGGACGATGAATGAGACTTCATTTTGCATATTTTAGAGCAAATGTCAAATGTTTTTGACGGCCGCCATCTTGAATTTTTTTGAAATCGCAAACGGTCGAGTGACGTATCGCAAAGAAGATTTTTTTCTCTTTCCAAAAATAATAGCAATGTATCACTTTACGCGGAAATTAGAATAGAAATTTAACAAAAATATTAAAATTGCTATTTTAAACAAAACTTCATCACAATAAGTCCTCAAAATGCTGGCCATTTGTTTGTTGACAATGATAAAATCTCTATTCGAACCTACGAATAGAATCTTTGATCATTTGTGGAGTAATTCCCTGCATGCGATCCTTTAAATCATTCAAGTTAGTTAGTCTGTTAACATAAACGCGGTCTTTCAGGTAGCTCCAGAGAAACAAATTAAGTGGTGTCAAGTTGGGAGTTCTTTCTGGCCACACAATTGCACCTCTTCGACCAATCCATTTCTGAGGAAAAATTGTATTTAAATATTGCCTAACGTCTATTTGATAATGTGGAGATGCGACATCCTGTTGGAAGTATACGTTCATATTAGGAAATAATCTATTTATTTCAGGTATATTTTCATTTTGGAGTAAATCAAGATATTTAGCACCGGTAAGCGTACGTTCAATAAAAAAAGGACTGATCAAATGGCTTTTCACCAAACCCCGCCACACATTAACTTTTTGTGGTCACTGTGTACAAAACTCCTCAACCAGTGCGGATTGAAATTTGACCAGTACCGGCAATTATGTCTGTTAACAAAACCGTTCAAGAAAAATGTGGCTTCATCACTGAATACCAAAAAATCTAAGAAATTGTTTTGCATCCTAATCTTCTCTGCAACTGTTTTCACAAAATTGTAATCGTTTATCAAAATCATCCTCAGCCAATTCTTGGAGATTTTGAGCTTTATACGGATAAAAGTTATTTTTATCAGAATAGTTTGTATAGACTGTATACAAATACCATGATTTCTGGCCAATACACTTGTGGATGTTTTAGGGTTTTCTTGAACATCTAATAGAACAACTAAAGTTTTATCTTCATTGGTTGCACTTTTCGTTCTACTAGAACTTGGAATATCCTTTACACAGTCTCATTCAATTTATTTATTAATCTCGTAACTGTAGATCTACTTATAGGAGAGCATTCAGGATATAAATCGTTAAAAAAGATGAGCCGCTTCGTCATGGAACGTTTGCGATCACCAAATCCAACTAACATTAAAATTTCGATTCGTTGTTTTTCCGATAAATTTGCCATTGTTGTTAATTTTCTTTTACACTTCGTGCTAATTTGAAATTGTTGTTTTTCCGATAAATTTGCCATTGTTGTTAATTTTCTTTTACACTTCGTGCTAATTTGAAATTAGTATCAGTTTTTACAATTTTTTACATAAATCATGATGTGGTTGACGTTTTTAATGCCTACTATTGTTTTTTGTTTGATTTTAAAAAGCTACAAAGGTCATATCATTAGTACAGTACAATTCAATTTAGAAAATAAAACTGATATTTTATAAGACATTTTGTATTAAAGTGATACATTGCTATTATTTTTGGAAAGAGAAAAAAATAAGCTTATTTGTGATACTTCACTCGACCTAGGCTGCCATTCCAAAAAAATCAAGATTGCGGCCGTACGCTAAACGCTGACGTCAAAAACATTTGACATTTGCTATAAAATATACGGAATAACGTCTCATACTTTCCTTTTATCCGTTTCAAAGATAATCCCTTGGTGCGAGACTTTTCAGCAACGCTGTATATGTGTGAACTGTACTGCCAAAAAATCAATAACTCAAAAATCGTAGTTCAACTGATTTATATTTTTATTATTTGTTTTCGCTTGTTATAAAAAATATATCTTGTATTAGACGAATCCACTTACTAACAACAGGTAAGTCGGTGATAGAGATATTTTTTAGTGCTGTTTGTACTTACATAATGTGGACTCGAGAGGGCTTATTGAATCACCCTACGTTAACTAGCAAATTACTGGATTTCTTGCTTGCAGTTTATTGATTGTTTTCAAAGTGAAAAAAATATGTATTTAAGCGGAGAACACGTGGCTGTATTTAGCGACAGTGGCGAGTAAACGATAATATATTACATATACCGAACCAATATCTAAATAACAAAAAATATAGGTAAAAAATGTTTAATTGTCAAATAAAATCATTAAATAACAAATTTCACAACAGAAATATAACATATATTACACGACCGATTTCGCAAATTACTTTTCCATCATCAGGAGTAAATTATAGAAAATTCTCTACTATGTATTCCTGCTGATGCAAATGGAATTTGTTAAACCGGTCTAGTAATATATGTTATACCTATTTCTGTTGCGAAATGTGTTATTTATTCATTCTATTTGATAATTATGGAAAGATTCCACGTACCTAGTAAGAGCCGTATTACACAGCAAAGAATTATGCCGAAAATTACTCTGAAATTTACCTCGAAAATTTTCGTCAATAAAATATGCTGTATGACACGACCAAAAATTCTTGCGAAAATTTTCGGAGTAAAAATATAAAACATGTTCTATATTCTCTAGACAAAATTTTATAAAGTGCGCGAGAATCGGCGCTGAACCACATAATCGGATTGTTTGACATTACACTCATTAATTTGCTTTTAAATAGTTTATAAACGAACAAACAACAAATTTCTGCAACATCTAACATTACAAGTTCTTTCTTGCTCACTATTTTTGAGAAGAAAAATAAATCTTATTATTGAAAATAAATAAAATTAGGTTAATGAAAGTATGTTTGTTTACTGTTTGCATACATCAGCTGTAACAAAATAACCCGACTGCGCATGAGGTATCGTATGAATTACTCCGAAAATTTTTGGAAGATTTATTGCCTGTGTAATACAGATTTTAAGAAAATGTTATAAAATTTTAGGAGAAATTTCTGACAAAATTTTCGTGGTAAATTTCAGAGTAATTTTCGGCATAATTCTTTGCTGTGTAAGGCCTGTATGACACGATACTAAATTTTTTACAAAATTTTAGGCAAAACTTTTGAAAAATTATTTAGTGTCGTTGCAAACACAATTTCTCGCTAGTTTGTGTAAAATTTCGTATCAAATTTTTTGTATGAAAAATTTTTTAGAACTTGTTCTAAAAACTGGTTGATTCGTACGAAATCGGCGTGAAATTGTGCGCAAGTGCGACATAATGGAATTGTGAGGTTATGCTGGTTATGTGTATTTGTTGTGATTTGCGATTCTGAGATCAACGTGGTTGAAGCGAAAGTGTATTCATATTCAGTAATTATGTCGTGGTCACACGAACAGGTAGAAACTTTAATCGACAATTATCAAAAATGGCCCTGCCTTTACATGATCAAAAGTGCAGAGTATAAAAACAAATACGCCAGATCCTCTGCAATGCAGGCCGTCGAGGCGGCATTAAAAACCGTTCGTCCATTGACTAACACTCTTGAAATTAAAACCAAACTACAAGGTTTGAAAACCAACTTTTACAACGAGCATAAGAAAGTTGAAGCATCCAAACATAGTGGAGCGGGCGAAGAAACTGTAAGTAAACAATTGTAGAAATACAAAAAATAACAGATATCTAAAATAAAAGTCTGGTCAAGAGTACCTGTACGATATAAAAAGATTAAGCATTAAGTTAGTGTTGTAAAATAAATGATAATATGTTAATATTAATGTTCTTGTAGGTTTACCATCCCAGCCTATGGTACTATGATAAACTTCTTTTCCTACTGGAGCATAATATAGTTAGAAAAGCTACAGACACAATCGAAGAAAATTTAGAAGAAACCATCGAAGACAACGTGGAAGCAAACAACAGTTGTAGTAACATCCAGGAATATTATCTAGTAAGAATTGTTGTAGGTGCTGCTGCAGTAAATGATTACATGTAATACATTTTAGGATGAAGAAAGTAATATTCATTACACAGTGACAGACATCGAAGATCACAATAGTATTAGAACTACACCGTCTCAATCACAATCCAGATCAGCATCGCCAACTCGAGTAGTAACCTTCTTGTTAAGCGTAAAAGAAAATACACACCGATTCTGCCGATAAAGTTCTTGAGCAAGCTAGTAGCAGTTTAAATTTAATTCCAATGCATTCACTTCTCTACAAAATCCACATGTAGTTCCACCAAAGGGAAATGAAGAAATATTCGGCGCATTTGTGGTTTCGAAATTAAAGTGCATAGAAAATGCCGATTTAAAAACTAATGTTGAAATCGAAATTATAAATTTATTGTATAATGCATTACAACATGACAATTAAATAAAGTTTATAAACTCATACATACATTTATTTATATCTAGTTAAGAATAAAATTCTAAGCTTATACAGTTTTTTTTTCAAAATTCAAGTGAACTTATTTGCATAATTGTCAAAATACATTACAAAGGGTACTGTAATAATCTGTATAAAAGTAAACTTTACAAAAACAAAGTATTTGTTGCACTAAAGATTATGTTTTTGTATAGCAGCTTCCTGCCAGGAAACAGCTCCACTGGTTTTGAAAAATGTTTTAAATTCATCCCGAATATCTCTAGCAACTTTTGTAGAATTATTACCTCCTTGTTGTCCTATTCTTACTAATACATTTTCAAAAATCTCTTCTGTAACATTTTCTAAGTAATTTGAATCATTTGTCTCTGCCAGATAGTTATGTAAAGCTACACAAGCTAGTACAATTACTTCAACTTTTTCAGGAGAGAGATTTATAGGATTTAATAAAATTCTAAATCGATTAGCCAAAATTCCAAAACAGCTTTCAATCATACGCCTGGCTCTACTTAATCGATAGTTGAATATTTTACAGTCATGTGTTATACCTCTAAGTGTATAAGGCTTTAGCAAGTGCTTAGACAATGGGAAAGCATCATCTGCTATAATCACAAATGGTGCATACATAGTTCTACCAGGTAGTGCTCTATCAGGGGGAAAATTTAATGGGTTACTTGGATTTTCCATAGCTTTTGACAGTGCAGTTTGTTGGAATACACCTCCATCACTAATACGTCCATTTACACCAACATTAACATATGTGAATTTATATTTAGCATCACACATTCCAAGTAGCACAATGCTGTGATACCCTTTATAATTAAAATAATAAGAGCCATCAGAAGCAGGTGCCCGAAATTGAATGTGCCGCCCATCTAAGGCACCCAGGCAATTGGGGAAGTGCCATAGTTTGTAAAAATCTTCTGCAATTGTAGTCCAACCTTCAACTGTTTTTGGAGTCTAAAAAATTGTACTATTTTAGATATCCAACATTTTAATTATAAACTTGTTTTACCTGTAAATAATTACCCTTTAGATTTTTATAAATAGCACTGCACACTTCAGGAACAAATCTGGATATGGTACTCTCATGAATTCTTGTGGAAAACATGAGATCTCGATATGAATTACCCGTTGCCAAGAATCTAAGTGTAACTTCCAGTCTACAACAATTTAGAGTAGGTATAGTTTCAATTACATGGTAATCTTTGGTTTGCTTACCTGTTTTGTGCAGAAACACATTCTCGCATAATAGTATCCTGTTTGCATATATCTTTTTCCACTAAAGACAATATTTGCTCAAACTGAGTGTTATTGAGGCGTAAAAAATCTTGTACATTACTGGATCCTCTATGGACAATTCTTTATTTAACAAATTTAATCTCCTCTACCTCTTCGTTGTTCTAACCACTTTTTACTCCACACTTTTCGTTGTCTTTTTCTAGTTTTTAATTTTTTTCTTATTAGTAACGAAATCATTACAGTATTTACCACTACTGCAGCTGATATAAACAGATTGTACTATTCATTTTGTTAAAGTAAAGTAATATACTGCCCTCACTACAAAAAGTTAGGTTATGACCAATCTTGTTTCACAACAAATTGTTGCTTAACAGCTGATGGTGCAGATGTCACTAGACTGCTTTTTAGTAAATGCGCATGCTTACAAGCGAAATTTATGCTAAAATAATTTTGTAGTTGCAAACAGGACGAGACTGTTTTTTTCAGTAAAAAAACAGCTTAATTTTCGTACAAAAATTTCCTCAAAATTTGCACGAAATTTAGTATCGTGTCATACAGTATCGGGTCATACGGCTCTAAAGGATTGAAACAATTTGTTAAAAAAGTTTAAGTTATCAGGCGTTTAATGTAATAGGCCCGTATCGTGAATTTCACAGATTATGTCACATAACAATAAAATAATAATAAATAAAATCATTTAAAAGTTAAAAGAATTTCTACAGCGTTAGGGTTTGAATTCTTGTGTCGACCCTTTTTCCTTATCGCCTGTCGCTCGAGATAAATGCAAGGACCAAAGATTACAAAATATTTATTTTGTAATCTTTGGTACGGTAGATAAACCGTCGACTAGAAATATCTATATATATTTTGATTGAGTAGTTCACCCTTAGAAACACCAACAAGCCAATTTTCACTTTTAATTCGGGGTCAACTTTTATCACAAAATCATAATTGTACCGCCACCATATCTCGGAAACTATTCGTAGAGGTTTCGAAGAAGAATATGTGCTATGAAAATACAAAAGCCAAATCTCGGGAAATCCAACCTGCATCAACAGCTTTTTCATGTATAACAGTTGAATTCTCACGCCGTTTGTTATTATTCGGTTATAAAATGATAAAAAAATTATTTTCTTTTATTTCAAATAATAAGAAGTTATTGTTTATGGCATTTCCTGCATTTGATGCAATTCTGAGACGTTGTTGTCCTTTATATCTTATTCCACAAAATAAATATACAAAAATGTTAACAATTTATTTACGGTAGGAAGAGGAAACTACTAAACTGGAAAGCTAAGGTGCCATTTGATAGATAGGTACTAATATACCTATATAATAATTGTAGAAAAAATTTATAAAGATTCATTATATATTGATTATGTTTTATTGAACCCAAATCACATTATAATAGCATTTTTCTCAACCAATAACTATTAATCCATTGAAATGTAATTTTCACTGTGTGAGTACGATGAATAAATTTATTTGGTACAAATTATAAATGTTCAATATTCTTCAAAATTAAATTCTTACTCAAATGTGGTTTTCGAAATATAATCTCTAAAAAATATGTGAAATAATGTTAACACGTCTCAAATTCGATCATGCTTGGCTATTCTGCACGTTTGTGCAGAATAAATATCATAGAAAGTTATCTCTGCAGTACCTGTGGTAGCAAAGAGGATTTAGAACCCAAATTTTTTGAATGTCAATTGTACAAGAAGCACTCAGAAAAACTGATCAAAGAAATAGTGAAATGCAGATTTCAACTTCCGGTCAATTTGCTTTCCATTCCAGCTACAGAAAATATGAAAGTTTACTATGCTCTAGCCGAGTTTCTACTAAGTAAAAATATTAAAATTTAGTTTATGCCAGTCAGAGTATATACTAGGAATAGATCTTGTTTCCTTTGTTGACATTCCTGAATGAATTAACTATACCCAAACTTTTCGTGATCCAGTCTTGTGTGCTAGTTATACAAAGAATTGAAGGATACCTAGACGAGAAGAGAGTATCCCAGTGCTTTTATTTCCTTGTGAGTCCTAATTCACTTTTCAAATGTCGAGTGCTGGGTGCAGAAGAGTATACTGGTTGGGAATTTGAATCACAGATTCTGCGTGGATGTACCTATAGGTGTGTACAAATTCTAACAATGTGACTGTCTGAATGACGTTAGTCTATGCCATGAAAAAACGAATAGAAGCATTAATTACAATATAAAAAGATACTTTCATAAAGTGTATTCAAAGATAAGCTATATTTTTTTGTGAAATTTGAGCAACTACAACAAAAATTTCAATTCAAATTTGAAACTGTTTCCTTATAGCTAAAACATTATCTCTGGTCTATGTATCCAGTGCCGGATTTAAGCACAGGCAACATAGGCAGTTGCCTATGGGCCGCCACCACACCACAAAAAAAATTAAATTAAATTAAATCAATAAAGGCTCAGTAGAAACTAAAAAATACTGAGTTTTGTTACAAATAGTTAGACGAAAAACGACGAAAGGCTTCAATCGATTATACTGGGCGATCCCAACTAATTGGTCGCATATAGATCGAGAACTGGCGGAGCAAATGGAAAAAGGTGTTAAGTATTGGCGAAAAGTTCTTAAGAGAGTGTTGCGAGTCATAGCTTTTCTCAGCAAAAGGGGATTGGCATTTAGAGGGGAGAACGAAACTCTCGGATTTCCCAACAACGGCAACTACCTTGGAATATTATAACTTTCAGCTGACTACGATGTTTTTTTTAAACATTTAGAAGAACATGGCAACCGCGGAAGCGGTCACACAAACTACTTGCCATCCACGATTTGTGAGGAACTGCTAGAAATTTTAGGAAAAGCCGTTTTAAAAAAAATTATTGATGTAGTGAAAACTGCAAAATATTTTTCAGTTTCTCTGGACTCGAGTCCTGACGAAGGCCATGTTGACCAATTGACGTTAGTGGTTCGGTTTATTGAAGGGCACGCTCCTGTTGAGCGTTTTCTTATTTTCATGCCTATCCAGGGTCATAATGCGAAGGATATGTATGAGGGCTTGATTAATTTTCTAGACCAAAACGAGCTGGACCTGAAGAACATTCGTGGACAGTCGTACGACAATGCTTCTGCAATGAGTGGCAGATATAATGGCCTACAAGCATTAATACAAGAAGAAAATAGCCTAGCAGCTTGGGTGCCGTGCGTTGGCCATTCTCTTAATCTTGTCATATAATCGGCGGTCAGTTGTTGTCTCAGAGCAATAAGTTTCTTTGATTTTTTAGAAGAGCTGTATGTATATTTTACAGCTTCAACTAACAGGTACAATACATTTAGTCGCTGTTTAAAAGGAGCGAAAACTGACCAACCTATTCTTGTGCCGAAAAGAACGACAACAGCTCGCTGGTCATGTCGAGTTGAAGCCACTAAAAAACCCTTGCGGGGCTATAAAGGTTTTATATATGCCCTCGAAGAAATTATTGACGACGAAGAAGATGCAGCTAAATCAAGAGCAACAGCTGTCGGTTTGCATGATAGGATGGCAAAGTTAGAAACAGCCATATATACAGTTTTTTGGGATGATATTTATTTTGGAACATATTATTATAAACAAAGTCAGCGAAAGCCTACAAAATCCTAGGTTGGACTTGAATACTGCTGCAGCACTGCTTACTTCATTAAAAACAACCATTGAAAATAAAAGTGACAGTTTTAATGAATATGAAATAAAAGCTTTCAAGTTAGTCGATTGCCGAAACTATGAAGAAGAAACAAGGAGAAAAACAAAAAGAAACGTCCGGTTGTCCACTTTAGATTGCCCGCAAGCTTCGGAAGTTCAGTTATCACCCTCGGACAAATTTGGGACTCAAAGCTACATCCCAGTTGTCGACCAGCTCATGACCGCTCTTCAGAAGAGAATGGACGGGTACTTACTTCTAAATGCACGATTTGGATTTTTGAAAAATTTAACTGCTATTTCTGATCAAGAAATTTTGTCTGCCAGTCAAAACTT